>OY821520.1:97924491-97936991 GCA_963682025.1 Cordilura impudica | reverse complement strand
CGCTTGTGACCATACGTATATTATTTGAAAGATATTTCTTTTTAGGTGTTCCCCAGATTTACAGATTTTTAATTTTTTTCTTTGTTTTGAGTAAATTGCATTTAAAGTTGCTACTAACACATAGATACATAAAATTATACATATGCTATGTATGTGTTTATTAAATTTGTTAATGTGTTTGTTACTGAGTTTGTTTTTTCATTCACAATAATAATAAACCAAAAAGTATTGGTTTGTGAATTGGCTAAGTTGAAAGTTGCCTAGAAATTGCACTCGAATTTCGAGCGCTGGAATCTCCTAGTTATTTATTAATAGAGTAGAAGGGATGTATACGTGTGAGTCATATTTTTAATTTTAAATCAAACATACATCAATACTTTAATAATATTAATAAAATTATTTATTTAAGGCTTAGCTACATATTGGATGGACTGGGATCAATGAAATGAATACATTCCATTACACAACGGTGATCAATATTTTTATACCCTATACCACCGTGTGGTTTGGGTATAATGACTTTGTGCTGCTGTTTGTAACTACCAAAAATATTTGACATAGACCCATCTTTAATTATACAGATTGAATCAGAATCACTATCTGATTCGATTTAACGATGTCCATCCGTCCGTCCGTCCGTCCGTCTGTGTGTCCATGTAAACCTTGTAATCAAACTGCAGGTCGCAAATATGAATATATTATGATAAAATTTGGTATGTAAGCTTCTATCGGCCATAGGATGAACGCTGTTGATATTGGTGAGAATCGGTCCATGTTTAGACCTAGCCCCCATACAAATGACCCCTATGAAATCCACATAATCCAAATTGTCATATATATCTTAGTCAAATTGGGTTTATATGCGTTTATTACATCCATTAATGAGTAGTCCAACAATGATCCCTATGGGACAACTCTTAGTCATAGATTCCATATTGAGCTGCTTCCCGATCTTCCCTTAAATCTATCAAAAAACAACAATATTGCACTGATTCTTCTCAAATTTTGTTTATATATATTTTTGCAAAATACAAGAGACTTTCTAAACATGGCCAGGATCGGTCCATTTTTGGGTCTAGTCCCCATATAGATATAGCATCCAATATGAACTTTTTCATATTTGCAGCCAAAAAATTTTATAAAAATCCCACTCATATTTTGTTTATGCTTATATTCTATATCCAGTTAGTTGGGTCTAAGAGATAGGGTCTCTAAACGAATGGTATAGGGTATCATATAGTCGGTCAACAAATACTAAAATGGGTCGACTTCAAACTTCAGTTTTATAGGGTTGCTACGTTTAACCACACTAATTTTTCAAACAACTACAGCTACCTTTACCTCAAGAAGAAAAACAATATATTTTTAAACTGAGACATAGAAAAATTTAAAAAAAGTTCTGATGACTATTCAATCCAGTCTTTGAAACTTCTATTAATTTTATTTTGATATAGCATTTACTGTTACAGACAATTATTATACGTTTTGTGTATTTTACCCCCTTCAAAGGTTAATTTCATTTTAAGCTGTGTCTATTTTAATTGTTTCTGAGTACAAACCAGCATGGTACATAAAGGTGAAACAATAATAAATGTAAACTAAGGTGTTATTTTTAAATAACATCACGTAAAATTAATTTTCTACAGCAGCAACAACAACAATAACTGTTTAATGAATTTATAAAAGATTTTCTTTTCTTATTCTAAGTATAGAATGTCAAATATTTCACCTGGTGGTAAAATTTTAAATTTCAATTAATTCTTGTAAAAGCTAAGGAAAAAAAAGCAAATTTCATTACAAAAAATTTTGTCTATTAAGTACAACGGTGCCTCGAAAGGCAGTTGAAAACAGTGATGCCAACGTAGCGTTTTTTGAGTCAAAACGAAAGAAAAGTGCTTAATTTTTTTTTTTAAATACTTTTTAATGAACTAATCGTTACATAACGTACTTGGTTGTCCTTCGCAACTTTATCAGATGTACAAAAAATTAAAAGATTAACAAGCAGGTTGCGATCGAATCTGTACTTTACTATTGAGACTATAGTTTTGAAAAGGTCTGTTTTAACATGAATATTGTACAACCAGACAAAAATATTTATTAGGACACAAGAGTTAATTGAGTTCACAGAATCTCTTATTTTCACTATAAAAATTTTATTACTTATTTTTGCTGAAAAAATTGTGATGAAATGGAGGAGTACGAAAATTGCCTTAACAATTGAAAAATTAATTGAAAAATTAAGACAGAACTGATATATTTTGGATTTAAGTACGTAAATCAATTAAAATCCGTTATTAAAATTTTCAGGGCTCGTTATAAATATATTAAATTTTTCATACTCAAACGCTGAAATCGAAGGGTTGTCTGCGAAATAATTTTTTTTTTAAAATATGTTAATACATAATTTCTCATTTCTTTAAAAATTATTTAATACATAATTCCTTATATTCTTTAATGCCAACCTGCAAGCATTTTTGAGTTGAATAACCGAAAATGTTATTTTTGCAAAAAAATTTGTTTGTGCAGGCAATTATTCCATTTTTTTTATTAAAAGTTTAATAACACAGTTAATTTTTACCAAAATTTTTTAAACCAAAGCTGCATTTTGCTCAGAAATAAACATACTTTTATATTAAGTTCGTAAATATACGGTTCCTATATAAAAAGATGTGTAAAAACATCTCCAAAGTTGTAAAATAGGGAATATTTCTAAACAACATGAGTTTGCTTGAGGAATACGCACAGGTGTCTCAATATTAGTTAAATATCATGTTCCTACACTCGAAAGGCCTCAGTTTCTTGTTTCTAGATCCGCTGACAAATTTAAAATCGGTTGATACTCAACAAAGTTACAGGCTTATATGTGCAAAAGGGCCGAAAACCGGTTTTTTACCCGTAACTCAAGATTTTGGAGGTGTTTCGCAAATTTCAAGGACAGGGTCTTGTTGTACTCGATAAGACCTATCAGAAAATAGTATCGCATCCCAGGTATCTCTGTTTCATTCTTTTTTGCATCATTGTGTAATTAGTTCTATCAAATGTTTCCACAAATGTTAAATAAAAAATAAATTAAAAAAAAAAACAATTCAGTTGTAATAAAAATTTTTAACGTACTTTAAAAAGAAAAAATCAAAAACTGTTGCTTTTTAGCGCTTAAAATGAAATATTAAAAACTGTCGCTTATTAACGCTTTTCGTTTCATTCCCATTTAGAACCTTTTAGCGCTTTTAGCGCTACGATGCGTATAATTTTTATTTTCGATATCTTAACAAATAACTCATACACCAGCGGAAATATTCTTTAAGAGAATCAGTTCTTTAATAAATGTTATTTTAAACAATGTGTTCTTTAAACATAATTTTTAATTAAATTTTAATTGCAATAATAAAATCTTGTACTTACTGCACTGAGCTTCATCCGATTTATCCTCACAATCTTCGGTCATATCACAACGAAAATGCGGCGGTATGCAATAGGTTTTACCAAATACATATTGTCCGCAATTTATTTGACCAGCTTCACATTCAGGTGGCGCTAAAAATAATTCCAACAATTAATAAACAATTTATTTAACAATTATGTATGTGTCAAAACTTACGACATGATTGATGTTCGTCTTCACCATCCGCGCAATCCTTTTGGTAGTTGCAAACCCACAGTGATGTTATGCATTTACCATCATTGCAGCGAAATTGTCCGGGAGAACATGGCACACTGGTTGTGGCTATGGAACTTTTAATACCGATGCCACTACTATCACCAAAACCAATGCGGCCACCATCAGCTAAACCACCTGAAATGCAAAGAAAATTAAAATTTGAATTGTTAAAAAAAGGAAGTAACATGAAACTGGAAAAAAACTGGATACATATTTCGATAAATTAAAATATTTACACCTATTTAACAAACTTAATACTGTGAGTGTATTATGTTAGGAAAATTTTCTTTAGATTTTGAATTCTATAGCGAATTGTTTGCTAAGACTTATTGAAGTGGCTCATTTGGTATGGAACAAAAAAATGATTGATGTTGCAACAACATTCAACGACATCAGCTATGGTCATAATAATGAAGGATCATTAATAATGAAGGTCATAGGTCATATACAATTGGACACAAATTTCTAATTGTATTCAAGTCAAAAACCGTGGAGTGTATATTAATAAAATCATATTCCAATTTAATTATCTCTTCACGCCAATGTGCAGTTTGCCATCGAGAAAAGCATGTATTTTCTTAATCCTTCCACTAAGAGAAGTTGTTTTAGCGATGCCCGTCTGTCCGTTCGTCTATGGAAATCATGATCACGACCTCAATAACTAACTTAGACTCTTCGCTCTTACATAAAATCTGATTAGGTTGTTATTTAAAATCATCGGTCCAATGAATAACGGGATATCATAGAAAATGTAAAAAGTCTCTTGAAAAAATAAATAATTCATGAGAGTGTATGTACGGTTATGCTGTACGTGTAACAACAGCTTAAGCACGTATTGCCCCACTTTTTTTTATTGTTGTCCCGAAATAGTAAAGAAATTCGCGAATATGAAAAAAAATATAAACTTTTTTCTTAAAAAAATACTTTTTCTCAAAAGAGTAGCTTTTCTAAAAGAGTATCTTTTCTTAAAAAGTACATTTTCTTAAAAAGGAATTTATAAAAATGTATCTTTCTTAAAAAGTATCTTTCTTTAAAAAAATTACATTTTCTTCAAAAAGCATCTTTTTTTAAAAAGTACATTTTCCTAAAAATAAAATGTTTAAAAAAAATTACGTTTTCGTATAACAGTACCTTTTCGTACAAAAGTACCTTTTCTTAAAAGAGAACATTTTTAAAAAACTACCTTTTCTTAAAAAGTAAATTTTCTTAAAAAGTGCCTTTTCTTAAAAAAGTATTTTATTAAAAATTGACACTTTTTAAAAAAGTGCCTTTTCTTAAAAAAGTGTCTTTTTTAAAAAGGCACATTTTCTTAGAAGAGGCACATTTTCTTTAAAGAGTACTTTTTTTTAAAAAGTGCATTTTATTAAAAAATAACGTTTTCTTAAAAAGGGATCTCTATTGTAAAGTTATCTTTTCTTAAAAAAGTACATTTTCTTAAAAAAGTACCTTTTAATAAAAATTTACCTTTTAATAAAAATTTACCTTTTTAAAAATTTTAAGTTTTTTAAAAAAGTATCTTTTTCTTAAAAAGTACTTCACTTAAATAAGTACATTTTCCTAAAAAGGTGAATTTTCTTAAATAAGTAAGTTTTCTTAAAAAAGCTATTTTTTTAAGAAGTACTTTTCTTAAAAAATTACCTATTCATAAAAAGTACCTTTTCTTATAAAAGAATATTTATTAAAAAATAAATTTTTAAAAAAGAGTACTATTTTCTATAAATATATATTTTTTAAAAAAGTACCTTTTAAAAAAGTGATTTTTTTAAAAAAGTGCCTTTTCTTGAAAATGTACCTTTTCTTAAAAAATACGTTTACTTAAAGAAGTACCTTTTAATAAAAGTATACCTTTTTAAAAAAGATCCTTTTTTAGAGTACTTTTGATAATATGAGCACCTTTATGGAAAAAGCGAATTTTCTTAAAAAGGAACTTTGCTTAAAAAACACTTTTACTTAAAAAAAGTTCCTCTTCTTAAAACTGTATTTTTTCTGTGTTTCTGTGTTCTGTGTTTTTCTTTATAAAGTACCATTTCTTAAAAAAGTAAATTTTAATAAAAATATACCTTTTAATAATAATGTAAAATTTTTTAAAAAGTTATATTTTTTAAAATGTACCTTTTTCTAAAAAAAGGTAAATAAGCGCATTTTTTTAAAAAAGTAAATTTTCTTAAATAAGTAAATTTTCTTAAAGAAGCTAATTTTTTTAAAAAGTTCCTTTTCTGAAGAGAGTACCTATTCATCAAAAAGTGTCTTTTCTTCTAGAAGTATATTTATTAATAAGTAAATTTTTAAAATAGAGTACTTTTAACTATAAACATACCTTTTTTTAAAAAGTTCTTTTTTTTAAGTGTATTTTCTTAAAAAGTTAATTTTTTAAAAAAGTGTATTTTCTTAAAAAAAACCTTTTCTTTAAAAATATCTTTATTCAAAAGGTACCTTTTCCTAAAAAGTACCTTTTCGTAAAAATTTACCTTTTTTTAAAAAGTACGTTTTCTTAAAGAAATACCTTTTAATAAAAATTTACCTTTTTAAAATAATTCATTTTTTTAAAAGTAACTTTTATTTATGGAAAAAGAAAATTTTCTTAAAAAAGCAAATTTTCTTACAAAGGACCTTTGTTTAAAAAATATGTTTTGTTTAAAAAAGTTAATTTTCTTAAAAAAGTATTTTTTCTTAACGAAGTGTATTTATTAAAAAATAGCTTAAATTTTTTTTAAAAATTTCCCTCTCTAAAAAAAGTCCTCTTTTTTAAGTGCCTTTTCTTTAAAAAGTACCGTTTCTTAAAGAATTATCTTAATTAAAAAGTACCTTTTATTCAAAAGTACCTTTTCTTAAATAAGTACACTTTCTTAAAAAATTTACCGATTTAAAAAAGACCCTGTTTTTAAAAAGTACCTTTTATTATAAAGGTTCTTTTTAAAAAAATAAATTTAAAAAAAGTACATTTTCTTAAAAAACTACTTGACTTAAATAAGTACAAATTCTTAAAATATACCTTTTTTTTTAAAAAAAGTACCTTTTCTCAAAAAGTATCTTGTCTTTAAACAGTACCTTTTCTAAAAAGAAAGTACACGTAAAGGTGGCAACTATACAAGTGTATATTTTTATGAAATTTGACCATTCTCACTTAGATTTAGAATTTTAAAGTCCAATTGGAGATTATAGCTTAAAACTTTCGACCAACATATAAAACTTAATACGATTTTGGACTGAAATTAATGCAATTTACCCTGAAACTTAATTGGTGTACCAAACGAAATATGTGCAACCCTTTGATATCCATTACATTGTTTATTCTCAATCTTCGGGAAAAATTACAAAGTTTTAATATGAAATTGAAATGAACGCTTAAAAATTTGCCTCTGTTGTGAGATGCGCTCAGATACATTTGAAAAATACCACAACATTAACTATTCCCAAATATAATGTTGGTGTGGCTGCTGTTGCCTGCAACCACAGTTTAATACATTGGAAGTCATTTTTACATTTACACTATAAAAAAAACCTACAAAATTACACTGAAACTTATAACAGCATATACCAAAATAAAATAAAAAATAAATCTGTTCAAAATAATCAACCTCGATGTCCAGTATTTCCACAATCTTATTTTTTATCCTCAATCTTTACGAAAATAATTGTGAGAAGGACAAAATATCACTTTTCACTTTTAATTAGTGCTCTACCGGACATTACATGTTTGAGTTATTTTTTTTCAAAAATTTTTAATGAGATTTGTATATATATTTTTTATTATGTGATATATCTATATATTTTTGTTTCTTTAATGCAAATTTAAAAGTAACTAACTGAATAATAAATTATGGCATACAAATATTATTAATTTTGCCGATAAATGGTCGCTAAAATCAATAAAAAAAATCAAAACTCAATTGTATTAACTCAATATGACAATTAGTACGATCGAATTTATTTTGAAGATCAGATACTTTGTACTTTGTATGGTAGTTACGAAAATATGTATAATGCAGTAATTACAGCAGAATAATTTGATGGTACTTCGGACTACAAAGATTCAGCTGGCTACAAATTAATATATCACAACGATTTCGTTTTCTGTGTGTATTGTGGCCTGGACGAAAAAATTTCTATTTACAACCTCAAGCGTTGTTTTACCCTCAAAGAATTTTCATTTGTAAATTTATGTAATGCAATTGTATTGTGTGTATGCACACACACACATAAAAAATTCGGCAACCGAATTGTTCTAAAGTTAAACAACAAAATTTTCTATTGCTTCTTGTTTGTTGTTTGTCCAATTTATTTGAATTATTTGTGTGTTTTTAAATTAAGCCAAAATTAATGTAGAGAATTATTGCATAACTAAAAATCGCACTGAATATTCAAGTTAGCTCGACACCAACTCCACCTATAGGTCCATATCTACACACATGGACTTATATACAAAATTTTCTCATGACGAAACATATATAAATATATAAATTCTGAATTTTTGTTAAGAACATGACCATAAACTCCATCAACAGGGTGCGAAATAAAAGAAAAAATCGGAAGACTATAAAAAAGACACATGTATTTATGGTGTAAACCTTAGCTCTATAGCTTTTATTAGCAGCAAATACATTTCTGCAACCTATCGGGTTCATACATACAGAAAAATTCTTCTCGCGATCAATTCAACATATGATCCATTCTGAATAGGAACTATCTAGATATCTTGGCTATCTATCGAGTCCAGAAAAGTGATAAAGCATCCGGAACATAAACCAAAATGACGATGTGAATATGGTAAAGATTGGTATTGCAGTTTCGGCCTGAATCTATTTCATACATACGCGTATTGAATTCTAATAATAAGAATTTAAGTTAGATTCCCCCTAATTTTAGCAACCAAAGGATCAGAGTTGGTATGTTTATGGCTGCTTATCTAAACTTAAAGTTAAAAAAACTAACCTTTTCTGTTTATAAATTAAGTTTACCATCATGTAGTCAAATAATTGATTAACCAAAATAAAAATTTTTTGAAATTTCGAAAAATCTAATATTACACTTTAATTCAATTTTTTTTATCTAAAATTTGTAAGAGTACTTCTCTCATCGCCACGAATCTGCCTGCAAAGTTTCAGCTCGATTGGATGACGAGAAAAGGGTTAAAAATCGATCCAAAGTTTTTACAAACAGACACTACGAGTTAAAATAAAGGGAATAATAATCAGTTTCATTGGCGAATATCTTATAGTTTACTGATGGACAAGAAATATTTGCTTATTGTCCGACGACATATTGGAAGCACGAGGGTGACACAATAAGTCTTTAAAAAAATCACATAAGGACAACTAAAAATTAGAATTTAAGTAGATTTCTGAAAAATGACAAGCTGAAAAAGACAACTGGAAAATTATTAGACACATCCGGCAGAGTTAGACGAAGTCCAACCCACGCACCGACGTCTAAGACTAACTTCAATTGGGTAAATGAAATTAAACGTGGCCGTACATACACAAATGATCAACCTCGAAAAGTTAGGGTATAGCGTAAACTAGTTGGGGCTATCACACGCTTGATTGATTTTACTTCTGCTTGACAAATTGGATATGAAAAAGCTATCGGCAAGATGGTTGCCGCATTTACTCACATTGGAGAATAAACACAATCGCGATACTGTTGAATTACGGTCGCGATCGTGATGAATTTTTTCGCCAACACATAACTGTTGTTGAAATTTGCATTCATCAATATACACCAGAAATTAAACAGTAGTCAGAGCAAAGAATTTTAGCAGGTGAATCCACCCCAAAGAAGGTAAAAACAGTGAAATCGGCTGGTAAGGTTATGAATATTGGGCGAATTACGCGATGAAATCAAGAAGAAAAAACACCACATTTAGCCAAAAAAAAGTAATCTTGCATTAAAATAAGATTCAAGTCGATTGAACAGGTCATCTCTGCTCCTGAAACCGATCTTTTTGCCACCTTTCGAAACCCTACTTTGCTGAGGGCTTAAGAAAGTTGGAGAATCGCTGTATGAAGTTTATCGAGCAAAATGGATACTATGATCAAAAACAAAAAATAATTAATCCAACAAATGTTCTTTTCTATGTTCTTGTAAAGACTGGGTGACTCCCCCTCGCATTACTGAAAGTGAAATTAAAAAGACCAATTAAATGTAATCAGAATAATTACAAGAAAATTTGAAATTAAACATTTTGAGTATTTGTGCCCCCACAATCTTTATGCAGTGTATTTAAAATATAGTTTTATCAGCTTTACTAAACAGAGGGTAAAAATATCAGCTGTATGGAATTTTCTATACCCTCCAAATGATATAAATAAATTGAAAAATGATGTTATACTTCAGAATAATTAGCTTTAAAAATATATAGAAAAGTTTTGTTCAGCAAACCAATTAATTCTGATATACAACCTGTACAACAGTGTTGTGTGTTTAAATTTTTATAGAGGGAAAATAGCATTTTTGAAAAAAAAACAATGTTAGGACTAAATATATTTTTATATTTAGATGAAATTGCTTAAATTTATTATTGTACATTTACAGTTTATGATAAATTTTCCAAAAATTATAGATCTCTAAGAATGCTACTGACTTAAATAATAAGTTCCTGCAGTTTTGATTTGATCAGGGTTTAAAAACTATTATAATTCATGTTTGAAAAAGGCTTTCCAGAAATAATAAAGAATACGTGAGTTATCCGAACAAACTTAGGTTTTAGGTTTTTCTAATTTAACTTTCTCTCTTTCTGTCTTGTAAAAAATAACAAAGATAACAAAGTCATTTATTAAATTTTTTTGTTCCAAAATATATTATTTCCTCTAAAAGTTATGATCCCAAAGCCAAATGTTCAGGGTCAAGTGTTTTTTTTTGGCACAATAAGTACCTACTTCACATAACAAACAACCTCAAGTAATCAGTCATTCAGATTTTTGTACCTGTCTGGAACTTTTTTTTAAATACAAGAGACCCCACCGTTTAATGTTAAAAAAAATTCATATTTTATTATTTTAATTTGAGGCGATGTCATAAATCATTTTTATTATGACATTTTTTACAATTTTTATGATATCATGCTGCAGTGTTATCGCATCATATAACAATCATATATAACCTTTTTGTTATTTTTAAATTATTGTATTGTTTCGGTTGTAAAACAATACATTAAAATAAAAATCATCAATCAACAAAAATGATGATGTCTCATGACACTGATTTTTTTCTCATTTCTTTTTATTTATATACGAATTTCTTTTATTTTTTCATTCAATTGTTTGGTGTAGAAAAGTCAAAGGCGTCTTTTACTCTAAAGTAATATCCTTAGAGAATGAACGAAAACGGAAGTAGATAAATACACATAAAAACGAAAATCTAATGAAAATATAATATCGGTTTGAAAAACCTATAGGTTGAAGGGTATAAAGAAAAGAAAATAAAAACAAAAACTAAAATCTTGATTAAACTTAAAATGACAAACGAAACATGAGTTTTTTTCAAATTCTAAATTCACACGTCTTTATATCTTTCATACCATCGCTTTGTAATGAATGGAAATTTTTTTGGGAAGATTAACAAGTCATAGATCGTTTAATCTAACAAATAAGATGGATGAAGAAGCAATTAATACCTGTTTGGTATCAATATTACACAAGTGTATAAAGAAATATCGTCATAAATATTTTTTTGTGTTTTTCAAGATATTTGCGTTCTTTCGTGTTGATTCACCCCGAAATAATATGCTGCTGAGACTGTTGTTAAATATTAGTTTACTTTTTAACTCACTAGGATTTAATAAATTTATATTTTGTTAATTGAAATTTTAAACAAGTGCCATATGAAAAATTTATAAAAAAAAAATAGAAAAAACTCTATATAGTTTTATTATAAAAATTCAATTGAATAGATGTCAGCTTTGTTTTATTTAATAAATCCTCTTTTGGTAGTAAAAAAATTAAAATCGAAATAATTTAAAAATATAACTAATATACTAATATACAATAGAATTCACAACAATAAAGTATACAAATAATAAAAAAACTTAAATAAAATATAATAAAATTTCGATATATTGACTAATTTCCTCTTTTGTGAATACGAAATGATCCGCAAAAACTGGGAAACATTGGTGTGGTATCTGTTTGAAATTTCAATTAACAAAATGTAAATTTATTAATTCCTAGTGAGTTAAAAATTAAACTTCTATTTAATACTATAAAATAAATTAAATGTTTTATAGGAAACTGAATTTAAATTAATTAAATTTTTTTAGAAATAGTACTATACAAAGTTAAAACAATGAATAAAATAAAGTCAAAAAATAGAACACATAATAATAATTTAAAATAAAATAAAATAAAATGAAATAAAATAAAATTAAATAATAGAGAATAATATAGAAAGATATAAAAAAGAAAACTAAATATATCATAAAATGAAATAAAAAAAAATTAAAACTAAAATAAAATAAAAAAGAGAAGAAGCGTTAAATAAATTAAACTGGGAAACATTGACAATTCTAAAATGAAATACAATGAAATAAAATTAAATAAAATTAAGTAAAATTAAATAAAATGATTTGTTGTACACTAAATTTAAATTAATTAGAAAAATATTATAAAAACGAAAGCAATAAATAAAATAGACTAGAATTTAATAAAAACAGAATAAATAACAATAATTTAAATAAAATGAAATGAAATGAAATAAAACAATATAAAATAAAATAATATAATATAAAATAATATGAAATGAAATGAAATAAAATAAATAAAATAAAATAAAATAAAATAAAATAAAATAAAATAAAATAAATTAAACAAATAAAATGAAACAAAATGAAATAAAATAAAATAAC
>OY821520.1:96024491-96436991 GCA_963682025.1 Cordilura impudica | reverse complement strand
TTAAGCTGTAAGCAAATGTGGATGGAGAATTTTTAATTTTCAAATTGAACATATCCTCTTTGTCAAATTCGTTTTACATATAAGTTTTCAGTAGCTAAGGGTGTTAAGTGTAGGATGTATTCAATATCATAATTAATTAAAATGATGACAATGTGAGAAATGAAATGAAAAATCATTCATATTTGTTGGGAGTAAAATCTATTTTCTATTGGAATAATCAATAAAACACATTGCGCGAAAGTACGAAAACCCGTAGGGTTCCATGATGGTTTTTATTATTTTCGAAGTGGCTGAATCCGAATCTGTAGTCATATTTTTTATGCTGCATGGGGGAAAGTCATAGTAGCCAACAGTCATTTAAATCATTAGGTTGGGTCATAGAGGCACAATATATGTGAACGACCTTATTACTTTTTTGCGAGGAAAATTTTTTTTACGAGTAATTGGAGACCTATCCCTTCTAAACTCTCCTTAGGATAGCTTCGTTACAAATTTTGTATTTTTTATAACTTTATACAAAAAATATATATTTTAGTTTAGTTATATTGAATACGTTTTTATATATTTATGTTATATTTCTATTACCTTTCTAGTAAATTTCTGGTTTCACACTCCAAAAACAGATACAGATTTGATTACAGATACCTTAATTTGGCCAAATATCCGGAGTTTCATGAAGGATGTTATTTTTGAAAGGAAGCTGACAGAAAAGGAAGTAAAACCAGAAATATAATTGATATAAAATATATCATGTAGTGTTATTAATGGTCTGTAATTTGCCATAGGTTTCAGTACAATCAAAGGCTATTTAGAAAATCGAAAAAGCTGCACCAGTCAAACAATAGTTATGAAATGAATGTAACTGTTGAAGGTAACGACGAACAAAACACTATTTCGAATATTCCAGTTAGGAAAAAATAGATATGCTTAAAAGAAACGTTCACATCAATTTGAATTTCACAAAATTATTTTTATTCCCTATACCACTATGTGGTTTGGGTATAATGACTTTGTGCTGCTGTTTGTAACTACCACAAATAATTGACCTAGACCCATCTTTTATTATACCGATCGACTCAGAATCACTTTCTGAGTTGATTTAGCGATGTCCGTCCGTCCGTCCGTCTGTGTGTCCATATAAACCTTGTAATCAGACTACAGGTCGCAAATATGAATATGTTTTGATAAAATTTGATATATAACATTTTATCGGCTATAGAATGAACGCTGTTGAAATTGGTGAAATTCTGCCCATGTTCAGACCTAGACCCCATACAAATGACCCCTATGAAATCGTCATAAATTGCCATAAGATCCAAATTATGACATAGATCTCAGTCAAATTGGGTTTGTATGTGTTTATTATATCCGTTAATCAGTAGTCCAAAAATAATTCCTATAGGACAATTCTTAGTCATAGCCATATAAAGCCGCTTCCCGATCTTCACTTAAATCTATCAAAAAACAAAAATATTGCACAGATTATTGTCAAATTTGGTTTGTATATGTTTTTTCAAAAAATAAGTGACCTTACCAAACATGGTCGGAATCGGTCCATTCTTCGACCTAGTCCCCATTTAATTATAGCATCCGATATAAACTTTTACATATCTGCAGCCAAAAAAATTGATATCAATGCCACTTAAATTTGATTTATGCTTATTTTCGATATCGAATTTGTTGGACCGAAGAGATATGGTCTCTAAACCATGATATAAGGTCTAGACCGAATATAATTTCTTACTTGATTTTGTATAAAATTACGTATGTATTTATCAATAATATTTCTCTCTGTTTTAAATATTCAAATGTTCAGATGATTTAAAAATGTATCTCAGAACCGATTCATTGAGAGATTGTTTTGATTTGCAAACTGACCTGAATAATCTTAATGAATGGTGTAAATTAAATAGCGTGCACTTAAATCTTGACAAATGCTTGCATTTCTCTTTTTATAGGTCGCTACATCCCATTACTTTTGTTTTTAATATATATAGGTTTGCTCTGAAAAATGTAAAACCCAAACTCGATTTAGGTGTTGTATTTGATACTTCGACGTCGTTTATACCTCATATTGAATATATGGTACCTAAAACTTATAAAATGCTTGGTTTCTTGAAAAGAAACTGCTCAGAATTTTCGGATCCATACACGCTAAGAAATATATACATATTTCCTTTGTTAGATCAAAGTAGGAGTATGTTTCTGTTGTTTGGAGTTCTCATGTCTCAGTAAATATCTCTCGTATTGAGCGAGTTCAACCTAAGTTTATTAAATTTGCGCTAAGATCACTAAATTATCTGGAATCTGTTCGCTATCAATCCAAATGCCTTTTAATAGGCCTACGGACTTTAGAATATCGCCGAAATTTTCAATCATTTTTAGTTGTGTTTGATATAATTGTAGCGGTCAACTACCATAGCAATTCTGATATGAAGTTAGCCAACACAGAGAATTCATTTTTCAACAGGTGGGAAGACAAAAAAGCAAAAAGATATTTTGACAGCCTAGAAGAGTGCTTCTTTTTTTTTTTTTTTTTTGATTTATTCGGAGAAAGTAATATTTTGTCTGTAATAAAATTATCTTTTTGTTAATAAAAAATATATAACAAATCATTATAGCGACAGTTCACCACTCAAGGAAGCAACAAAAATAGCTATAAATTGGTGACCTCGACGTGATCTGACGTATTATACGAAACCCATCAGAATATAATAAATATTGCATCGCTTAATACCACCATTTTGTTTTTCAATTCTTTCAATTTTTATTGGAAAATTTTTATTCGTATTTATTACATGTTGTAAAAGAACAAAATGATTGACGACTAATTACTGGTTAATCCAGTTAACCCGGCAAATCCAATCGAACCAGTTGTTGAAAATCAATTTGATGTTGAAGATCAATTGAATGACAACGCCCAGTTAAACGCCGCATCGAGAGTTCAAGTTCAGCCATTTTATGAGGCCCATCCAGAATTGTGGTTCATGTTGCTAGAAGCACAACTCACAACCCGACGTATTACCAATGATGCAACAAAATACAGCACAATAGTTGGATTAAAGAAATTAGTTGAAGAATTGAATTTACTTTCTGAACGTGTTTGCAATATGGAAAAAAGGAATTATCGTGATGTGACCCCAGCACGTGGTCGTTCAAACACATGCTGGTCGTCACATGTACGATCAACTTCACGCCTGCCAAATAAACCAGAGAAACGTCAATTCGAAAACTGCTGGTACCATTATATTTATAAAGATGCGGCAACACAATTAAAACCACCATGTAATTTTAATAGGAACAATCCAAAAAACTAAATAAACGAGTTTCAGTACAGGCGTCTGAACTCAAGACTTTAACAAATCGCCTCTTTATTTATGATGAGATTATTGGACGAAATTTTTTAATTGACATTTTTTAGTTGACTGATACGTCAGCAGTACGACTAACCACAACATGGCATGTCGGCAGTACCACTGATAACGCAGACAATACGCAGCTGTACGCAGCGAATGGCACAAAAATTCAGACATATGGTGAACAAATTTTAAAGGTTTCACGCGAACTTCGGTGAGAATTCTCCTGGAAATTTATTAAAGCTAAAATCGATACACCAATTATAGGCGCAGATTTTTTGCATCATCATGTCATCATGGTCGATTTAAGACAAAAGAAACTTATTGATACAAACACAGAGCTACAGAGCTTTGGCATAATGAAAAAATCATTAACAGCACAAGTAACTGTTATAGATAATAACCAAAAATTTGTCTTTCTTTTTCGTGAATTCCGGGAATTATTAGCTGATCATCCAACTGGCAAAAACGGTATCAAAACAAACGTCACGCACCACATTACAACAGTTGGACACCAGTAACGTCACCTACAAGACGACTACCACCAGATAAATTAACAGCTGCCAAAAACGAGATCAACGAGTTAATAAGGTTAGGAATTTGCCGGTCGTCTAAATCGAATTGCTCAACGCCACTGCACATGGTATCAAAACCAGATGGTATGTGGAGACCATGTGTTGATTATCGTCGCCTCAACGCCATGACAGTCCCGGACAAATATCCTATACCCGCTATTCAAGATTTTGTCAACAATTTAGAAGACAAACGAATTTTTACCTGTATATACTTAAATAAAAGCATCCCACCAAGTTCCAGTGGAACCGTCAGATATACAAAAGAGGGCAATAATAACACCGTTTGGTTTATATGAGTTCACACATATGAATTGAAATGGTTTAGATTTTGTCGTTATCTATTTAGGCGATATTTTTATCGCGTCACAAAACTATAAAGAACATATTGGACACACTCGCATGGTTTTTAAACAATTATCAGATCATGGTTTGCGAATCAACGCAGAAAATTGCAAATTTGCGCGTGATGAAATTAAATTTCTTGGACATCTCGTAACAGCTAATGGAGTGAAACGACTTCCCAGCAAGGTTGAAGTGATCCAAGAATTTAAAAAACCAACCACAGTTGAAAAGCTTCGACGATAGCTTGCGATGATAAATTTTTATCGCCGTTTCATTTCTAACGCTGTCAAATGCAAGTCCGGTTACAATGTTTAATAAAGGGCAATAGAAAAAACGACAAAACTGTCATTGATTGAACAGATGACGCATCAGCACATTCATCGAATACAACCCAATGTTGGCAAATGCAGCATTGCTCTTTCATCCATCAAAAACAGCATCAATCGCATTGGGAGTTGATGCTTCTGACAACGCAATAGGCGCATTGTTACATCAGGTTGAAAACGGCCAGTGCAGACCACTACGTTTTTTCGCGCAAGTTAAACAAAGCTCAACGCAAGTATTCAACTTATGACAGAGAATTGCTGGGTATGAGGGTATAAAATATTTTAGACACATGTTAGAAGGCAGATATCTTGAAATTTTCACCGACCATAAGCCATTAATTTTCGCGTTAAATCAAAAAAGCGAGAAGGCGTCACCGCACCAAGCTCGTCAGCTAGATTATGTTAGTCAATTTTCAACAAAAAATACGTCACGTAAGCGGCAAAGACAACACCGTGCCAGATTTACTTTCTCGAATTCATATGATCAATGCAACAGAAATTGATTACGCTAAACTTGCAGAAAGTTAGAAGAACGATGAACAACAACAAATTCTTCAGTCAACTGAAACTTCACTACAATTTAAATTGATCGAATTGCCAGGCATCGAAAGAAAATTATTCTGTGACATTTCAGGTAAAAATATTCGACCATACGTTACTAATGATGTTTGGTTTTCCGTAGTAGAAAAGATTCATAATCTAAGTCATCGAGGTATTCGTTCAACTACAAGATTAGTCCAAGACTGCTTTGTTTGGGTTAATATGAAAAACGACTGCAAGAATTTCATGAAACAATGTATAGCATGTCAACGAGCAAAAGTGTTCCGTCATACCAAAGCACCATTTTCACAGTATAATTTCGACAGCAATAGGTTTGAACACATAAATGTCGACATTGTGGGCCCATTACCACCATCAAACGGACAAAGTTATCTACTTACAATAATTGATAGAAGTACTCGCTGGCCAGAAGCCATACCAATGCCAAACATCACAGCAGAAACAGTTACCAGATGTCTCTTGTCAGGTTGGTTTTCGCGGTTCGGAGTTCCACTAAAAATTTCAACATATCAGGGACGACAGTTTGAGTCCAATCTGTTTGAAAAACTAAATGCTTTACTTTGTATACATCATCTACGTACAACTGCGTATCACCCACAAATGGGTTAATTGAGCGATGGCATCGATCATTGAAACAATCATTGAAAGCACGTTTAATAGAAAATTGGACTGATTAATTACCATTGGTAATGCTTGGTCTTCGAACAGCATTGAAGGAAGATATTAGCGCAACACCTGCAGAACTTACGCTCGGCTCGTCATTAAAATTACCTGGTCAATTTTTTGAAAAATCCATTGACGTCAACGATCCAGAATTTATTAAACAATTCAAACGAATAATGAATGAAAATCGACCACTACAGACAAATCATCATTTTGGCAACACATTCTTCATGCAAAAAGAATTAAGAGCGTGTGAATTTGTTTTTATTAGGTTTGACAGTCAGCGTACACCATTACAGTTGCAGTACAATGGGCCATACGGGGTAGTAAAGCGAGGAGACAAAGTTTTTAAAATAAATGTTGATGGTAAAATTCGGAACATCCTGATAGACCGTCTCAAAGCTGCGTTCGTTGTTTCTGACAATCCATTGTTGTCTTCATCAGAAACACCCGCCGAAAAGACAATACAGGAGAAATCATCAGTAAACAACGAGACAGAACCAAAAGCGACCAGTACCCGATCAGGCCAACAAGTTAAATTTCCATCACGTCTGGACATTTGATTGGAACATATCCGTGACTGCTGGGGGAGTAGTGTAGCAGTCAACTATCATAGCAATTCTGATACGAAGTTAGCCAACACAGAGATTTCATTTTTCAACAGGTGGGAAGATAAAAAAGCAAAAAAATATTTTGATAGCTTAGAAGAACGCTTCTTTTTTTGGATTTATTCTCAAGTGAGATAGACGTGTTTTTTAAATTCGGAGAAATTAATATTTTGTCTGTAATAAAATTATCTTTCTGTTAATAAAAAATATATAACAAAGCATTATAGCAACAGTTCACCACTCAAGGAAGTCACAAAAATAGCTACATAATCAATGATAATTTAGATTGTCTTAATTTACTCGCATTAATTCCATTTTATGTACCACCATGAACTCTTAGATATGCTGACACTTAGTGGTGTGTTAAATCGCACCTTTATTAATTTGGACCTGCAGAAACAATCTAACTCCTTTATTGAATTTGCACAACAAAATTTCTTTTTACTGTATTACGATAAAATTAATGTAATGTAAATAATTGTATTTTAGCTCTTTTTTATATAAGCATTTGTTACACTCAATATCTTTCATCACAGTCTGTAAAGCATTGCTTCCATTGACTGAAATAAATTGAATTAAATTAAATTAATTAATATTTGAGCACCCTAACTGACAACGCTTTCCTTTCCGGTGACAGGTTAACCGGAAAATCATTTATCCTGCAAAAGAACAATGACCCATGCCACAAAGGCAGGATGATATCCAAATATTTGAAGGATGTGGGCGCTACTGCTCTGGACTGGCCACCCCAAAGTCCAGTTTTGATTACCATTCAAAACGTGTGATCTCTTATTTAACGCAAAGAATTGGTTATTTACATAAAATCAAAGTAGAGGCAATTTTCGAGTCACTTCCCTTTGGAATGGGATATCCTCCGAGGTCCTTCAAAATTTACTGAACTCAGCTCCAACGCGCCTTCAAAGAGTTATTGAAGCTAAAGGGGTCTACGCATGTTATTGACTCATAATCAAATTTCTATACATTTGTTAAATATTAAGCTTCTTTTTTTAATACTTAGGCCAAAACCTCAAAATTACCTTCATTCATATCTTTTTAATTTTTTATGAGAGAAACCCTATTGAGTTATTGTTTAGTTTATATAAGCAACATCTAAACAAAACAAAGACAACTATAAAGGCGACTACAAATTTAATACAAAAAGGCATCATTTTGTTTGTGTCAAAATAATTATGCCGACTAGTATACGTCAAAAAGACTAAAATTAACAATTTTTTTTTTCCAAAATAAGTTAAACTTGAATTTTCCCTTACTAAGAGACACTGAGCATTTTTTGAGCAAATTTGAGGAGAAAATAAAAAAGTAGTTTAAAACATTTACTAAAGACACCAAGTCGTTATAAAGTTAAGGTTTTATTAATTCAATGGACTTTTTAAGTGAATTTTCAATATCTTTTTTTAATATATAATATCTGAAGTACTGCGACAGCAAGAGTTCTGAAATTATGTCGACGCACATACTTAACTAATTTGAGGAGTCGCGGAAAAAGGGGCGGCATTGGACAAATGGACGTGATCCACCATACAAAGTAAATATTAAATGTCATATAGATATAGTACTGTAACACTGTGGAACAAATTCAGGTTAGCAAAAGTTAGGTCAATTCTGAGAGTGAGGGCTGAAAATATAGGCTAAATTAGAAGACACGTATCGCGGCGTTTGTTTATGTTAGTTCGAATTTTTTTTTTTTAGAGACCTTCGAACTTTGCAGTCAATTGCCGATTTTCAGCATATTGTTTATAAGGTTTTTTGGCTATAACTCGTCGACTAATTGACATTTTTCCATCTGTAAAAGGCAAATTATTGCTAGAGACCTGTGCAACAAATAAAATTTTTAAAAAAATTGATTTAGAAAATTTTTGTGGTACTTACGAAGCAAAATTTTGGAAAAATTATTTTTTTTTTCATGCTTTTTGAAAATATTTTCCACAAAACTAAGTCTTTTTTGCTCTCTGTTTGATCTATAATATGCTTCTCAGTTTCTTCAATAAATTTTATTTGAAAAGAAAATGGTCTTAGTCGATAATTTGCGTTAAAAATCCCAAAACCATTAAATAAATAGCGATTAAGGTAGAAGTAATTAAAAAGGGAAGTTCCAAGAATTAGGAATTAGTAAAACAATTTTTTTGTTTTTATTTCGTACAAGCAAACTAATTTCAAAAATGAAGATTCAGTTAAGACTCGAAACTCAGCCGAAGCTGATGTCTTTTAATTTTCGCTCGGTCGTGATAAAATTCGCTATGAATTTTTTTGGAACTTATTTCATTTTGTGAGGATTTAAGTTAAGTGCAACGGTTTTATAAAAATAACAAAAAAAAAATTGTATAATATATATTGTATTAAAAATGTCGGAACCAAAATGTAAAATGGACCATTTTTGTAATGTTTGTGGACGTTTCATAGCAAGCGATGAAAAATGTGGCAATTGGAGTGATTTTTTTTGGAAGCCTACAAAAAATATTTCTCGCAAAAGTTTATCACTGACGTAAACTATGCCCCTAAAAAAATTTGGTTTAATTACTATTCAACTCTTATGCAATGGAAAAGTGAAAAGAAGAAGGATATGCCTTTTGGTATACCAATGTTGTGGTTAGACAACAGCCCGCATCAAGAAGAAAATTGCTATGGATGTATCAACTATCATAACACTCTGAATAGAAAGAAAACAAAGAATAAAACTTATGTAGCAGTGCCAAGTGTTCAATTACCATTACCGCACTCAGAATTCGTTCCAGTACCAACATACCGATGTATTGATATTCAAACAGATATCAACATATATCTCAGAATACGACCCTGGTGAAGTACATCCTATGAAACATCAAAGGACCCAATCCTAGTCACACAAAACCAATTGGATTTGTTGCAAATTTGTGTTTGATTCAGAAAGAATCAGAAATACTGGCTTCAGTTTGGTAAGGAAATAATTTGCTGGCGAAAGGTACCAAAGTAACAGCATATCGAAAACGCCAAGAAGAGTTAGAAAAGTTCTTCAATGTGAATGATGTAAAAAATTTCGTTTATTGCAACGATATTGAAAAGAAGTGGACACGATAGGCTTAACCTATAAAAAAGATGATTGGCGTTTATTCATCGATAGTTCAGTAATCAGCTTAAAAGTTGTGCTTTTGCACAAGACAAATATAATGCCTTCTGTTCCGATTGCGTATAGCACTGACACTAGTGAAAATTTCGATAATTTGAAACACATTCTGGAAGTAGTCAAATATAACGAACACCAGTGGCACATTTGCTGCGACCTCAAAATAGTTTCATTGAGTACAGCATCTGGCCGACAAAAATATCCGTGTTTTTTGTGCGATTGTGATTCACGATACGGAGAAGGTATTAAAGGAAAAAACCAGTACAAACAGCATAACTGGAATAATCGCATTGGACGGAAATGGCCTAAAGATAATAGGCTACACGAAAGTCTTGTTCCTGAATTGAAAATCTTGTTGCCGTTGCTCCATACTAAACTTGGCATTGCTAAAAATTTTTTGAAATGTATCGCAAAAAGACCAGCTGTATACAACCGCTTAAAAGAAATTTTCCCAATACTAAGTAACGCCAAAATTCAGGAAGGGGGTCAAGATTTTGATCAAGTTCTGACAGAACGAGAATTAAATGCATGGCTTGCATTGAAAGCAGTCATTAATGGACTTTTGGGTAAAGAACGCAAAGACAACTACAGTCAATCTGTTGCAAACATGTTGGCAGATTTCGAAGAAATTGTGGTTAATTTGTCGTACAAAATTCTTCTCTTGCATCAGCATCTTGATCAACTCGCTCAACAGTTGCCAACTGAATCTCATGAGCAAGGCGAACGTTATCACCAAACTACGCTTCCATTTAAAATAAGGTAACTATAGAGTGTGCATATTTTGAATTCCTAGATTTTTCTAATATCTTTGTCAGAGAGCACAATTTAAACATTTTAACGATTGAAAACTATTTTCGTTTCAGGAATAGAGGAAAGAAATCTCCAGAAGCAATACTCGCTGTAATTTGTTGGTGCTATAAAAACACCCTTGACGAAAATGAAGACGAGGAAGAAGAGAAATAAGGGGAAGACAAAGATGAAATTCCAGAATATCTGTTGGACGAAATTATCGACCTTTCTGATGATGATGACGATGACCAATATATTAGAGAGAGCAGTGATGTTACTTAAAACTTTTCCTAACTAACGTTTCAAAAATATTTTTTTTTTCCATATTTTTATAATTTCTTTTTCAATGTTTCTTCAAAGCCAACACTGAACAAAATTGGTGCATAAAAAATGAGAAGTAAATTAATATTAAGCTGGAAAACGCAAGTTTTATGTTATGATTGTTTTCTTTTCAAATGAAATTTATTGAAGAAAGTGAGAAGCATATTATCGATCAAACAGAAAGCAAAAAAGACTTAGTTTTGCGGAAAATATTTTCAAAAAGCATGAAAAAAAAATAATTTTTTCAACATTTTGCTTCATAAGCACCACAAAAATTTTCTAAATTAATTTTTAAAAAAATTTTAATTGTTGCACAGGTCTCTAGCAATAATTTGGCTTTTACAGATTGAAAAAAATAGCAATCAGTCGACGAGTTATAGCAAAAAAACCATATATACAATATGCTGAAAATGGGCATTTGACTGCAAAGTTCGAAGGTCGATTTAAAAAAAAAAATTCGAACTAACATAAACAAACGCCGCGATACGGGTCTTCTAATTTAGCCTCTATTTTCAGCCCTCACTCTCAGAATCGACCTAACTTTTGCTAACCTGGATTTGTTCCACAGTGGTATACAACCGGTTTGTTTGCTTACGGCATCTATAAATATGTCAAATTTATCAAGGGTCGCATACGTAGCCGCTGTGTTTCTTGACACAAGTAGTTTTTTCGGGTATTAGTGAGGTAGTAATTTCAAATTATTATGGCATTGTATAAACACAGACTTATTTTTCCAGGATTTATATCTGTCCTATGGATTTACTCAAATAGTATGACGTTTGATTTATATTCGCCTTTCGAAGTTGGAATTTTACTTTTGCATTTAAATCCAAAAATTGTGTAGTTTCGTATTAGAAGTAAATTTGATGGCATTTCTTAACAACTTTAATAAATAATCATATGTAAAATGACAAGTGTATAGAAACTATAAAAATGTATGAAAGAAGATTTTTATACAAAATGTAATTCAGTGTAATTGTTTTAACTAAGAATCGTGTAATTTTTTGTTAATAATTATCTGCACCTATTGGTTTCAAATTAAAAAAAAAAAATATTTTTTAAATTCTTGTAAAGTTTTTTAAACTATTTTAAATTAAATAAGAAAGAAAATTATAGTCCGTCCATACCGATCTTACGATACCCAATACCATGCGTTTAGTGAACATATCTCTTAGACATAGGCAAACAAAATTTGAGTGACATTGTTACTAATTTTTTTGCATTCGGATATGAAAAAACTCATATCGCATGCTACATTTTTATATGGGGACTAAACCTAAAAATGGACAAAAACATATACAAACCAAATTTGAGAAAAATCTGTGAAATATTCAATGTCATTCATCCTCTGGCCTATAGGAGCTGACCTACTAAATTTAATCAAAACATATTCATATTTTCGATCTGTAGTTTCATTACAATGTTTACATGGACACACAGGCATCGTTTAGTCGACTCAGAAAGTGATTCAGAAAGTGATTCTGATTCGAACGGTATACTAAAAGGTGGGTCTAGGTCAAATATATTTGGTAGTTGCAAACTTATACACAAAGTCATTATATCCTGACCACGTAGTTGTATAAGGCATAAAAATTAAAAGGAGAAAAAACTTTTAATGTGATTTATATGTGAAATAGCATATGTTGTATATTTTTCTGCAACATTTTGTTGCAGGATATTTTATCTTTTTATTTTTGTTTTTTTATTATAACTTTTTTGTTGTAATTGTTGTTTTAATAGCATAAACTTAAAAAACTATAAAGTATTTTGTACTGTAAACACCCACATTTTATGTTGTTTTGAGTTTTCAGTTTTTCCTTTTTTCCCTTGGATTATTTTAATCTTAACAAGATATGGTTTACAAAATTTATTGAACTAAGCGGAGGAAAAACTATAGATGCAAATGTGTAATATACAGAGATCAAACAGTTTTTTCTTCTTGTTATTCCAATTTGGAAAAACAAGAAAGTGTTTATTATATATTGGATTAGATTTATTTTAAAGGCTATAATATACATATAGTCAAATTTTAAGTAAAAGCTTACTTTAGGGAATTTAGAGTATTATACAGATGTTTTTGTCATCAGATATAACAAAAATTGTTTTTAAATTCCCTACACATGAGCCAAACATTCAGAACTAGAGAATAAATGTAGCCAAAATCATCATCGTTAACCATTCGTTTAGTGGGTATACCGTTGGCCTTGAAATAGTGAAAAGATCCGCAAGGACCTATAACAAACTGCATTGTGTTTTGCTTAATGAGGTGTGTTTTGATGGTTTTGATCGTTTATTTTAGATTATAAAAGGTAAGGACTAGGCACAAGAAAGTCTTTTAACAATTTCGAGTTTATTTAATATCGAAATACATGAGAAAATAAATCACTGTTGTGATGCTTCTTGCTGATTTTCCAGTACGAGTGTGAAGCTATTGCAAATAAGCTGCAATGTTGAATGCTCATCACAAACTGCTTTGTTCCAAGTAAAGATATAACCTCCGGTTTTACACTGCCGTCCGTACTCCACACAACATAACTGGCACGGAGACTTCTTTGATCGAGGTGCAACTCCTACTGTCGATCTTGCTACTACCCAAAAGAACAAAAACATTTAATTTTTAATTATTTAGCCTTTACATTGAATGCTTCCAAAGCGCTTCGAATCCTGGGATAGCACGTTATTCAATAATAGGCAGTGCTAATTGAGTCGTGAGGACCTGCAAAAATTCATTATAATTTCATTATTATATTATTATTATAATTCAGTTAAAGCAGCAATAGCTCCAAATTGTAGAACATTGCAATTGACCGGCGGTTTGGTGATCGATTGCCAGAATATGTGCGAAGCATCTGATCCATTGTAATCCAGAATGACAATGGGCTTCTTTTTCAGTTGTGGATACGTTGCAAGAAAATTCTTCTTCAGAACATATCAGCAAAGTGATACATTTCCTCCGTATAAGCCAAACAATGAGCTCCAAACTTGACGCGCAGGTCTCTTTACATGGTATAAGTGTTTTTATTTGAGCATAATTTTCCAACAAAATGCAATTTTTTTCCTCAACAATGTTCGTGCCACGTCTAAAGTGGAGAAAAATGGTCAGCATAAATTGTGCGGCCTGTATTCACTTATATTTCCACAAAATTGATACACTACATTCTGCCCTCGATTTACTTCATGCTCTTGACGAGGCAATTCCTCAAAGTATTATAAAATGATTTCAAATCGCACAGCCACCATACTCTTATTTCGTAATTGGCTGGCTTAAAAGAAATGAATTTTGTAAACCGCGTGCGGCCTCTATATGACAACAGTTGCTCGTCTACGGTCAGTGAATCATGCGGGATGTAAGCTGGCGCCACATTGACATGCAATATTTGCCAAACATCATCAATAGCATCAGTTTTACTTTTGATTAGTCGCTCCCGTTGCATATTTGCGTTATCAGGGCCAATGAGTTTTTTGAAAAGCATAAATCAAATATATACTGGAGCATGGGTTGGACCCTACAGCTCCTTAGCAGTTAGAGTTAGATAGCCCATCATACAAAACGATAGCCACAAGTGCATCGAACTTTTTTAAAGTGATTTTTTCCATTCCAGTCTCTGGATAGGATTTTTTGAATTCCATACAATTGATTTTGGATTGGTTTCCCGTATGATAATATACGCCATATCTTCGGTGATAAATGGCCGAATATGGTGTAGGGATCATATATTTCTTTAACTAGCCCTGGTTTCCTTTTTACATAGTCGACCTAGTCATAAACGTCAGGGTTTCGCTGATATATTGGGTCGTCACTATCTTCAACCTCATCGTCAAATACAACATCACAATCATATTTGTCACTAAACTCGTAATTAGTAAGTTCTTCAAATCTATCATTGATAACACGTCTCTGCTCCTCAGTCATTTACTGGTATCGTGTATTGCGACGTATCACCATTTTCGCAACGAGATATAGCAAATTTTGTTTTGCCATGCATATCGCTGCTGTATACATTCAATTGAATAAAGAAATACAAGTAACAAAAAAAAAACATAATTCAAAAAAACTCATTAGCTATTTCTTCTAAAAGTCATTAAACCTTAATAAAATGTACTCTATTGCTGGTATTACTACAACCAGATGTAACTGATTCAGCTTATTTTTTTCTTGGAATATATGTACGGTTCGGTTATTCAACCCATATGTTATTAAAAAGTTGTGAGAGTTTGAAAATCAAAACCGAACCCAGTGACCTTCCCACAAACAGAAGAGTTAGTAGCGTTGTACATTTAGGAAAATTTATTTTACGAGTGATTATTTTACGAGGATAGAGCAATACCTTTCAGGATTAAGTTTCTTAGAACTTGTTACCACAAAGTGAAAAGTCTACAAAAAAGACGCCATCAGACTATAATATTTTAATTATAATTGATATTTAGTATTGGGTCCAATATAAAATCTGGCTTGTTCAATTAAATTAGTTAATATTATCAATTTTAAATTTTTTTTTGTAGGGTGTTTGTACTGCTGACCTATATTGAAGTTTGAAAATATTTATATTTCGGCTTAAGTTCTTTTATTGTATGTTATAAAAATAAAACACACAAGATTCGTATTTAAATTTCTTTATTATCTTCCGAAATTTCGGTTAAAAAAGCTGTTGTACAGTGAAGATGAAGCTTAGCTTTAAATATTAAACAAAAATATATTAATTTAAACTCCCAGAAGATGGTTAAAGAATGGTTAAATATCGGAAGATAATAAAGAAATATAAATACGAATCTTGTTTGTTTGATTAAGCGGAAATATAAACATTTTCAATATTTTTGTTTTTCATTTATTAAAAACCAATAATTTTTATTTAGGCAGCATAACTACATGGTCATCTTTAAAGTATAATTGTATTAAAAGTCAAGGTGTTTGGTCAAAAAGTAAACATTTTCATTCTAGATATAAATATTTTAACAAGAAGCAGTTCTATCAGCCCTGTTCTTGTTGTTATTTGAATAAGAGTGAATTTAAAATCACATGAAATTGAAATTTTGGGTTTCTTGAAACCACTTTTTTTTATTTATTTAATGGAAATATATGTTTGAGTTAAGAACATATGTTATCTAGAAACCAAGGAGCCATATGATTCTTTATTCAGTTTCACAAAAAACTTTTAAGTATTTTGTGCATGTTTTTTCTTAAGTTTATAGAAAAAGTATAAAGAAAAATATTTTCTTTTAAAATAACAACTTATTTGTTCATTTAATTGTTTTTGTTCTTCAATTTCATTCAATTAAAAACGACTTTTCTATTTTTAAAAAGTTAGGCATCACCAAAAAAAATTTCGATATTCAAATAAATTGGATTTTATTGGCATCACTACTGTTTCGAACATATGCAAAAAATAAAAATATATGATTTGATGCAAAATTTTTTTTAATTCCTTTATTTGCAATAATTTGTGCATAAAGAATCTATGTTATAATTGAAAAAATTATAATGGAAAATAGATTGTGTAAATAAAAATTTTTATTATAGTTACAGAACAGCATCATCGCAAAAAGTGTGTTTTATTAACATCGATTACGAGTTTTTTTTTTTAAATCAGCGCAAAATGTAGATGTTTTTTAAAATCGGTTTTTTTTCATAAAATTAATGTCTAATTTTTTAAAATAATGACAAGGTTTAATAAAAAACATGTTAGAGTTTAAATATCAATTAGTTTTTTTATCTCTTAAGACCTGCTTAGTAAAAAAAAGGGCATTTGTTTTGATTTCACAAACGAGAAAAAATATTCTTATTGAAATTAGAGAACAGCAAAAACCTCGCAGATTTAAGAATTTTTTCATTTACGAGTTTTTTTTTTGTGATAGTGGTTTCAAGAACAGGTGTGTATATTTCTGTCCTTCAAAGTTAAATCACCATGTCTCCAAAAAAAAGGGAAAAAAAACAGAAATCATAAACAACATGGCAATTGTTAAACGTTACTAAAATTTTTAATTAACTTGAACTCACAATTGACGATTCCAAGCAAAAAAGGACAGAACATAAGTAAGCAAAACAGTAGAGAAAATAAAATTACTATTATGATTACTGTGGGATATTTATATCTTTGTTTGTATTTTACTGCCAATTAAAGAACGAAATAAACGTATGGCCAAACAAGTATGGAAAAATCGCCAGAAATAAACGCAGTTTTCAAAAATAAAATATTATTTTCTCGCTGCTCATTCCAATATACAACCATTTAATTCTGCTGCTCAATTAATATTTAAAAAAAATCACTCACTCAACTAAAGCTTCATAAATAAATTTGTAAATTTTGTGGAGAAAATCCTACCAAAATTAAGAATAATTTTTTTTTGCCATTTTTAGGATATGGGATTTAAAAAATCTTTTAGTTTTAAGACAGCTAAACTAGCGGGGAATAGTAAAAAAAAAATAGAAAGTGTGGTCAGAACCGTTAGTTTAGGTTACATTATTTGAAAAATACAATAAAGTGTAATAAAACTGCTTTTTTGAGTTGGGAAGAAGACCTGAATGCCCCCCCCAAAAAAAAAAAACGAGCAAAACTATATCTGGAATACATGATGACTATTGAACAAATTGAATAAGTAATTTACCGTAGCTAACACCAAGTGACAGAAATAAGATACATCTTTGCTCTCAATTTATACGTGTAGTGGCTAACGACATTTACTTTACCGGTGAAGGCAACCAATGATAATATAAATATTATATTATTATATTAATATATAATATAAATATTAGATAATGTTTATATTAATATATAATATAAATATTAGATAATGTTTATATTAGGGAGGGTCGATTTGTAGGGAGGCAAAAAAATCTCTCAAGTGACAAGAAAAATCATATTCTAGGGATCAAAATAAGAAACTTTGCCCAAGGTACCATACCTCTGAAACGAATTCTGATGTCCCAAATTTTGACCTGTCTGTCTTTCTGTCTGTCTCACTTTGACCCATTTAGAGTGCCCCAATCGAGTCCAAATGTATGATCGACTCCCACTAACTTTGGAGGGCCGAACCACCCATGCCAGTGGCAAATCCCCTGGAACCCCCTGGGGAATTCCCCATGGAAACATTTCAAAGAATCACCATGTTTTGTTTAGAATTGGGCTGACTATGTTTGATTTAATATTAAAATTACACTCATACGTATACGTATTTTCTACTCTGCTAATAAATAATAATCATACGCCTTGACTATGTTATGTTATTCAAAAAGATCGATCGGATGAGGGTAAATAACTTTAAGATCACTCCGTGACTATGCGTAACTCTGCGTGACTACCCCAAAATTAATCTGTGTCACAACAAGACTATGGGCCAAGTTTCAGATAAATTGCATGAGGTGAAATGGGGTTGCCCCATAGCAAACAGACAGACAGACAGACAGGTCAATAGTTGGGACATCAGAATTCGTTTAAGAGGTACGGTTCCTTGGGCAAAGTTTCTTAGTTTGATCCCTGGAATATGATTTTCCTTTTCACTTGAGCGATTTTTTTGCCTCCCTACAAATCGCCCCGCCCTAATATATATATATCTATAAGGCAATTAAGTTTAAATTTGTCTTATTACACTTATTTGTTTTTACATATTAAGCAAATTTTTGTTCTTTACTTTCGTTTATGTTTTGATTTAGTTTTGCTTGCTTCTCTTTTGCACTCAATGCATGAATTACAGGTGTTTTTTTATAATGCTACGCGATATGTATATAGTTTACCGCGGTTCGAGAGGATATCATCCTGACGAAAAATGCACCATGATTTGGATGAGAATCTTAGTATGTATGTATGTATCTCCATTCAAAAATTTTAAAATTAAAATAAAATAAAATTAAAATAACATGTTTTAGAAATATGTACTTAAAAATAGCAGCCCAATAAATTATACAAATCTGTCAATTATTAATTTTCTATACTCTAATGCATTACATATATAGTTACAAAACTTATTCCATCCATTGCTTATTTAGCCATTTAAAATATTAATTAATTCGTTTTCATTTCGATTTGTTTTTCCAAAATGTCTATTTCTAATTTGTCTGAGAATTGGACATCTTGCCATAAAATGTTGTAAAGTTTCATCTTCCCCTATATTACATAATGTTAATATTTTATTTTCTATGGTGTTAAATTTATTTGCATTTAATTGCAGTAAATCGCATCTTACCTTGAGTATGACCGTGATTTGCCGTTGATCTAAATTATCAATGTAGGTTCCGGATCTCAGAATTTGTAAAATCTGGATCTGCTGTTTTGTGCTTGTTGGTTTGTTGTTAAAATTGTTTTGTATTTCAATTGTTGAAGTAGCACAGGGCAATTCCAGAGAACATGGGACCAGCGTAATTTTTTTTTTAGAAATACATTTCACTCAGTTCACAGTTTGTTGTACATAGATTGAAGTTTCTAAATATCAACGTGACAACATTTAGAGCAGCTTTTTTTTCTAGCATCACTCCATTTTGTATGAGCACACATGGAAAAATTATTGATGACATTTTGGTTCAACTTTAAAGGTATGCAAGTTCTATTGTTTTATTGTAATATTGAACTATTATTATATTTTCTTGAAATAATTATCTAAATAGATTATATTTATGCTGCTGTTTTCATTTTACAAGTTAAAATAAACTGTCAGCAGTAAGATTTGTGGATAGTAAATTTTTTGTAAGATGAGTCACAAAAATATGTTTTTTTTTTTATCTTGAAAAGAAAGTAAGCCGGCAACGCTTCAAAAAAAATGTTTTTATTTTTCATCTTAAGTTCATTGTAGATGTACACACTGAATCCAACATTTTTTAAAATTTCAATACCCTCTGAATTGTAGAATTTGTCCAACCCATTCAAATAGTCATTTGGTTTAGTGATCATTTCGTCATTTAAAGAAAATGATTTTCCACCCAGCCAAGAAAACATTCTAAGGCAAAGTTAATGCGAATATCATGTATCTTCCGCTTCATTAAATTCTTTTATAAAAACCAGCCAATTGTTTACCAGAAAGTTATATTAAGGAAAGAAGATTATGTGGTGATAAAGTTTGCAATATTTTTCAACAATGGCTAGAAATAATATTTTGCAATAAAAATATTTCGCTTTTCGAGGTATTTAGCATGCATCATATAAAATTGTGGACATGACCATGTTGGTCAATTAAATTAATTTTTTCCCAAGTTTTAATCGAGTTAATCTCAGGTGCAGTGAATTTATGACTTGTCCGGAGATATAACATGATGCCAAATCACATTTGTGTCATTTGGTTGATTTCAGCGGCAGCTCAAACCTTTTGAATCTTAAATTATAGTCAAATTTAAATACGTTCTCTAACCCGTAAATAAACATTGAGAACTCCACAATTCACGAGTAAATGTAGTGAAAGCTGGGAGTTTATGATATTGGATGAAATTGCCTCAGTCTATCTCTGATAGTATAACAAGTATAAATCTGATATGCTTACGTTCAGCAGCGAAGTAAGAAGGTATAACGTAAGACTTTACAGAGAAAAATGCGGTTTGGTTTTCGAAAAAATTCTGGGCATCGTAATGACTGTTAATGGCACTTAAAGATATCCAAATAGTATAGTATTTTAAAACTGACACACGAATGTATCAATTGTTATCATTATTTTAAATATATTAACGCTGATACCTGACTCACTGACTGACTGACTGATTCTGTAATGCTGAAATAATACACATAGCACTCCCTACAAAGCTATGCGAAATACACAAACAAAATTTAATCTTTCTCATTTTATACAAACCCACATGCAATTTTCTCCCCTCTATGTTACCGACCAGTGCTGCTAATAAAATCTTCTGAAAATCGACAATTTTGGAAACTACATCGCCAAAATCGTCATTTTTAAAGCAAGAAATTGTCAAGAAAATTTTACCGCTTATAAAACTCTACAAAATATTACAAAAGGAAACAATAAAATTTATTTATATCATTCATATTACGAATATTATTACAGCATTGGTTATTTCTATATATAAAAATGTATTAGTGATGAAATTTCAACGAAAAAAATTTAACACAGCAATCAACTAAATAATTTTATTGATATGTATCTATAGCTGAAACTTATAATATAGGTTTAAAGTATCGCCGTAATTAAAATTTAAATCTTAAATAGAGATGCTATTCAAGGTATTTCCATTTTGAAACGACTTAACCCAGAATTAAATCTATACATATTTTGTAATTTCCATGTAGACTGAACAAAAACTATCAATTTTCGATAAACAACACTTTAATTGTTAACCCTTGAAATCATAATTTTTATACTACTAGAAATTTTAAATCTTCAATCATCATTTTAATTTAATTTAACAAATCATTTTAACAAATTGAAAAATCGTAAAAATTACAATAAGTTGTCAAAATTGGCAACACTGCTAACGACAATGCAGATTTCGTGTTACATATGGAATAAGTTGAGCGCATTTAGACAAACATAAGTTACGTAAATAGGTATATTTACGATTTTAATTTGAATAATTTATTGAAATTATCATGGAAGAATTAAAGGCGATTTTTTTTAAGTAAAACTAATATGCGCTTATTTTTTTTTTTTTTTTTTTTTTGGATTTATAGATAACTTTGCAAAAAATGTAGTGCTCTTTTTTCAGTTTACATGCATGTTGAAATATGAAATATTTTTTCTTTTTTGTGTAGGTGTATTGGTGTTTGCATTTCGGTTATAACGAACTCGGCGGGACCGGCCAAATTAGTTGGACTAAGTTCGTTATAACCGTAGTATTTTTTTATTTTGTCCGAAAGGTTTAACAACTTTTTTTAGTTGAATAAGTTTATTTTATTTTTTTATTTATTTATAAAACATAAATTTAATAATAAAAAGGTACATACTAATAGTTTGTCTTAATAAGACTAAAATTTCCCAGTTTCTATTAAAATAAAATATTTTTTTTAAAATCATATAATACCTATTAAAAACTCCTTATGTATAGAGGCAGAAAGTATAAGGCAAAGGTTGGCTACTGGACCTTTTACAAAACTTCATTTGAAAATCGAAGATTTTGGTTTGTCTTTTTTACAACTGTTTTTCGAGTTTTTTTTTAAGAAATTTTAAAAACCTTAAAATTATTTTTTTTTAAATATATAAAATATAAGATAATTCTGAAATGGAAAAAAAAATTTGTTTGTTAAGGTCAAAATAAACGATCCACTAGTTTCACAATATTTTATTAACCCGCTCAATTCAGGCGAAGAGAGACTTAAAAATTTCACTTACTTAGAAAATATGATTATTCCTCATTATATTAGGATTTTGTTCAACCATTTCTGGTAAAGTAGCCTTAGTTTAATCACCTGAAAGTTCGTCATAACAAGTACTTTTACAGCCGCGTTAAATTCCTAGCGCTTTAGAATATGCAGGGTTTCACTATATTTTCATTTTTAGATTTTCAGTGCAAAAACAAATGTTAAAACACAACTCTATTATAAGTTTTGGTAATTTTTGGCATAATTATAAAAGTTGTTTAAATTTAGACAAAAAATTTTTCTGCAAAAACTAGAACACAACAAATACAGAAATATTCCTCAAAAAATGTAAAATGCCGTAACACTCATTCAAATAAAACTGTGTTCAGTACAATATCTCGTATTTGTTGCAGGATGCATGTAGTATGCTGTGTTTTTCTTTTTTCATCTTTTTATTGTTGTCGACATTATGTTTAAGAAAATGGTATTCAGCTCTAAAAGAAAATAATATCTGCAAATAAAAAAATAAGCTGGAATGTCTAATGTCTGCATGAACAATTGTGTCATGGAAAATTGCTACTATTACGTGTTTCCACTACAAGAACAACAATGCCTTTTAAAGCTTGTTTTTATACAACATCCTAGCATTATTATTTTTTACGTTGTAAAAAAATTTTTATTTAAATGTCGACCAGACGTTTGTCGAACTTTAAGTTATAATTTTTTGAGTTTTTCTTAACAGCTCTAAAAATAATGGCATTTTTTTTTTTTAAGAAAACTCTTTAAGATTTTTACTTCTTTTAAAGTTTGTACTTTATTTATTTTTAATGCCTTGGTTGCGCGTGTTGCAGTTTAAAACCCCTTAATATGATAGTAATTTTTTTCTTGCTATTACCCTTTTGGTAAGACATTCATACTCAATTCGTTAGTTTTTTGTTCATTTTGTGCTATTATTTTGTAGTTACATTTTCATTTTCTGTTCTAATAACACAATTTAATGGCAAATTTAAGTGGATTAAGTTAAGTGGATTCATGCTGTCGCATTGGTTCAGTTTGTAAGAAGTGTGTCATACATGAAACTTTGCATTTTTTATAATGTTATAATATGAGGATAACCCCAGCTTTAATCGACCTTACCAAAAAAACAAAATAAATAATTAAGTTGAAAATTCTCATTGCCGGTACCGAACTTCTTTCCAACCGAAATTCGGGTTGAATAAGATTATATAATATTGTAACATAATGGAAAAATATTTCTCTTGTCAAACCTGAAAATATAGTTATTAAAATTTAGAACAATTCACTCCAATATTTTTTTTCTTTCCAGTTCATGAAACTATCTCTGATAGCTGTGCCAAACTTTATGCCAAAGTCTTCACTGGCAACGAAGGTGTATCGAAAAAGTTTGTTTTCAAAGGGTACTAGAAATGAGAGAATTGATTTTTAATAGCTAAAAAGATTTTTCCTACTATAACGAAAGTCTACTTTTAGCTCAATCATCTTTTTTCAGCAACAACACTGTGGAGCAAATTCAGGTTAGTAGAAGTTAGGTCGATTCTGAGAGTGGGGGGGGTGAAAATAGAGGCTAAATTAGAAGACCCGTATCGCGGCGTTTGCTTATGTTAATTCGATTTTTTTTTTAATCGACCTTCGAACTTTGTAGTCAAATGCCGATTTTCAGCATATTATTTATATGGCTTTTTTTTGGCTATAACTCGTCGACTAATTGATATTTTTTCAATCGGTGAAAGCCAAATTATTGCTAGAGACCTGTGCAACAACCAAAATTTTAAAAAAAATTGATTTAGAAAATTTTTGTGGCGCTTATGAAGCAAAATTTTGGAAAAATTATTTTTTTTTTATGCTTTTTGAAAATATTTTCTACAAAACTAAGTCTTTTTTGCTTTCTGTTTGATCTATAATATGCTTCACAGTTTCTTCAATAAATTTCATTTGAAAAGAAAATGGTCTAGTCGTTAATTTGCGTTAAAAATCCCAAAACCATTAAATAAATAGCGATTTACGTAGAAGTAATTAAAAAGGGAAGTTCCAAGAATTAGGAATTAGTAAAACAACTTTTTTTTTCAACCACCGTACAGTGGACCATATTTTGAGAAGGCGGCCAAAAATCATTTTTTTTTGTTACCGATTTTAAAGTTATGTTAGTCGTTTGAAAGTAAATACTAGTAGACCTCGGGAGCCAAAAAATTGCGACTCAATCTCAACTATATCACAGCGAACAGGGTCTTCGAAAATGGGCTTTCTCAGTATTTTGCTAAAATTAAAAATTTCTTTGTAAATTTTTATTTTTGAATGACTGTAACTTTTTTGATTTAAAAGATTTTGAAGTGAAAATAAGTTTTGTATCATTCTGTGGCTTCCATACTATTAATGTTGAAATGTAAAATCACTGAGTCACTCCGAAATTTAAAAAAAAAATTTTAAAAGAAGTCAAAATTTTCCGAAAATCTCCTACTTAATAGAGCATAACTCCTGCCGGTCAAAAGCAGTCAGAAAAAATCGTGCATTCTTCTATAGTCCGAACCCTCCCCTATACTACTATACCCCATTATACACCAGCCAGTTTCCGCCCGTGTGCACCAGAACAATTTTTCTGACTCAAAGTTAGATATTTTCTGCAAAATTTATGAATACAAAAGTTGTCCACTATGTGGTTAGGATATATTAAGTTTGAGGTGGTGTTTGTAACTGCCAAAAATATTGGACCTTTATCCATCTTTTATTATACGGATTGACTCAAAAACACTTTCTGAGTCGATTAAACGATGTCCGTCCGTCCGTCTGAGTGTTATGAATACAATAGTTGGTCGTACCGGTGCACCGCGGTGTATTTTTTTGCGTGTCGGTAGAGTTGTCAGGAGACGATAATTTTAAGCAATCCTACGAATTTGGAATGTCCCCTCTTCATTCTAGAATACGCTTCATGGAGCATATTTTTAAATTGGGTTATGATTTGGAATTTGGTCCGTTAGGCGAAACAGTGAGAAAAAACAAAGAAAATGAAGAAAAAAGAAAGCAAAAAAATAAACAAATTAAATTGGGTGTAATCGACCAACCAAAACAAGGGGAAGGAAACACAAATGATGGAAATACTGCAAGGAGATTTTTTTGCGATCCGGAAACTGCAGCATCTATCACAGGTGTAGATCATGAATTAATAAGACGATTCCAAATCATACTACAAGTTGTAGCATGCAGCAGAAAAATAAATGCAAAATAATTTGGAGAGTACGCCAATAAAACAGCTATACTTTATAATAAAAAATACTCTAGGAGATATATGCCATCAATAGTTCATAAAATTTTGTACCATGGGGAACAAATAATTCAAAACAATATGCTACCAATAGGAGATCTATCTGAGGAAGCGCAAGAAAAAAGGAACAAAGACTACAGATTCTTTCGCGAGCACAACACAAGGAAAATGTCTTGATGTTGTATTAATTACGACCTTATCACTATTTTGTTGTGCACTTCAGATCCATATATTCCAACAATCGTCAAAAATGGAAAACTACCTCTATTGAATTAGACGAAGAAGCTAAACAACATCTAGAAGATGAAAATCAAGGCTATTTAGAAGAAATTTTTACTAAAATTGGTTGATTTAAAGTACTTTTTCATTACACTAACAATAAGTTACACTTTTTTTATGTAGTTAAAAAATTTTCTTGATTTAAAAATTTATATATTTTGTAAATTTACAATAAAAATTGTTATATATCATAAATTTACCATAAAAATTGATAGAAATATTTAAAAAGACAATAAAAAAATTTTAACTAAAGCAAAAACATACGAGTTTTTCATTGAAACTTCTCTATCTTGAACCAACATAAGGTAACTTTTACGTTCGCTGCTTAATAAATTATATTTTAACTCGGGATCTTTCAAAAAAAAAAAAAAAAACAACCTTTGACCATTGTGCACATTAAGACTAAAAAGTTAACGGGGGCCAAAGTTTGGCATTTTCTGAAAAAATTAACCTAAAAAATTTTTAAAAAGTATTAGTTGTAAAATTAACCGAAAAAATAAGACATATTAAACAAAACCTTTTTTACCTTTTAACACTTCACTTTTGTATTAAAATTCAACTACAAATGAAAATGTATTTTAAACCCTCCGTAACTTTTTTATTTTCGGTCGAGAATTACGTTTTATACTAAAACTTAAAGGCTAAAGTCTCACTTACCAAACAAAAAAAAAAAACGCATATCAAAATACCAATCCAGTCAGAAGTTATAGATTTTTGACCTCCTTCTCGTCAAATGGTCCACTGTGCACCGCACAGGTAGTGATCTTTTTTTTATTTCATACAAAAGAACTAATTTCAAAAGCGAGGATTCAGTTAAAACTCGAAACTCAGCCGAAGCTGATATCTTTTAAGCAAAAGCAAAGAATAAAACTTATGTAGCAGTGCCAAGTGTCCAATTACCATTACCAACAAACATACCGAAGTATTGATCTTCAAACAGATATCAGTACTACAACCGCCGCTGATACATCCATGGTTTTTCTTCTCAGATGCGACCCTGGTGAAGGTACATCCTATAAAACATTAAAGGACCCAATCCTAGTCACACAAAACCAATTGGATGGAATTGTTGCAAATTAGTGTTTGACTCTGAAAAAATCAGAACTACTGGCTTCATTTTTGAAAGGAAATAATTTGCTGGCGAAAGGTTCCAAAGTAACAGCATATCGAAAATGCCAAAAAGAGTTAGAAAAGTTCTTCAATGTGAATGATGCAAAAAATTTCGCTTATTGCAACGATATTGAAAAGTAAATGTAGACGATAGGGTTATGTAAACAAACATAACTTAGACCAACACACACATATTTTTATTTTCATATCAATTATGTTTGTTTTTAAATTTTCTTCGGTGCCCAACACAACCATGACTGTGTTCGTTTTAATACTTCATTATTTACACGAACATTTTTCTATCACGTACTTTTTGTTTCAATCACACATAAAGCACACATTTTTGAGTGTTGCTTTATTTGAAGTTCATGTTCTGGTACGTGTACTGAGAAAAAACACAGAACATGTACAATAAACAGGTTCGAGTTCAGTTATATTTTAAGTCGTGTTGTGGCTCGTGTAGTAGGAAAAAACAGAACATGTACAATAAACAGGTTCGAGTTCAGTTATATTTTAAGTCGTGTTTATTGTACATGTTCTGTGTTTTTTTTTCAGTACACGTACCAGAACATGACCTTCAAATAAAGCAACACTCAGAAATGTGTGCTTTATGTGTGATTGAAACAAAAAGTGTGTGATACAAAAATGTTCGTGTAAATAACGAAATATTAAAACGAACACAGTCATGGTTGTGTTGGGCACCGTAGAAAATTTAGAAACGCACATAACTGATATGAAAATAAAGATATGTGTTGGCTGCTTCTGAACAGAACATTGTGTGTTTAATGTGTGTATTTTCTGAACCTTGCTGACACTAGTGAAAATTTCGATAATTTGAAATACATTCTGGAAGTAGTCAAATATAACGAACACCAGTGGCGCATTTGCTGTGACCGTAAAATAGTTTCATTGATTATAGGCTTAACAGCATCTGGCCATCCAAAATATCCGCGTTTTTTTTTTCCAGAGCCGCCTGCTAAATGGCAACTGGCCAAATCATTATTTTAATTTATTTAACTTTTTTACTTAAAACTTTTTGTTGAGGACAAGAGCTTTTTCGTGCCTCTTTTTTTAATACCAACCAACAGCTTCTTACTTTAGTAAAACGAAACACATTCGAAAATTTGACCTTTTTATTAAATGTAAGTTGAGAGTTAAAAGATTACTGTACTATGGTCACAAACAGACTGACCGTTGTTAGCAAAAGCAAGTTATTATAAGAAAAAGGAAACTGATACCAACAAAAACAACATTTTTATTTGCATTTTGTCACGGTTAACAGCAGAGGTAAATACTTGCATTCTATGTTTTATTATTGTTGCGTATTGCTGACAAAAAACCCAATAGAAAAAGATTTACATTCAAACACTTTTCATACTAACATTTCATATATATATTTTTTTTCCATATTTTTATAATATTTCTTCAAAACCAACACTGAATAAAATTGGTACATAAAAATGAGAAGTAAATTAGTATTAAGCTGGAAAACGCAAGTTTTGTATTATGATTGTTTTCTTTTCAAATTAAATTTATTGAAGAAACTGAGAAGCATATTATAGATCAAACGGAAAGCAAAGAAGACCTAGTTTTGTTGAAAATATTTTCAAAAAGCATGAAAAAAAATAATTTTTCCAACATTTTGCTTCATAAGCACCACAAAAATTTCCACAGGTCTCTAGCAATAATTTGGCTTTTATAGGTTGAAAAAATATCAATTAGTCGATGAGTTATAGCCAAAAAAACCATATAAGCAATATGCTGAAAATCGGCAATTGACTGCAAAGTTCGAAGGTCGATTAAAAAAAAAAAATCTAACTAACATAAACAAACGCCGCGATACGGGTCCTCTAATTTAGCCTCTATTTTCACCCCTCACTCTCAGAATCGACCTAACTTTTGCTAACCTGAATTTGTTCCACAGTGCAATCCAATAGCTTCTACTCTATGTTCATGCATTTTTTTTTTGGATAACGATGCAGCCAACAACGCTTTCATTGCTAATTATATTGTGAGAAATTGTGGAATAAAAGTTATGCACAGCCTTCTCGTCTAAAAAATTTTTGTTTGCTCGCTATACTCAAAGGTGCTTCTTTGAACGACGCTATAACACCTTAATACAGACTATGGGGTCCTGGCCTAGAAGGATTCAGGACAAGGGACGTTCTATAAATTTTTGCATTTACGGATAGAAATCACACAACAACTAAAAGGCGTTTGAATTGAGTATATCTCGAAGAATACTTGACTACTGCAGGTAGGCAATAAAGGATAATGACGAATAGTGAGATCGAAATATTTTATGTACAAAAGTAGTTAAAGTTGAAGGAAAAGTCCTCGAATCAAAATTGCTAAAAACTAACCACCTTCCGTAGCCGCACGGAAGGTGGCAATATAGGAACTACCTTATAAGTTTCAGCGGAATTGAAATTCATTGATACACACCTGGTACCATACACACTCTAATTTGATATTTCGACCTCAGGAATAACAAATCTTGGATGGGCTAATAGCAAAAACTATCAGATTACAAAGAAAATCTGGCCATCTCTGAGTTGAAAACGAATAAATTCGTTACTTTTCCTATACCGTGGAGAGACTTCTATAGTAGTAGAGATTAAAACTGGACACTGCCTCATATGAAGACACGGTGTGTTACTCAAAGTCTCATCGACTCATTCCTGCCGTAGCTACATGGATGCTACTGCCTGGGGCTCTCCAGAATGAGACATTGAACATAGGGTTCATTGTTAATTTACGATCTCTCTGATATCAAGCATCGCATGTTGAAGTAGCTTAAATTGGTTCTACGGTGGGGATTGAGATAAACATGTATTTGTCCACAGCGGACCTCCGATTCTAAGAGTGCTATAGTTATAGAATAGCAGCCACCTCTGACATAACGTGACCTAACTTTATAACTCATGTACTTTCAGACGGCGTCATGCAATAACATTTTGCTGATATTCTTTATCATTTATGTCATGGACGCCTCACTCCGATCGCCGGGATGTTGATTTCGGAGCTCGTAAATTATATCATATACCACTAAGTGGTCAGGGTATAATGAAGTTGTACTCATGTTTGTAACTACCAAAAACATATGACCTAAACCCACCTTTTATTAACCCGATCGGCTCGGAATCATTGTGTGTCCATGTAAACCGAAAATTGATGAAAATTTGTTCATGTTCAAACCTAGTCCCCTTACAAATGAGATCGACTTAAATTAGCACAATATAAAATTTATCATATAGATCTCGGTCAAATTGCGTTTGTGTATGTTTATTATCAGTAGTCCATATGCAGCTGATACCCGATCATCTCTTAATTCTCTTAAAAAAACAAAAATATTGCACATATTTTTCTTAAATTTGGCTTGTATATGTTCATGCAAAAAATAAGTGACTTTAACAAATATGGTCAGGATTGGTCGAAATTTGAACCTAGTATGACATCCAATATATGCTTTTTCAGAACTAAAGGCAAAAAAAGCCACTCGGATTCGGTTTATCCGTTTTTCTATACCCAAATTGTGTGACCTAAGACCAGTACTCTACACGCATGGTATATCTCGTAGTCGGTCCAGACCAGCTATAATTTTATTACATTTTTGCTTTCTGTTTGTCCGATAGTGGCTACTCCATCTAGCGCTGTCTTAATTTTTTTTTCCATCTTTTCTATTATTAGAAAATATATGCGTGATCATAAGCCGATCAATAAAGAACTAATTATTAGAATAAAGTCAACAATACCTATCACAACATATAAATAAAATTCTAAATACCTACATATATTTTTTATTTTGACATATTATTGTTTACATGCTGTAGAACGCGGCTCGGTGTTTTGAATTTTTTGAAGCAAAATTATTCAAGACCTTGCAACAAAAAAATTAAATAAAATAAATAAATATTAATGTCAGCTATTGCTAGAGGTTTATGGCAGTCAAAGGTCAACCAATTTTTAAACTCTTTCTTTTAACTCATACTCTGTGTCTGTCTGTATGTCTGTCTGTCATGGGTCAACCCCATTCCCCCTTATCCAATTGATCTGAAACTTGGCTCATAGTCTTGCTGTGAATTCAGATTAATTTTACACAGTCACACATAGTCACGGAGCGATATAAATGTCATTTGCTCTCATCCGATCGATCTGAAATTTGGTCCACAAACTTGCTGTGAAAAAAGATTAACTTTGACTTAGTCACGCATGGTTACGGAGAGATTTAAAAAGGATTTCCCCAATCAATCTGAAACCTGGTCGATATACTTGCTGTGAAAAAAGATTAACTTTGACATAGTCACGCACAGTTACGGATATATTAAAACCTAACTTCCGCTCATCCGATCGATCCAAAACTTTGTCCATAGACTTGTTGTGGCCAAGGATTAATTTTAAGATAGTCACACGCAGTCACGCACAGTCGCGGACATAGTCAAAACTCATATGCATAAGGAAAGGGATAGATTATTTTTTTTTTCAATAAGGTTTTATAAGAATTAGTTGACTACATTATTAATGTTATTTGTCCATCCTTAAAAGATTTATATGAAAATTCTTGCTGTTTTATCACCTTCATAAAGTTGCTGGCCATTGTCTTTTTATCGGCAATGTTGGCTATAAATATTGGTGGAGGGCTTGGATCGGCTTAATCACTGCTTTCTAGTTGATCATTGCTGTTGTTACTTTGAAGCCATTCAAATATATTTTTGTTGGTAATTACACAATTATTTGGTACTATTCTTTTAAGATGCCGTACATTTGGTGATTTTACTGAATTGCGATTCGCTGGAGTACGAGCTGCAAGTTAACATCATCAGTTTCACTATCAGTTGATTCGCTGCCACTAGCCATGCCGCTTGCATGCAGTGGATTAGTGAAGTAGTAAATTTGCTGTTTTAAATCTAGTTTGTTTAACTTCAAAACAAAGGGATTAGTGTTGTTGTTGTTATAAACACATAAAGTATGCAAATATTATTTTTGGCGATAACAAAGGGATTAATATTTTTTTTTAATTTATATTTAAAGAAAGAAAACAAGTTGAACACCATTAACGTATCGGTATCGCGGTTAAAGAATGATGGTTATTTCATATAACTATATTTCATATATACACTTAGGTTAATATAATAATTTTAAGGCTTCTAGATTTTGAACCTAAACATGAACTGTATCATGATGAATACCAAAGTATGTGCCAGCTAATCTAATATTTACCTCATTAGGTGTAATATCACGACAATTTTCTCTAAGCGAGAACGTAACTTGCATATATTTTAATTCCTTAATTAAATTCGCCAAGAATTTAACAATATCTTCATATTTCTTATTTATTCCATATTATTATTAACTAAATCGTGCTTTTATACCACTTTGAAGAATTGGTTTGTGGTACATACCAGATATGCCATTTGAGACTGTATATATAAAGCATGACCGCAATTTTCGTCACTAACATTCAAGCGCATGTGTTGTTTTTTATTGTGATCATCAAGTAGTAAATTTTGCAGTTTCATTTAATTTCAATTCTTATTGAATGTCATTTGGTATATTTGCATTATTGTGGTTACGCGTTTCCAGTGACACTTTATATCGGTTATTGTTTTATCTGTCACTGCATATAAAAGATACGAAAAACATTTATTACGTAATCTTGTACATGCAAGGAACCTTCAATTATATTATATTATAAATAAATTCATTTATATTAATAAAGTAAAGCAAAACAGTGTAGACTGACGATAGCATCCTTGCACCATGAATTGAGAAAAGTGGGCTTAGATCCAACTAAGCTGCGGTCATAATTGGATATAGAATAAAAAAAATAATTTGAATGAGATTATTTCAGGTTGGGTAAATTTTATATCGGAATATATTTTCTACATGGTCCAGGTCAAAAAAATTATTTTAATCTAAAACATATAGCTGTTAAACAATTTGTGAAAGGTTATTAAAAAAAATTTTTTTTATTGCAATTGGCGTCATTATATATGTGGGTAATTCCATGTCAAATCAACCAATGGGTGTACACTACCTTCTCCAAATTGTATGATTTTTCGTAGGAAGACAGATTATTACAGAACTAAAATAAGTGCAAAGTTTGAGGGCACTGGCACTTCTGTATCCGGAAATATGTGGTCTTGAAAATCGTACCTAAATGAGTTTTTAAAAAACAAGTTTTTGAAAATACCAAAGAAAATTTTTTATTTTTCGGACGGTTCTTCCGCTCAATTTAAAAATAAAAAAAACTTTGCCAATTTATGCCATCATAGCGAAGATTTTAATTGTTCCGCTGAGTGGCATTTCTTTGCTACCAGTCACGGCAAAGAACCTAGTGATGGTCTTGGGGGAACGGTAAAGCGTGAAGCACGAAGAGCCAGCTTGCAACGTCCATTCGAAGATCAGATAACTACTCCTCTCCACTTGCATAATTGGTGTCAGCAAACTCTTCAGAACTGCAACTTTGCATATTTAACGGAAAAAGATTATGAAGAAGAAGAGAAATTGCTAACTGATAGATTTATAGGATTACGTACAATTCCGGGAACTCAAAAGCAGCACAGCTTCATACCAATTTCAAAAACACAATTACAAGCTAAAATTTATTCCGCTGATAGCAAATTTGTAATTGAAAACATTTATAATAAAATTAAACAACAACTACAGCATTCATCATAATAATGTCAACAACAACAACAACAACAAAAACAGCATTCATCATAATAATGTCAACAACAACAACAACAACAGCATTCATCATAATAATGTCAACAACGCCAACAACAACAGCATTCATAATAATAATAATTCACTTGTTAAATATCTACCTTTACTCTATGATAAATATTTCTGGATCCAAGCATACCCCCAGTCTGAAATTTTTTGGAATTTTAGGGAAGGAACCAATCTTAAACATATATTTTTTTCAGATTTTTAAAATTGTCGTTTTTACAGCTATAGCCTCCCGAATTATAGGTCAAGAGATGTGACCTTTGACCTTTCCAAAAAAAAAAATTCATGTTGTATATGAAATTAAAGGTAATTAATTAACCTTTCAAATGCGACCTTGATAAGTTGCGTCACTATAATATTAATCAAGAAAATGATAATTAAGTAAGTACAACTTTGTACATTTTTATAGTTTTTCCCGATATTCAAGACCTCATATTTCCGGATCCAGATGCGTCAGTGAACTTAAATTTAGGATTTTTCTTATTTCTTGGATACACTTTAATCCTGCCAAAATTCAGACAATTTGGGAATAGTGATGTAAAAAACAGCCATATTTTAAGTTGAGTTCAGATGGTTTAACCCATGTCTATTATTAAAATAATAAAACATTGTTACGTATTGTGATTATTTGTTCAATAATAATTTGTTTGTCACAGTAGTTATTACCACGACTGTGTTTGATTTCAATTTCTATCTTTATTCCATTTAGTGAAATATGATATTAATTTTTAATAATTTGAATTCAATGTCTGTTTATTTTTCTCTTTTCTCTTCTGTCATTTTATGTTTTTTTTTTTTTTTTTTTTGAGTATATAAGAAGCGAAAAAAAATGAAATATTGTTTACACATTTCTGATTTATTTAACAAAATAGATTTAACTAAATATCGGAAAACAGCTTTATATGACAACTACGATCATAGGTTATGGTCAACTATTTTTCGTAGTTATAATTATCAGCAAATACTAATTATTTCCTCACTATATGTGACCTTCTCCGAGAAAAGGAACCTAGTGTGTCAAAAAACGGGTCGAGTAAAAAACGGTGGATTCTGGTACCTAAAAGGGTGTAGAAACTTTAAATGCGTTTTTTTCCCAAACTTAATTTTCACAGACTAGGTCCCTTTTCTCGGAGAAGGTCACATATAGTGGTATATTCGATAAAAAAAAATATATATTTTGTACTATATAAATTCCACAATGAATTCCGCTGCTTTGTCTTCGTTCCTATAATATGGCCTCATGTTCGGATATCTGTTCCCAGCGTTCTTCGCATATTAAATAAATTTAATATGTTAAATGTTTTTATTTAAAATTTCTTTTTCAAATTTTGTTTTTTCTTTTTATACCCTATACCACCATGTGGTTTGGGTATAATGACTTTGCGCTGCTGTTGGTAACTACCAAAAATATTAAACCTAGACCCACCTTTCATTATACCGATCGAATCAGAATCACTATCTGATTCGATTTAACGATGTCCGTCCGTCCGTCCGTCCGTCCGTCTGTGTGTCCATGTAAACTTTGTAATCAAACTACAGGTCGCAAATATGAATATGTTTTGATGAGATTTGGCGAGTGAGCTTTTCTCGGCCACATAATTAACGCTATTGAAATTGGTGAGAATCGGTCCATGTTCAGACCTAGCTCCCATACAAATGAGCCCTATGAAATCGGCATAAATTGCCATAAGATCCAAATTGTCATATAGATCTTACTAAAATTGATCCCTGGGACAACTCTTAGTCATAGGCCCCATATAGAGCTGCTTCCCGATCTTCAATTAAATCCATCAAAAACAAAAATATTGCACTGATTCTTCTCAAATTTTGTTTGTATATATTTTTTGCACAATACAAGAGACTTTACCAAACATGGTCAGGATCGGTCCATTTTTGGGCCTAGTCCCCATATAGATATAGCATTCGGTATGAACTTTTCCATAACTGCAGCCAAAAAAATTAATAAAGATCCCACTCAAATTTGGTTTATGCTTATTTTCTATGTCCAGTTAGTTGGGCCTAAGAGATAGGGTCTAGACCGACTATAATTTTCTTACTTGTTATGGATTAGATTATTTAAAACTTACTTTTGTTTCGATTGAAATTTTAAATTACAATTTTGAAATGGTCTTATCATTTTCACAACTTTTCTATAAAATCTTTAAATTCTTCATTAGTTAGAATTTTAAAAAATTTTGTTAACGGAAAATGAAGTATTTCTAAAAAATCTGAAAGCTAATATTAAAATTAACTTCTCTGTTGAGTATTTATATAACTTGAAGTAATTTTCTATAAATACTATTTTCATACACTTGTTCATTCAATTATTTATCAGTTAATTTGTTTCGTTATAAGAACCTCACGTTGAACTTTTCCTATTTTGTATTTTCAATTGAATAGGATTCACTACCATTGCAGATTTCACATTTTCTTCCATTTTCTAAACGCACACGAACAGTTTTTTTGTAGCAGCATAAAAAAATTTTCATAATTTTTTTTTATGATTTATTTAACTCGTTACCTATAAATTCCACTAAAGCCATAGGGAAAAGTGTATCGGTTTCAAAACAATAACCTGCTGTATTCAAAAGTTTGGTATAGTTTGGTAAGCACAAAACTCAACACTTATTTGAAATCCTGATACAAACACATATGTACGTTCTCTTGATATAGAAAACACGCATAATATTGTTCATGTGCAACTTAGGGCGGTACTAATTTGTATACTTTTAACGAGTTTTTATTGAAGTTGAAAATTTTAGAAAGATGGAAGAATATTTCTTAAAGTGATGGCATAAGTTCTCGTCTAACTAGTTTTTTTTTTAGTTTTCGATTACTGCAGCAAATTTAAAAGCCTTTATAAACAGGCTGCACAAACATAAAGTATAAATAATTTTTTTTTTTTTACTTTTAAAAAAAATTATTATTTCAAGCTCGAGGTCTGTATTTTAATACATAAAATTATATTTATTTATTTTATTTTCAATATTTCGCCAACCTTCGGTTGGCATCTTCAGGAAATCTTAAATTATAAGATATAAACACAAATAATAAACATTAACTTTACACAAAATTCGTAATAAAAATGAACTTACAAAAAGCGAGTGACAATAGTCAAAATACCAATGCGTATGGACGAATTAACATTTTATATTGCACTAAATAATCTTATTTTATTTTACTAAATTTATGCCTATAACTGTGAGCGCAGTTTTCTGTGTCTGTTTTGTAATTTATTCTCCTTTGTTTTGGTAGGTTAATAATGTATAACATTTCTAATGTAAAGCGTCTCTTGTAGTTGTTCTCAGTTTGTAAAATTTTAGCTTTCTCAAAGTTTGGTATGTGGTGTTTCTCCGCACAGTGGGCCGCAAGTTCCGTTCTTTGGGTTAAATTATTTTGAAGATCTGATTTATGTCCTGCTATTCTAGTTTTTAGCTTGTTTTTGGTTGTACCAACATATACCTGGTCGCATTTGTTGTTATCGTCCCCTTTACATTCTATTCTATAAATTAGATTGGATTTGGTTTATTAAATGTAGCGGTCTCATATTATGAATCTTTGAAAGCTTATAGATTATAACAAAAATGTAAACAATTTTAGTACAAGTTCAAGGACGATATGATAAAATGTCTATTCAGTCGAAGAATATTTTATTTTGGATTAATTTATATATGCAAAATAAAATTAAAACTGAGGTTGATCCTCAAAAGAAAGTTAAACTTATGACAGATTTAAGAATTAATAAGCTTAGAGCTAATGCATTTTACGAGATAATGAAAAAGAAACCGGAAAATACACTGACATTAGTTTTTGATATGCAAAAAGTTCAATTGATGCCGAAATGTCCTATTCAAGAAGCTTATTACTCTCGTCAGCTTGCGTTTTACAATTTTTGTATTGTTGGTGTTGATAGCAAGAATCCTTCATTTTATTGCTGGACTCAAAACCAATCGAGGATCTACGGAAATTGGTTCTGCCATAATCCACTATTTAAATGGTATAAATTTAAAGGATATTCATTTTATCAGATTTTTTTGTGATGGATGTGGCGGTCAAAACAAGAACTCTTATATAGCTCGAACCATTTTGTTTTGGCTCCAAACGAAATCACCCTCCCACATCCAAAATATTACGATAACATTCCCAGTAAGAGGACATAGTTTTTTACCAGCTGATAGAGTTTTTGGTCGTATTGAAAAGGAACTAGAAAATAATGCTGTCATAACAACAATAGAAGAATATTCTGAAATTTATTCAAATCATGGTCAAGTTTTAATGCTGGAAAGAGACTGGAGTATCCTCAATATAAAAGATCTTGAATCAATTTATAAAAAGATTGAAAATATTCAAAATATAAAACGCATATTATTTTATAAAAATTGTTTGAAAAATGGAACTGCAAAGTGTTTAATTAAAACTATCGAGAGTTTTAAATTTGAATCAACTGATGAATAGAATACCAGTTTAGATCTCTTGAAACGCGGAAAAAGTCCATTTGCAAATTTTCGGCTTAAAGAAATTACAACAGAACGTTGGATTAAGGCCGACAAGAAAAAGGATGTAGAAAATCTTTTAAAAAAACAGTTTGGTGAAGATTGGACTGAGAACCAAGGATTACTTTGGCACAAAGAAGTTTTATATAACCAAAACGAAAATATGGAGGATATAGTAGAAGACCATATAGAATGCAACTGCATTGAAGAAGATATGGGAACAAAAATTTAGTTACTTAAACTTTTCTAAAAGTATTGTATTTGTTATAACTTATCTATATTAAAGTATTTACCTAGTTTTAGAATGAAATGTGTCAGTTGTCAGTTTAATTTTGAACAAATTTACGTATTTTTTATAACATGTAACAAAAAAATTAAATTGTCATAAATAACAATAAAATTGTTTTTTTAATACATTAGGTCAGGTTTAAAAACATTCAGTCAAAATATTACCGTATGAAAAAATACGCACACCAAAACGTACTTTTCCCTCTTCTTTTTAACAAAACGTCCTTTTTTACTTTTTTTGTAACAAAACGTACTTTTTTAGCATAAAAGTTATGTAATATCAAACATCTTTAACATTTATAAAAAAAAAATTATTGCGCTTTGATGTAAATTATCTGTAAATTATAACGATCCAACAATCGCAAAATATATCGACAGCTATTGTTCTTTGCACCAGTGATTAAGTGATTCACTAAGTAAACCTTAACGATAGGGAAGTTCCAAAAGCTTCACAGAAAAGTTGAATGCGACAAGAAGTGGAGTGAATTGGCGCGACTGCTTAATAGTCTTGGCGGAGCAGTGAAGTCTGTGGATCAATGACACACGGTAAGTAAACATTGTTTGGATATAAGACGTTTTACTAAATTGTTTGTATAAAAGAGGTATAGAGGGACTTGAAAAGCCGCAGCAGGTAGCAACCACTGACTGGAAACAGGCCGATTAGTCAGGAGTCAATCTCGGAGCTGGAAAGCCGTGTGATTGCCATAATTGGGAGAGACTACATCGAGGGGAAAGAGTCGGTTATGGAAAATGTGCCAATGGATGGGGTACGTTGTTTGTAGTGAAGTGAATACTTCTAAATGTGTTGATAATTGGTTCCTTTATTAGGATCTGCAATTACATCTGAAGATGGAGGTGAAGACTTCATTATACCGTATACTACTGTGTGGTTTGGGTATAATGACTTTGTGCTGCTGTTTGTAACTACCAAAAATATTTGACCTAGACCTATCTTTTATTATACCGATTGACTCAGAATCACTTTCTGAGTCCATTTAGTGATGTCCGTCCGTCCGTCCGTGTGTGTGTCCATGTATGGTGTGATTTTTATCGGCCATAGGATGAACGCTATTGAAATTGGTGAAATTCGGTTCATGTTGAGACCTAGTCCCCATACAAATGACCCCTATGAAATCGACATAAATTGCCTTAAGGTCCAAATTATAATACATATCTCAGTCAAATTGGGTTTATATGTGTTTATTATATCCACTAATCAGTAGTATAAAAATAATCCCTATAGGACAATTCTTAGTCATAGGCCCCATATAGAGCTGCTTCCCGATATTCACTTAAATCTATCAAAAAACAAATATATTGCACAGATTTTTTTTAAATTTGGTTTGTATATATTTTTCTAAATATAAGTAACTTTACTAAATGTGGTCAGGATCGGTCCATTTTTTGACCAAGTCCCCATATAAATATAGCACCCGATATGAACTTTTTCATATGTGCAGCCAAAAAAATTAATAACAATGTCACGCAGATTTGGTTTATGCTTATTTTCTATATCATATTAGTTCGGCGGAAGAGATAGGGTCTCTAAACCATGGTATAGGGTATCGTATAGTCGGTCTAGACAGACTATAATTTCTTACTTGTTTTAGAAATGCGGTCCTCAACATGTACGCCTATAAAGGCAAATGAGTTGCAGTGCGAGACTCCCAAAACGCCAAAGAAGAGCCACGAAGGGTTTAGAAAGAAAATTTGTAGCGGATCAGGCCGATACCGAAGCAGAATTTCTGAAAATCGCAAACAAACAAGTAAATGCTTTAAAGGTATTTTTTTTCCAAATTTATCTTAAAGCTGAAAATGTTATTCTTTGTTTTCGTATTTACCTTTGCATATTTTTTAACAGATGCTGCCAGAATCAAATGCAATAATAGCCGAAAGCAATAAAATGATGGCGGAGGCGGTAAAAACTATGGGAGAAGGACTGACCTTGACCCAACTTTTATTATACCTATCGACACAGAATCATTTTCTGAGTCGATTTAGCGATGTGTGTCCACCAGACATCTTCTATTTTTAATTTTTGTTTATAGTTGCGGACCATAAAATAGAATCAATTAAGGTTTTTTTTAAAATTTAAGCTTAAAAAAAAAAAATAAATAAAAAAAAATCGATAAACATCTGTAAGTTGCTTTAAGGACAGCAAAGAGTCATTCGATTGAGTTGCGAGCTTTACACCATGCCTTGTTGTAATGGAATTTAGGACTCCCCTCTGGTTGGTTAGCAGAGGAGTCATCAGCCGCGGCTCTTACGGGTATCCAGAATCACCTGTAGATAAGATTTTCGTAGTAATATTAAATGAACAAGTAAGAAAATTATAGTCGGTCTAGACCGACTATACGATACCCTATACCATGCGTTTAGAGACCCCATCTCTTAGGCCCAACTAACTGGACATAGAAAATAAGCAAAAACCAAATTTGAGTGGGATTTTTATTAATTTTTTTGGCTGCAGATATGAAAAAGTTCATATCGGATGCTATATCTATATAGGGACTTGGTCCAAAAATGGACCGATCCTGATCATGTTTGGTAAAGTCTCTTGGATTTTGCAAAAATATATACAAACAAAATTTGAGAAGAATCAGTGCAATATTTTTGTTTTTTAATAGATTTAAGTGAAGATCGGGAAGCAGCTCTATATGGGGTCAAAGGGATCATTTTTGGGCTACTCATTAATGGATGTAATGAACGCATACAAACCCAATTTGAGTAAGATCTATATGACAATTTGGATCTTATGGCAATTTATGTCGATTTCATATGGGTAATTTGTATGGGGGCTAGGTCTGAACATGGAACGATTCTCACCAATTTCAATAGCGTTCATCCCATGGCTTATGTACCAAATTCCATCAAAATACATTCATATTTGCGACCTGCAGTTTGATTACAAGCTTTACATGGACACACAGACGGACGGACGGACGGACGGACGGACGGACATTGTTAAATCAACTCAGAAAGTGATTCTGATTCGATCGGTATAATTAAAGATGGGTCTAGGTCAAATATTTTTGGTTGTTACAAACAGCAGCACAAAGTCATTATACCCAAACCACATAGTGGTATAGGGTATAAAAACTGTGTAATGAACAAATGTTTTTTGAACAACTGTTGTTTGAAACTTACCAATTGAAAGCTTATTGTGATTTCCAATTTCAGAACTTCTCTGCGTAACTCTTCGCACTGCCGATGAGCTCCAAATGTAGGAATCGTGCCGTGCTCCCAGATGTTTAGCACTGATATTATATATTTTTAAATCTGGATCACATATCTGCAAGTAAAACAAAGGTAATCTTTTTGTAGTTTGTTTTATGAAATTTAGCTTTTACCATTTGCACATATATTGAGTGGTAGTCATGGTGGTTGACAAAGGACTTCTCATGATTTTTCGGGCCCAAAATCGAGATATGTGTGCAGTTAATAGCCCCGATAGTGCCTCCTACAAATGGTGAGGGTGCTGAAACAATTTTTTTTTTGCAGCTTGATGTTCCACCTGGGTCATTGGAAACCTCACCTTGGCACAAAACATTTTAATGTTGACTGCATCCGATATATGATTTATGTAACGGCTTATGGACGACTGGCTCATAGAATTTCCTAACTGTTCCCATACAGGCTGTTGGTAGCACCCAGTTGCATAGAAACGCAAACCAGCGAGTCCATAGCATAATGAATTTTTATAAATTCCATTGCAACCTTTTAAATGATGATCAAGCTCAAAAACAAGGTCTTCAACTAAGTCTGGAGTTAATCTATAAAGTTTTTGAAACTCCGTTACAGTTAGATCAAACAGATTGTCCAAATCTCGGAGAACACGGCTATTAACTACTGGAGCTCTAAAAACTGGCTCATCCTGCGACAAATTGTAGGCTAAATATTAAAACGACATTTTAACTTTTATTTAGCCCTAGAACGGTAAACATCGCCTGTGAGGCGAAGCAATTTTTTTTTGGTGATATTTCCCAATCGCTCATTCATATCAAAGCATATGAACTTGTGCACAGATGCATTTCGTTCTGATCCGTTACGTTGCTTATATATAACCACGTGTGTCGCCTGTGAGGCGAAGTTTACCAATAAAGATAATTTTTTGTACATATTCGCTAGTGAATTTTTTTTTGCTAAAAATTATAGTTATTTTTATAGTAGTTTTTATAGTTTCTTGAGATAACTACTTCTGAAGCGCAGCTACTAAAATGCTTGGAGGAGATATCGCTAGATGGTGAACTTGCAGACGATTTAGGAGTAGATTTCGATTCAGATAATAGTGAGCACGATGGTACAGACGAACCAAGTATAAAAAGGGCAAAAGATCAAAATGCGATTTCTGTCCTCTGAAATTTATGCGTATGAGAGTACATTTCTGCGCAAAATGAAAGAAAACTAACTATTTAGAGCACAGATCACCTAACTGTTGGCAATGTGACGTAAAAAACTAGGTGGGAAAAACCAAAAATTTTATTTTTCTTTATACAATTCTTTTTAAGCTATAAGCTTTATATTATTTTTTAATATGTTAACTAGATCTAAGGTCTATAAGACATAGAAGTCCTTTTTGATCTTGAACTGATTTTGATTTATTTTGTGAGTTTTTTGTAAAAGATCTCTTCATACTCTTCATACAGTATGTTTAAGAAATTTAAAAAATTTATCTTTTTTGTTTATTTTTGTTACCAAACATGTAGTAAACAGGGACGTAACAGTTATAAGAGAAATGACGAAAAAGTCTTATTTAACGATTAACATTGATAGATTCAAATAATGATTATAATTAACAGTTATCGTAAGATATAAAGTATTTTGGTTATTTTAATCAATTGAGGTGAAAAATATTTTTTTTTGGTTATGAATAACCATTTTAGCAACCAAAAAATTTTTTTGGTTAACAATAACCATTATCGAAAATAATTTGTTTTTTTTGGTTATTCCTACCCGGATACATATAGTATTTTTGATTTAATGGATGCATTTCTAAGAAAGTTGTAGTTTAGTTATTAAACTACTTTTATTAAACTACTTAAAGTTTAATTATTAGTCCACTTTTCCATTAAATAATATTTTATTTATAAAATTAATAAACAATTCTTACAAAATCTGCCCGCTTTGCTTACTTTACCAATGATAAACCCGTTAGAAATGCATACATTACATCAACAAAACGATATGTATCCGGGTAGGAATAACCAAAAAAAAAATTGTTTTCAATAATGGTTATTGTTAACCAAAAAAATTTTTTGGTTGCTATAATGGTTATTCATAACCAAAAAAAAAATATTTCTCACTTCAATTGGTTTAAATAACCAAAATACTATACATCTTACGATAATTGTTAAAATTTCCCTAAAACAATTAAATCGAATTTAAGCATAACCTTTTCTTCAAAAAAAAAAAAAATAACAATTATTTTCCGTCCCTGGTAGTAAATATGTTTTTGTTTTTGTATTAGCAAGTTTTTTCTTTTTTAAAACTTAAATCTGAGTTTTTTTTATAAAAGTCGCCTCACATTCGAAGTTTACCATTAAAGAGTTAAAATTTATGTTTACCATTCTAGGGTTTACTTTAACTTTTTAGATAACAACAACAGCTGACTTTAACAATAGCGAATATCGTTTAAAAATGTTAGTAAAAAGCAAAATCGTTAAAATCGCTAAAACAAGTTACTGAATACCAAAATCAATAATTTTGTTTTCGTCTATTTTAACGATTCGATTGTCGTTAAAAGAAGTTACTGAATCACGCTACAGATATCAATTTTGTAAAAATTAAATTGTGTTACCCTGCAAAGAAAATATAATTTAATATTTTTATTAAAACTTTGTCAGTAATGTAATAACACAATTTTTTTTTTATTTAGTTTATATCAATGAATCGAACCGTAATTGAAATAAAATACAGCTAATGGAAAAAAAGCTTTTATAGCTGTACTTGCAACAAAACCAAACTGGATATTAACTTAACTACGAATCCTTTTTACTTAGCTACAAATCCGTTTTAAGTACATTTGAGTTTTTCCTTGTTTTTTCGAACGAATCTAAAAATTTCATTTGAAAATTTAAAATTCTATTAAATGGAAACTTGATGCTAAAGTTCAACGCAAAAAAAAACTCTCAATCAAACTTGAAAATTGCCCAATCTATAGATATTTTTTATATTATATATATTGGCAATATCTATATACATATATAAATATAAATTTATTACAATGTTCCTTTTATGAGAATTTGTATGATTAAGCTCTAAGAAACTATACCTTGAATAAGACAGCAAATTGAAGCATATGCTATGATCTACTTCAATTGCTAAAGTTAGGAAATGAAAATATCCATTTATATTAAACGAAATATTCATAAAAGAGATGGGTATCACAATGATGTTTTCCTTGCAATGTTATATTATAAATCAAATAAGAAAATATTCTCGGTATAGGGCGACTATACGATACCTATACTGACCGCATCTCTTATATCCAACTAATTAAATATAGAAAATAAGCATAAAACAAATATGAGTGGCATTGTTATATTTTTGTCACCGAATATGAAAAAGTTCATATCCGATGCTATATTTATATGAGGATTAGGTCAAAAAATGGATCTATCTAGAACGATTTGCGGAGAATTCTTGAAAAAAATTCTTCGAAAACAATTCTTCGAAAAAACAATTCTTCGAATAGCAGTTCGTCGAATGACAATAACCATAGAGGATTTCAACTCTAGTGGGAAATAATCAGAGGTTTTCAACTATAGCAGAATAATCACAGGTTTTCAGAAGAATGGTTTTTCGAAGAATTGTTTTCGAAGAATTTTCCGCCGACCATCCAGACCATATTTGGTAACATCACTCATTTTGTGCCAAAACATCTAGAAACCAAATCTGAGAAAAGTCTGTGGAACATTTTTGTTTTCTCAATAGATTTAAGTGATGACCGGAAATCAGCTTTATATGGGGGGTTAAGAGTTGACGTATTGTGTTTATTTTTGACCACTAATCAATGGATGTAATAAACATATAAAAACTCAAATTGCCCGAGATCCATGTGGTAACTTGGATATTATTGCAATTTAAGTTGATCTCATTGCGGTCGTTGGTACGGGGACTATTCTGAGACTGTCGGTATAATAAAATATGGATTTAGATCAATTATTTTTGTTAGCTACAAACATTAGCACACAGTCATTTTACCCTAACCACATGGTGGTATAGGGTATAAAAAGAGTTTGCTATCGAAATTGTTTGAAATAAATTATTTATTTTTACGTTATTGAAAAAGCAATTTTGCACATTCTCATCTCTATTCATTTATTCCAGATGCGATATTTGACCGTATTAAGTTCAGTCGTGATAAAGATTTCAGTTTCTTACGATACTTAGTAAAGAATAAGGAGGAAATATTCAGATTATGTGAATTATTGCAAAGTACTTATTTGCTAATACATTGAAGTAAATTATAAAGCTACTTATAGCTTTAGACAAATGATAAGTGTGACATTGTATAGTAGCAGGAATAGATATCGTACTTTTCATAAATACTGGTATAGCCCAGCACTCGAAATTCGAGTGCAAATTCTAGGAAATATTATTTGTTCTTTCTATTTTTGTCTTCCAATATTTTTTTAATCAATGTATATAAAAAATGTATGAATATTTAAATGAGCCTAAAGGTATGTTAATCAATTTTAGCAATTAACAATTCAACATAGAGCGTCTATATAATCACCCCTGTTCTTGAAACCACTATAAAAAAAAAAATATCGTAAATGAAAAAATTCTTAAATCTACGAGTTTTTTGCTGTTCTCTGATTTCAATAAGGAAATTTTTTTTCTCGTTTTAATTCACATAGAAAAGGCTTTCGGAAATCAAAACAAATGCCCTTTTTTCTACTAAGCAGGTCTTAAGAGATAAAAAAAACTAATTGATATTTAAACTCTAACATGTTTTTTATTGAACCTTGTCATTATTTTAAAAAATTAGACATTAATTTTATGAAAAAAAAACGATTTTAAAAAACGTCTACATTTTGCGCTGATTTAAAAAAAAAAACTCGTAATAAGTGGTCGATGTTAATAAAACATACTTTTTGCGATGATGCTGTTCCATAACTATAATAAACACTTTTTATTTACACAATCTATTTTCCGTTATAATTTTTTCAATAATAACATAGATTCTTTATGCACTAATTACTGCAAATAAAGGAATTAAAAAAAATTTTTTCATCAAATCACATATTTTTATTTTTTTGCATATGTTCGAAACAGTAGTGATGCCAGTCAAATCCAATTTATTTGAATATCAAAATTTTTTTTTGGTGACGCCTAACTTTTTAAAAATAGAAAAGTCATTTTTAATTGAATGAAATTGAAGAACAAAAACAAATAAGTGAACAAATAAGTTGTTATTTTAAAAGAAAATATTTTTCTTTATACTTTCTCTATAAACTTAAGAAAAAACATGCACCAAATATTTAAAAGTTTTTTTTTGAAACTGAATAAAGAAACATATGGCACCTCGGTTTCTAGATAACATATGTTCTTAACTCAAACATATGGTTCTTCCATTAAATAAATAAAAAAAGTGGTTTCAAGAAACCCAAAATTTCAATTTCATGTGATTTTAAATTCACTCTTATTCATATAACAACGTTTCAAGAACAGGTCTGTATATAACTTAATTTAAACCATTTGCATTAACACTGTGCAACGAATTATTATAAATATTTTATTTTATTTTATTTAACATATTTTTAAGACATATTAAACATAAGTTTTATCATTGTCAGCTTCTCCTCCATATGAGTTATAGCTATGCCAATTTTCACACTCCTCCATGCCCGAATGTTGCTTAAAAAGGGAGCTACAAATTTACCTTCACGTATTAATGTATAGATTTAAAGAATATTCTTCAAAAACACGAAGCCAATAACAAAGAAAAAAATCCAATGCCTCTTAAAAATTAATTTATTTTGAAATACATCAATGATATTCATCAAATAAGATTTTTGTATATTTATTAATTTTAATGAGTTTAAAAAAAAAACTATATACATATTAGGGTGGGTCGATTTGTAGGGAGGCAAAGAAATCGCTCAAGTGACAAGGAAAATTATATTCTAGGGATCAAAATAAGAAACTTTGCCCAAGGAACCATTCCTTTAAAGCGAATTCTGATGCCCCGACTTTTGACTTGTCTGTCTGTCTGCCTGCCATGGGACAACCCCATTCCCCTCATGCAATTGATCTGAAACTTGGCCCATAGTCTTGTTGTAACGACAGATTAACTTTGGAGTAGTCATGCAGAGTCACGCATAGTCACGCACAGTCACGGAGTGATCTAAAAGTTATTTACGCTCATCCGATCGATCTGAAACTTGATCCATACACTTGCTTTGAAAAAAATATTTACTTTGACATAGTCACGCACAGTCACGGACAGATGAAAAAACAACTTCCCTGAAGAACATGTTGTTGATTACACAGGTAGTTATTTACATATTTTTAAAAATATTGTTGGAAAGTTTTTCAATAATATTATTGCTGCAACTGGAAAACTGAGCTGTCAAATCGAAACTTGTGAAACTCTTCCGCGAAGTTATTGCTATCACTCATTTATTAAAATTGTCAACCGTTTTTAATTATTTTATTATTATATATTTTCAGGTGGTGGACGGCTTTCAGAAAATTGAGTTGAAAAATATGCTCCAGAAAAAATTGAATTTTCCACCGATATGTAGTACTTATGCGACATGGACCATGCAATTTTTGCCGCGTGGTTTCGATAGATCTGGCTAACATCAAACCAGGGAAAATTGTACATTCTGGGTGACAACGGAAAATCTAGATGTGAATTTAAAAATTCTGGTTGAATTTATAATTAAATGTTATGTTCCAATATACTTCAATATCAAGTATTACAGCTCTGTCGTGTACGGCAGTGCATTATTTTTAAGTTCATTAGTTGGTCACGAATTTTAGAACCTCGTTTACGCAGAATTGTCGATCAGATAATTTCAGATAATTCATATTATGCGCACTCGGAAAATTTCTTGTTATCAATGTTGTATGACGATAGCAAAGATATGCGCGAATGTGCTATAAAGAAACTTCTACGCTATTGAACCGATGCTGACGACCCAATGGAACTAAGAGTTTATCAAAAACCAGACATAAACAATTAATGGCACAAGTTACACGGAAATGATCATTTTGAATGATATAAATAACGTATTTGAATCACCATTCAAGCGTAGCATTCCATACGATACATTGAAAAATATTTAAATCAAGATGATCCAAAAATCAAGATGATTTGAAAGCAAAAAAGACTTCAAACAATATTTTTTTTAGTTTTTTTTCTAATACGAAGTTAAATTCATTTTTTCATTTACATATGTTCCGACTGACCCATTTCGCTGATTTTTTTCATGTAAAGTGCCAAAAATGGTGATTTTTTGAAACGTTTGTATGGGGAACCCCCCAGTGGGTTCCAGGGGTGTGCCACTGGCATGGGTGGGTCGGCCCTCCGAAGTTAGTGGGGGTAGATCATACATTTGGACTTGATTGAGGCACTCGAAATGGGTCAAAGTGAGACAGACAGGTCAAAAATCGGGACATCAGAATTCGTTTAAGATGTATGGTTCCTCGGGCAAAGTTTCTTATTTTGATCGCTAGAATACGATTTTTCTTGTCGCTTGGGCTTTTTTTAAATCAACCCGCCCTAATACATATCGTTTATCTTATATTGCATCCTTTTTAGAGAATAACAGTAGACGATTCCTTAACTCTCCGTCTAGCAACACTTCTGGTACCCTTAAACGCATGACAAGGTCCGTAGGGACCTATTTTTGTTGATATGACATTTTCTATGAAAAAGACATTTTAAAATTTTTGTTTTGTTATTTTATTATTGTTTATTAATTATAGTGTTGATAAATAAATTAAAATATTTTTTATTTTTTTTTTTTTTATACTAACATAATTAGTTTTTATGAATTTTATTATGAAAATTTAGTTTTACAATCAATAAAACTTAAAAAAACTATTGTTGCGATGATTGTTCCTCATTTTGAGTGCAGGTTAAGCACCGATGCATTAATCTTGAATGCTCTGCACAAACTGCATTGTTGCAGGAACAGCAATAGGCCCTTGTTTTGCGTTGGCGACCGTACTCTGAACGGCATAGTCGACATGATGGCCTGTTTGTCCTTAGCGCAAACGACGGTGCAGCTGCTTCTGTTGGTCTTGGTACTATCTAGAATGAAAAAATATATATAATCATTCTGCTTTTGACCTTTAGAATTCTTAATTCTTGCCCTGACATCAAATTCCTCCATTGCATTATGTATCCTTGGATATGCAGTTATGCGAGTATTCAGGGCACGTTCTTCAATGTTGGGTAATGCCAATTGCTTAGTAAGCATAAGCAGGAATGAGCGCCGTAAAACATATTGTAAAACATGGCAAGCGGCTAGCGCTTTGTTGAGCGCTTGCATGTATACGTACCAAGCATCTGGTCCATAGTATCAACGCCGGATTTGTTGGCATTGTAATCAAGAATGGGTAAGGGCTTCTTCTTTTCAGTTTCCATGTTCACATCGCAAGTGTAATGTTGTGTAGATAGCAAAATTACTGATTTATTCTTCCTGGGCACATATGAGCATAGTGCTATATCGCCTTCGTTGAACCCAAACAATGTGCTGTTGATTGGCCGCGAATGATTTTTATGTAACTCCCGTGGCACATACGTTTTGTTAGAGCGTACTGTTCCAACATATGCAGGTTTCTTTCTCATCAAAATACGCGCGAAGTTCAATGTACTGAAGAATTTGTCAGCATAAATTGTGCGGCCAGAATCCATATATTTATCCGCAAGAGCAAGTACAACTTTTGCCCTTGATTTATTTCACGCTCCTGGTCAAGCAATTTACCAGAATAAATCATTCCTTTGACAGGATAGAATGATTTTGAGTGACGCAATCATCATACCTTTATACCATACTTGGCTGGCTTCGACGGAATATGTTGTGTGAAGCGGGTACGGCCTCTGTATGGGAATAACTGCTCATCAACTGTCAGTGAATCATGCGGAGTGTAAGCTGCTGATAATTTAGACTGCAACATTTGCCAAATATTATCAATTGCCACAGTTTTGCTGTTGATTAGTCGCTGCTGTCGCGTATTTCCATTGTCGAATCTAAGGCGTTGTTTTATGGACATAAAGCGATTATACGACAATTCTGCTTTGTATATTGGACAACGCGTTGGGGCCCATAACTGTGTAGAAGTCTCATTATTTGATTTATTGGGTCCAGAATACAAGAGTATAGCCAAGAAGGCATCAAACTCCTTTAGTGTGATGGTTTTAAATTTCTTTTTGTTTGTTGGATTTGCCAAATTATATGCATCTGTTATTTCCCTACCTTTGCGATTAGATTCGCGTATTATTATGTACGCCATGTCTGCAGTGAAGAGCGAGCGGAATATGGTAAAGAGATCATATGTGGCTCCTACTGAACCTAGTTTCCTCCTTGTGTAGTTGACCACGTTATGAGCACGAATACGGGAAGTTGGTGGTGCATTTTTACTCCATTGGGTGCCGTCTTTCGCAATAAAATAACTTTCGCTTGTTGGTGTTTCTTCTTCTTCATAATCGTCGTCATCGTCATCGTAAACCTCCTCATTGATTTCTATATATACATCACTTTCAGCATCGGAGTCCACAGCAGATAAATTTGGTAGAAAGAGGGCAAGTCGCCATCATCTTCTTCAGCATCAAATGCCGGAATATGAAGTTCCTCGTCATGATCCTCTGCATTCATAAAATCAGCAAATTGATTATCTATGGCACGTCTTTCCTCCTCAGACATTTGTTGGTAGCGTGTGCTACGACGCACCACCATTTCAGCAATTTCAATGTTTGATTCTGCCATATTATTTTATCGCTTTTAGTTGCCTTCGTACAATCACTTTGAAATTTCAAACAAGATGTTGAGTCTTCAGTGTCAAAACTGTGTATGATTTAGTTTACGAAACTATAGCCACTTTTATACCCTTTCCGTTGCCTACTTGTGTTCTAGCTTGAACATCCGCGTATATGTACAAATAGAGATTAGTATTAGAAGGTAATAAAACAAATGTTAAGTTCGAAGAACTGGTTTAAAATGTGTTCAAACAATAAAACAGCTAAAAAGAAGCCAAAATAAAGTTTATGTCTTAATGATTTCTTGTAATTTCAGTACAAGGTCCCTACGGACCTTGTCATGCGTTTCCGTAATACTCACCTTTAAACCTCAATAAAAACTAAACTGTTGGGCGTATCACCTTGCATTTTCTTTTAAACGATTTTTGACAAAATTCTTTTGGAAAACACGATAACTTTTGGGGTACTTTGTCCTGGCCGAAATAGGAGTAATTTCAGTTTGTAAATGAAAAAGGTCCCCAGGGACCTTCTCGCTAATCGAAGGGTTAAATAAGACCAACACAATGTACGGTATTGTATGATTTTGGCAAAAGTAATCAAAATGGTTTCTTTTTTTAAAGTTCCCTGTAAAAGATTTAAATAACTTTCGATATTCGAGGAACACCAATTTATTCATTAGATCTAAGAGTATTTATCGATCGGTTTAGTACAATATCTATTAAAACTTAATCGTACTATTGATATTGAAAATTGAAATAATTATTATACATAACAGTTTTCTCAGAGAATAGTCTAAAACCAAACATAAATTATATTGTAAATTGCAGATAGCACTTTTTGATTATAAACCCTCGATATACTGAAAGCTTTATAAGTATGACTGTAACTTAGAAATACATAAACTCCCTATATGAAAATGCGACACAGTTTTTAGGTACATTTCAGTGTTTTCTTATTTTAGTCACATTAAGAATATTTTGGAATTTATGAATTTTCCTATTTTCTATTTTTCGATAATGGTTATATTTACTCCCAAACCAAAATAAAATCTTTAGATAATTTTTGTTGCAGAAATATATAAATTACTAATTCTAGATTTTATTTATTTGTTAACAATTTATACCCTCTTTTAATACTTTAAAGTTGATATGTCAGGCAATAAAAATACTTCATTGCATTAACCAATACCGATTCTTTCGACAAATAAATTATCTTTTTAGCTGCAATATTATACCTTCTATCCATATATATCTCAAAGTGACAGCCCCACGGGTTAGTGTCAAAAAATAAGTCTAGAATATTATTTTTTAGAATTAGTATAATATTATCGACAAGTTTCATCGAAATCCTTCCACAAATATATATTATTTCAATAATTTATTTGAAAGAATTGCAAATATCCTTAAATTTGTTGTGTTTTTTTTAAGCTAGTCAGACCTATGTTTTCTTTAATGTAAATAAAAATGCATTTATTTTACAAGTTTTTTCTCGACGTTTCGTCAATTATTTGTTGACTTTCTCAAGAGACGTCTATTTAAAATTTAAAACAATATGTTAAAAACAATAATATCACACCAAAATTATATTTCATTTACTTACAGTAATATAAATATTTTTAAATCACATTTAAATTAATTCTATTTTAGATTAAACACAAAATACAAAAACATTAAACATTTAACATAAAATTTTTTAATAAGCACGGCCTAAAATATAATATCACATTAAATTTCATCGAATGGCAACGCTGTAGCTAGAGCTGATCTTATTCGTATCTTCCTTCAAATTCATAGTTGTGTTTATGTTTTGCTGTATTCTTAGACTTTCCACTGTGTACCTCTTTCTCTCATTGTTTACTTTATCTAGAATTTCAATATTGTCAAATTTAGCTGTGTGTTTAGTTGTTTTTATGTGCATAGCTAATGCACTTGTCTCTCTCCTTAAATTTGATTTTGACTTTAAAGAGGGACAGTTTATAGTGTTTTAATTTAAACTTAGTATGAAAGACTGAGAGTACATATCAAGTAGTATTTTGACAAAAGATATTTGAAATATGAAAACACCAAAAAGATGTACCCTAATAGTTGAATATATATGAAAAATTATATTTTTCTTCAAATCTGCTGAAATAAAAACGCATATATTTTGTTAATAAGACCTTAAAGTCCAATCGTTGATTGCGAAAAATTTATTCAATAAAATTTTTGAAAAAATTAAATTGGAGATTTTGAAATAGTGTTAAAAAATAATTCCCATTTTGACATTAATTTAGAACGGCATAGAAATAGGCGAGATGCAAATTACTTTACATGTGCTCACTGAGGGATCAGGAGAATGCAAAAATATTGTTGCTGTTAATTATTTCAATGTCTTTAAAAATGTGAGGTCGATTTTTTTAATCAAGTTGTCGGCGCATTTATTGCCTGGGGAACTTGACATTTTTTGGCTGTTTTGCAACCGATGATAGATTTTGTTGTTTCATAAGAAAGATAGTTAAATCTAGATTATGGAATACAAACCGCTTTCAAACTAATATATATATTTTTTAATCTCATCTATTTTATGTTCTACTATGAAAATAAAAATACATCAGTCATTAAACTATTATATTGTTTCAAGAGACTTTTTTGCTTCACCTCCGTGCAAAAAACCCCAGTATGCGACGTACGAAAATGTTAAAAAGCTCCAAAAAAAATTGTTTATAAAAAACTAAGATAGTGAAAAATGTTTATAAGTAACAGAAGTTGTGCGTATAGATGTGTGTTAGCGATGCATACACATGTAAACGAATTGGAGTCAGAGAATAACAAGAGGTAATTATTGTGTATTAGCATTTATGCTGATAGCATTTAATATTTTTTTTTTTTAATTAAGAAAAGATTATTATGTTACTTATTTTATACATCATTGTAATAATGTTAAATATATCCATATTTGCCTCTTAGCATCGATAACCTTGGTAACAATCTTGGATATCAATTATTCGCTACTTTTACTTTTTTGTTATTATTAAGTTTAATTTGCACTTTGTATCAATGTTCTGTATTTTGTTTTCTAAAACCATATTTCTATAAAGCCAATGCGCATATGGCAAAATATGAAACTAAAACTAAGTTAATTAGTTTCTTGTTTGTTTTGAACAAATTGAGTGCAGCTCTAGATAGAGCAACTACTTTAGTACAACATGACTTGTTCCTCACCACCATCCGTCTGTCTACTACTTTACCTCATGCTTAATCAACTATTTAATTGTTTTCTTTTTTATATTTTTACGAGAGTAAATAAGAACAAGTTTTTTTTCAATTTTTGGAAAGGTCAAAGGGTATCTATGGAAGGAAAACAGATTGATAAATCTATTTGTGGTATGCTTTAAGCTGTTAAGATAGAAATCTATACAGGTCTTACATAACCGCTGACACAAAATTATTTTTTTCATTAACGAAGAATATTATAAAATAAAATCAGCATATATTTCACCATGCAGCAGAAGTTGCAAAAATTGAAAAAAAAAATTTTTTTAAGGTCTTCATCATTTAAAAGGTTATATAAAATTACTGAATCTAATGATAAAGAAGCAGCATATAAAACAAAAATAGAGCGTATAATTCACAGTACTAAAAATGGTGTTTGTACAAGTTTTCAATTAAGTAGTTAAAAGTTGTTTCAGTCCATTTCAAACATTTTTGTTTTTAATTTGTTTGAAACTTTCATTCATACAAAGTATTAAACGAAATGAGAAGACAAAAAACTGAAATCAAAGAGATGTACAATGTAGATGTATATACATCTTATTAGTAGCTCAATTAAATGCAGATTTAATGTAAACAATATACGTCGGAAACAGATATATACTTCTTAATATTAACAACAACCTTAAAATTGTTAAACAGCAATAAAAACTGAACAAGCCATAACAGCAAAAACAACGAGCACAGCAGAAACATTATCAGCCAGAATCTGATAAAATGCATGAAATCTTTTATTCGTTGCTTTATTTTTTTTAAACTGAATTTTCAGAATAAGGTCAGAAGCACTCAAAATAAATAAATTGGCCATAAAACGTGTGATCGAAATATAATACTGATATGTATTGTTTCGTTTAATGTAGTCTTACTCATACAAATATTTCGTTTATATACATATTTTTATTATCATCTTAAAGCGGACAATCTCGAATGCCTTGTTTTTTTTTTCAATCAACACAGAATTCGTTAATACATTAACAATGTAAACATTAGGATGGCCCTTATTAAAAAAAGTGTTCAAACTCTCGGTTTCACCCCCTAGAAATATGTGAATAGAAAATAGAAAAAAACCTGAGAAATACAAATCGTAAAATCTGAAAAAAAGTAATATTTTCCCCACATAAACACACTTCAAATTTTCAGTCACATTGAGGCGCCTCTATTTTTTTTTTTTTTTTTGGTTGACCCAAAACTTTGTATTTTTTAGTTTTTTTGCTACTTGGATATTTCTGGGAGGTGAGACTTTAAATTCGAACACTTTTTTTCCCTCCATATAATGAAGGGCCACCCTAATAAGCATATGTATATACATATATAAAGCTTTTATTTAACGATTTTACGTTTCTTTATTTCTTTCTTTTTATTTTTTTTAATTTCATTGAGATTGATTTTTGTAGCAAAACATCTTTTGTTTTCCTTTTAGCAGCTTTTTTTGTTGTTATTTTATGATTTATCTTATGACTACAAGTAAGACATGCTGTTTTTGATTTTGTTTATTGTCTTATTCATCTTTAAATAATGTCATCATTCTTGTTTTGGTTTTAACCCATTGGCGCTTGCAAAGAAAAGAAAGAAAAAACTCCAACGAGCTGCATCAGTTTTTAAAAACAGTAAATTTCCTTCATAGTTATAAATAGAAACATTCTAACCCATAAAAACAAAGTTTTTATTTAAACTCTTGCTTTCCGTAAGCGTATGAGTTTTGATGGCGTGACTTTGTGTGACTATTTTCGAATTAAGCTTTGGTCACAACAAGTCTATGAAACAAGTTTCAGATTGATTGGATGAGGGGAAATGGGGTTCTATGCGTGACTACGCGTGACTATATCAAAGTTAATCTTTTTTCACAGCAAGTCTATCGACCAAGTTTCAGATAGATCGGATGAGGGGAAATACCATTTAGATCACTCCGTGACTGTGCCTGACTATGCGTGACTATGTCTAAGTTAATCTTTCTTTACAGAGAGTATACCGACCAAGTTTCAGATTGATTGGATGAGGGGAAATCCATTTTAAATCTCTCCGTGACCATGTGCGTGACTATGTCTAAGTTAATCTTTCTGTACCGCAAATATACCGACCAAGTTTCGGATTGATTTTTTTTTATTTTATTTATTTATTTATTTGATGACCTAGCACAACAAGAAAATATCTTATAAATTATAGTGCTAGTGAGTAATGAGAACATAAATCATATTTAACAATAACATAAAAAGAAAAGAATATAAAAATTAAATTTATAGGTAACTAATATACAAAGAATTTAATCAAAAAGAAAAGAAATTAGTGGATAAATTGAATTTAACAAAGGAATTTAAGCAGCTCATTTTTAAACTTGTTAGCGTTGCTTATGATTTGAATTCGATTAGGAGGAAGGTTCCAAAGACTAGTGGAGTAAATGAAAAACTGACGTTGTGATAAAAGGCTTTTAAATCTTTTTTTGGATTATATTTTTGCCAGGAATATATCTAGCAAATTGTATCCTTCTATAAAGGTAGATAGGTAACGTTGATGTTATAATTTTGTGTACAAAATAAGGCTTTTAACCCTGCTGTTAGGTTAAAAAAAACTTACGAATTCGAGGTTAACGGACCATTTTGGTCTATACCAATTTTTTTTTTAAAACAAGAGGCGTAAGTCTATTTTTTATACTTATTTATTTCAATTAAGTATTTGGCAACAAATATTTTCACTAAAAGTTATATTTGTATGCTTAACAAATCGTTTGGGCTATTCATTTTGTTTTGAATGTTTGTTATTATATTTCATACAAATTAAATTTGAAAGCCAATAGTGGGATTCCCCTAATTTTGTTTTGTTATGCCATCAAATCAGCTATTCAAGTTACTGTTGACATTCAATAAGTTGTGTTTTTTGTGTGAGTCCCCTTTTTGCATTTTATCATGCAGACATGTGTGTGTGTGTTTTTTTTTTTGTGTTTTTGTGATTCCCCTGATTTTATTTTGTGATGCAGTCGTGTAAATTGTTTGCATTAATTGCAGTTTAGTTTGTGTCTTGTTTGTGTTGTGTTGTGTTTATTTCTTGTTAGAATGGAAAATCGACGTTTTTTGGACACCGATGCTATTGCTGAAATCCTAAATGACAGTGCCTCGGATATTTCAAATTCAAGTATTTTAGACGAAAATACTGAATTTGAAAATACCGAATCAAGTGATTCTGAAACAGATAGTGAAGAAGATGTGGCTGCTGCTAGCACTGTAGATCCATTGTTTATTGCAAAAAATAAAATGCAATGGAGTGCTGTTCCCTTACCCTGTTACATTGGAACTCGTTCTGAAAATATTATTTCAATACAGCCAGGACCAACTCGATTTGCTGTATCCAGGTGCCAAGATATTCTTTCATCTTTTTTACTGTTTTTTCCACCACCATTAGAAAAAATAATTATTGAAAATACCAATATGTATGGCAGAGTAAAATTCGAGGGTAAATTGAAAGACATTGATGAAGCCACTTTGCGTGCTTATATTGCAGTACTTATTCTTGCTGGTGTGTGTCGATATGTATATTTATACAGATTTTTTATTTTGGTTCAGTAAAAGAGTAGGCAAATTTATTTGTTATATGGCAGCGGCAAAAACGAAGACATACATGGTTTGTTTGATAGACGTTTTGGTCGTCCTATTTTCCGTTCAATTATGTCTGAGGATACATTTCAAATGATTACAAGAGCGCTCCGGTTCGATGATGTTATGAGCGGAAGACAAATGCAAAGCACCGATAAGTTTGCTCCTATACGTGATTTGTGGAACCGTTGGGAAGGCATTCTTTCAATGAGTTTCAACTGCCATGAAAATGTTACTATTGATGGACAACAGGTGTCTTTCAGAGGACGATGCTCTTTCAGACAATATATGCCTTCCAAACCTGCCAAATATGGCTTAAAATTTTGGTTGTCTGTTGACTCTAAAACAAGTTATGTGTGGAAGATACAGCCATATTTAGGAAAACAAAGAAATGATCAGCCTGAGAAAAACCAAGGACAGCGCATCGTATTGGACTTGACTGAAGGTTTGAAAGGTCAAAATATCACGGCTGATAATTTCTTTTCGTCGTTTGATTTGGCGCAAAAGCTTTTGGAAAGGAAACTGACATACGAGGGTACAGTTCGAAAAAATAAAACATTTATTCCACCGAAGTTGCTCATATTCAAAAAAGTTCCTTTATATACTTCAACATTTGCTTTCAATGAAGTCGCAACATTAGTTTCATACAACAGCCATAAAAACAAAGGTACTCTTTTGATGAGTACGATGCACAAAACGGCAGAAGTTGATGCCAATGGACCAAAAAAGAAGCCTGAGATTGTGTCTTATTATAATTCAACAAAAGTTGTGTAAATTTTTGCCAGTGTTCATAGATTTTTAGTAAACATAATTCAATTTTGTTTTCTTTTAGGAGGCGTAGATACTGTCGACCAAAAGATTGGCTACTACAGTACTAAACGCAAAACAAATCGATGGCCGAATGTTGTTTTTGCAAATATAATAGATATATCAGCATTGAATGCGCTTATATTGTTTTCTGAAATCGATGATTCGTGGGCACCCAGTGATCAAAATCGTAAGCGACCAGAATTTTTACGTCCATTAGCACTTTCTTTGGCCAAAGAACATATGATGAAACGAACCAACATACCCAAACAAAATTTCTCAGCAGAGTTATTGGCTGAGGTAAGAGCATCTACCACAGACCCCGTAGCTTTTACAAGTGATATAAGAAACCCACCTGCTAGAAAACGGGGAATTTGTGGTTGCTGCAAATCAAAATGCGATAGTAAATGTGTTATCTGCAGCAAATTTATTTGCAAACTAAGCCGAAAAATTGTTTGTACATCCTGCATAGAAGCGAATAAATAAAAAATTACAATGGACCAAAATGGTCCTTAACATAAAATTTGTAACTGTTTATTTTTCTCCCTTCCAATTTATGTTAGACACTTAATTATTTGAATAAAAACATTGATTTAGAAAAAAACCACGTGAGCTGACGTTTCAAGTCGATATGTTTTACCGTTGAAAAGATAGAAAGGAAAGAAAAAAAAATTTGACCAAACCTAACAGCAGGGTTAAATTTAAGGAGATCTTCAAAACTCATTTGATTTATCTGATAGGAATAAATGGATATAGATTCACCGCATCCTTTGTTGTAGATATATCTAGCAAAATTGTTGTAAGCAACTTTGAGTTTTCTAAAGTCATTACTATCACACTTTGCATAAATTTAGCAGCCATAAAATAAAACAGGGATGAGATACGTTTTAGCTAACAACGTATGTATATTAAAGGGTGTGGAGGATTTTACGACCCAAAGATTTCGAAGCATTCCATATATACGACCTACGACGGAATTGATATGGTTAGACCAAGTTAAGTTATTATTGAATATCACTCCCAGATTTTTGAAGAATCTACGAATTCAATAGTTTCGTTGCTTATATAAAGTTGAATATCATCATTTAAAGATATATTACTTTTTGAGAGAAAAATACATTTGGACTTTAAAGGGTTTATGCATAATCCATTGGCTGAAGCCCAGTTGTATATGTTGGCTAAATCGTAGTTGATATTATTCACACACGAATGAATGTTGTTTCGAAGCTGCACTGTTATAAATTTGAACGTCATCGGCATACATTTGAACCTTGCTGTGAGTTATTATATCTGGTAAGTCATTAAGATATAAACAGAATAAAAGAGGTCCTAGTACGGATCCTTGCGAAACTCCCTTGTTTACATTAAGGGCATTTGAATTTTTACCATTCAAGCCTACAACTTGGGATCTCCCAGTGAGATATGAATTGACAAGCTTGCACGCTGATTGAGAAAAGTAACACAATTTTTCAAGTTTTTTCGTTAATAGGGAATGGTCTACTATGTCGAAAGCTTTATTTTGATCCAGTAGTATTAAGAACGAAACCATGCTGTTATCAAGTTCAGCTCTTAAATCTTCAATCTCGTCTGTTAGCGCTGTAATACAGCTCTTTCCCTTCACAAATCCAGACTGGAGATAGGAAAAAATATTATTCTGACCAAGATAATCATTCATTTGTCTGCACATGAGATTTTCCATTACTTTAGATAAAAAGGGGAGAATTGAAATAGGCCAGAAATCATTGTTTTGTTTAGGAACAGGGATAATTTTTGAGAGTTTCCATCCTTCAGGAAATACGGATTTTGTAAAGATAGTGTTGAATAGATGAGTAAGAAAAGGCAAAAGCTTTGGGATTAGGGCTTTTATAAATAAAGGATTCATTTCGTTTATCGTTTATATATTTTTATTATTATCTTAAAGCGGACAATCTCGAACGCCTTGTTATTTTTTTCAATCAACACAGAATTCGTTAATACATTAACAATGTAAGCATTAGGATGATCCTTATTAAAAAAAATTTTCAAACTCTCGGTTTCACCCCCTAGATATATGCGAATAGCAAAAAAAACTGAAAAATACAAAGTTTTGGGTCAATCAAAAAAAATTTAGAGGTGCCTCAACGCGATTGAAAATTTCAAGTGTGTTTATAAGGGGGAAATATGACTTTTTTTCAGATTTTACGAAAATTTTGTTCTAAGTTTAGCCTCGGCAAGGAATGGGTTAACGTTGTTCGATCTATTCCAAATTTTTAGCACGGAAGGCTTACACATTTGGTTATTATATTTTTAGCGTCACAACTATTAATTAAATTGCACCTACAAAATATTTGTTTTTTTTAATAAGTTGTATTTCATTAGCTTGGGGTCATATGCGAGCCCACGTCCAAAAGGGTTAATGGGGTAATACTTTTTTTCAGAAACCCTAGGCTATTCAGATAAAATATAATGTTTAAAAGTGGAAAACTGATAAAGTTTTGATAGAAAGTATATTGAAAGAGTATATTTACTGAATATTTCAAAAAACTAATTTTTCCCGAAATCCGCCAAAAAAATCCCTTGTAAAAAAATCCTGACAGAGAAATTTACTTAAAACTTCTCTGATATATCTAACAAATTCCAAAAGTGCAAGATCTCTTTTTTGATACTCTTATAAGAAATTTTTTAAAACTTCCAAAAGGAGTTTCAAAATTTCATCAAAAACAATTTCCATTTTCGGTCTCAATGCTTAATAGGTTTGCAACGTGGTAATAAAACAATACTTCATATCTGAGGTTTTATAGATATAAATACCAAAATAAAATTATGGCTTTAATCAATTTGTTAATGTTGAAAACATGTTCATCACATTTCATGACCTAGAGTTTTTTTTTTTTGGCAGAAAAGTGGTCTGGGGCATTTCTTAGTTATTGGCGAGTTTTTTTTCGATTTTGAAGTTATATAGCTTTTTGAAAAGATAACTTAGTACTGATGTTGACTCATGTAACAACTTGTCGACAAAACTAAACTATAGAACGAAATTTTCGTAAAATCTGAAAAAAAAAAATAATATTTTCCCCACATAAACACACTTTAAATTTTCAGTCGCATTGAGGCGCCTCCAAATTTTTTTTGATTGACCCAAAGTTTGTATGTCTTAGTTTTTTTTAGCTATTTGGATATTTCTAAGGCGTGAGACTTTAAATTCGAACACTTTTTTTCCCTCCATATAATGAAGAGCCACCCTAATAAGCATTTGTATATACATATATAAAGCTTTTATTTAACGATTTTACATTTCTTTATTTCTAATTTTTTTTTTTTTTAATTTCATTGAGATTGATTTTTGTAGAAAAACATCTTTTGTTTTCCCTTTTTTACCTAAAAGTACTTTAATGACTGCTTTCAATGCGTGCCATGCATTTAATTCTCGGTCTGTCAGAACTTGGTCAAAATCTTGACGACTCATTAGTTTCCGTATGTCGGGACCATCAACAACCCCTTCCTGAATTTTGGTATTACTTAGTCTTGCGAAAATGTCTTTTAAGCGGTTGAATACTGCTGGTCTTTTTGCGATACATTTCAAAAAATTTGTAGCAATGCCAAGTTTAATGTGGAGCAACGGCAACAAAATTTTCATTTCAGGAACAAGACTTTCGTGTAGCCTATTTTCTTTAGGCCATTTCCGTCCAATGCGGCTATTCCAGTTATGCTGTTTGTATTAGTTTCTTCCTTTAATACCTTCTCCGTATCGTGAATCCCAATCGCACAAAGACACAGATATTTTGGACGGCCAGATGCTGCTAAGCCTGTAATCAATGAAAATATTTTGAGGTTGCAGCAAATGCGCCACTGTTGTTCGTTATATTTGACTACTTCCAGAATGTGACTCAAATTATTTTGGGATTTTTAACGCAAATTATCGACTAAGGCCATTTTCTTTTCAAACGAAATTTATTTAGGAAACTGAGAAGTATGTTATAGATCAAACAGAAAGCAAAAAAGACTTAGTTTTGTGGAAAATATTTTCAAAAGCATGAAAAAAAAATAAATTTTCCAATATTTTGCTTCATAAGCACCACAAAAATTTTCTAAATCAATTTTGATTGTTGCACAGGTCTTTAGTAATAATTTGGCTTTAACAGATTGAAAAAATATCAATTAGTCGACGAGTTATAGCCAAAAAACCATATAAACAATAAGCTGAAAATCGACATTTGACTGCAAAGTTCGAAGGTCGATTAAAAAAAAAAAATCGAACTAACATAAACAAACGCCGCGATACGGGTCTTCTAATTTAGCCTCTATGTTCACCCCTCACTCTCAGAATCGACCTAACTTTTGCTAACCTGAATTTGTTCCACAGTGTAATTTTGCCTCTTTTATGACGTATCGAAATTTCAACATATTTGATAACTTTGAAGTGGCAGTGGAAGAAAACTTTATTTGACTACAAAACCTAAAAGTGCATCAATAGTTTAACTTTTTATCCATAAAGTGGGTAATCTCAAAGTTTCACTTTCATTACTGCTACAATCTATTAATACTGGCACACTTATTAGTTTCGGTAAAAATAAACAAATTTCTCCACATTTGGTTACTTACACATACATTGAAAAATAAATCATACCAAACAATTTTACAAACACTACCTCTTAATGGCCACTGAGCACTGGTTCCCACGAAAGTATTTTTAATGGAAGACTGACAGGGGAGTATCATAACTAAAGCTTTAAACAAAACCAATTAAAACTAACAACACACACATACTAAATGCCATATAAAAGAACAAAAATAAATAAATGACGATAAAGTTTGTCATTTTATTAACACATTGTTGGTATGGTGGTGGTAGTTAAAACATCCACAAATATATAGCCAGCAATATGTAGTGACCAAAACAAAGGCTTGAAATATTGACAATGCATTAGAGAATTATTAGCAAAAAAGAGCACGAATCAATGAAAATTCCAACATAGTATTAACCGTAGAAAACAAATGTGATTTAATCATACGTTAAAACTAATACCACGTAAATTTTACGTACTATGAAATTATTCCTAAAGCGCTTCAATTAATGTGGGAAAGTTTTTATTTTTTGCCTTTTATTTATTAAATAACTCATATTAAGGCAAAATCATACTAAATTTATATTAAACTTAGTAAACAAAACAGTTTTTAAAGATAGATAAACAAAAACTATTTTTAAATTATCTTTAAGATCAAATCAAAAGTTTAATAAATTAAATGCTTGTATGTAGGAATATATCATCAGTCCTGATTAATACCTTCGTTGCATATTTTTATCTGATGCTCTCCACATATTGCCGCGTTTTTACAAATATGACAGTATGTGATTGTCATGCGTTTTGTGAAGTCGCAATATTGGCAATATGTTCTCTTTCCATTTCCTTGAGAAGGCTCTTGGCAGGCCGAGTTGATCTGAAAATTATTTTTTGTATTTTGTTTTAGTTTTGATGACAAGTTGATAGTCATGCTTAGTCATTGCTCTTGCCATATCCTGGTAATTGTTCTTACAATTTAAGCATAAATTTTATTCTATTCATTGGCTTAATCCCTTTTTGCACTGCGTTATAGCTATGTATAACATAAGCGTTAACTGATGCAATGTTCAGCATATTATAAAAAAAAAACAAAGAGGCACATGTTCTGAGCCATCTGAACAAAGGTGTCAACAGCAACTTTAGTGAAATTATACGTGTGCACAATTTCTGGTTTTCCAGTTGTTGAGTTAAGTGCTCCACTCAAATGCATTGTTGATCTCAATGAAACATTCATATTCATGCATCGAGCAGCAAAATGAGCAAGTTGATTGCACTCAAAATATTTCCGAACTTTATTTGCATTAGGGCAGTTCCTAAAGCCATGGTCACCGCAACTGTAACACTTAGTTTTTCTTGAATGAATTCAAAATGGTCATTAGAAGACTTTTTTGTGTTACACTTTTTGAAAATAGAGTGTTCTTTGAAGTTTCTGACACCATTAAAAATAAGCTTTTCAACAGATTCATCCGTAACACCATCAACTGTATATGCGATTGTTGCAGCCTCTTCGATGCCAATTCTGGTCACAGTCTCACGCATTTCGTAAAAGTACTCGCGCCATGATTCATTTAATTTTCTCCTTTGTAGAAGCTGTTTAGTACATCTTTAAAACTAATCTCCACCTTGAACTCAAAAACCTGAGCCTGCCTATCGATGTATTGCATATCGTAAGCTGGCCACAAATGAACGTGCTGCCCCATTTAACTGCTTCGTGGCAAAAATTGTCAAATCTTTGTCCGGTCATCAGCAATCGAAATTAAAATCTTCTATTCGTTGAAACTATTTGTCCACAGGCATATCATTTTAACTAGAAAATATGTCAATAATGTCCACTACGTCTTTGAATGACATTCGGATAGTGCCTTCCTCTCTTGATCTAAAATTTTTATTATGATCTCAATGTTGATAAATTTTCGTTTTTACTGAGTTATTTTATTTTTCTTTAGCATTTTTGGACGAAAATTACAATAAGTATACATCTCATTTAAGCTACAGATATGGCTTAAAAGAAATTTACTGCATGTGTAATGTATTAATCTTGATTTTCATAAATTAGATATATTAAAAATAAATATTAGAACCATTTTCTTTCTTTTATGTTTTAAAAATATTCTCATAACATTTTTGCTATGAATGAATGAAGAAGAAAATAAAGACGACTTTTGATATTGTATTTGCGTGAAAAAATAGTTTTTTTAATTAATGTAGTAAATTTTATAAGAAAATTTCCTTGGAAATAGCGTGGCAGTGGTATCGCTTTGTGGGAAAATTTCTGATTTTACGATTTTGCGTATTATAGAAGTATTTATTTTAATGCATACATAAATATACAGGAGTATAAAAATATTAATGCAAATGGGTTGAATATTGTAGAGATAGAGATATTTAAATATTTTTACCATTTCATATAAAACAAAAAACTTTTCTCTAAAATTATTATTTAATGACTTTTCATTTCAGATTAAAATATTCATACCGTTTTTCAATTTCTATGAACTTCGTTGAAACTTTTCAATTATATTTTCTTTTTCATCTTCGTTTATTTTTATTTTTTTTTTAAACGTGAAGTTTGTCTTTTGTGCATTTTTAAAATATTTGATATGCTTTACTTGTTTCATGGAAAATACTTCAGCAACCTTTTGGCTGTCTATGTATATCTGTTGGAGTGTATATTTAGTAAAGGGTGAATTTAATGGAAATGAATTTTGAAATTTTCCAGTAATTGAAGCAATTATATTTCAGTGGTGCGAGGTGGAGAAGAAGAAAGCATATATTTCAAAAATTCATAACTACACTGTATTTTTAATCAGACCGGTTTCTGGCATTTTAGCTTTCATCAGCGATTAATTGAACATTGTGATAATTGTTATGTTTTAATTGAGAATCAGTTTTCATACTATGCTCGTCACATAAAGGATATTGTAAATTAATTATATACTAGTATAGCCCAGCACTCGAAATTCGAGTGCAAATTCTTGGAATTATTATTTTTTCATTCCATTTTTGTCTTCCAATGTTTTTTTAATCTATATATATAAAAAATTGATAAATATTTAAATGAGCCTAAAGGTATGTAATTCAATTTTAGCAATTCACAATTCAACACAGAGTGTCTGATATATAATCTAAGTCATTCGCATTTACAGGGTGTAACGAATTATTAAAATTATTTTATTTAATTTAATTTAATATATTTTTAAGATAGATTAAACACCAATTTTATCATTCTCAGCTTTTCCTCCATATGGGCTATAACCATGCCAATTTTAACACTTCTCCGTGCCCGCATATTGTTTAAAACGGGAACCAAAAAATTACCTTCACGTATTAATATATAGATTATTATAATAAAGAGGTAATGTGTGTTTGTTTGTTTATTTTAGGACCCAATGGCTGTAACTACTCATCTGATTTTAAAAATGTTGGTTCCAGTATTTCAAATGGACCTTAGGAATGGACATAGGCTAAAAATTTTTGTGTTATTTTTAGTGGGCATTGCACCGCCCATACAAAGTAAATATATAATATCATATAATTGTTTTACTATAAAAGCGAAGCTTTGACACTTTGTACGAATTCGTCAGATATGAATGGAGTAGTCGGAAAAAAATGGAAAGAATGAGCATGGCACCCCCATATATCTGGACTAATGTAGTAATGAGAGCCTTCGAACTTTGCGGGAGCCCATAAGCTATTCATTTGATTAGTCTAACAAAGAACGGATGTATATGGATTAGTCGAGTGCCCTAAAAGGGAAAACCTTGACACTTTGTACGACTCCATCAGATATTAATGTGAGTAGTTAGGTAAAAAACGGACGGAATAGAATTGGTGGGCGTGACACATAAAGACATAAAATATAAATAACTAAAAAAGCGATAATCTTTAAGCTTTTTACAAGTACATTAATTTGCAATGTGAGTAGTCGTGAAAGATATGGGCGGGATCGCCAAATTAAACGGTCGTCAAAATCAAAAATCGTGACATATAGAAGCGTCAAAATCAAAACTGCGCAAAAACAAAAATCACTTAATTGAAAAATTGCCAAATTATACTTTAAATTAAAGGCAAATCGTTAAGTGTTGCCAGACTAAATTTGGTAATTCCATATTCTCCTCATAGGCAACTATACATATGTAGCTCGCTCCAGAGTAGGAACACCGAAAAATTTGATAATTGTTGCACCGAATGCAAATAAAATAAAAAAATAAATAAAATATTTTAATTCTACAATACAAACTTCGTAGCAAAAATTGATTATGAAATAAAACGTGTCAATAAGTTTCGGTAACTCGTCTTTCATAAAACTCAAATAACTTCAATATTTTTTTTTTATTAATTGACACTTAATGCATACTAAACAATAATAACATACTAACTGATCCCAGCCCTCGAAATTCGAGTGCAAATTCCATGAATTTTTTTTTTTTTTCGTTAAATGACTTATTTTATAAGACCCTTAAGGTATACTAATCAATTTTAGCCAATTCACAACTCAACATTTCTTATTGTCGTTATTGGTTTATGTCCAAAGTTATTTCTGTTTATGCCCAAAATTATTTTTCACACAACGTTCCATGTATGATTTGAAAATTAAAAGTAATCCATTTCGGTTCATATACATGATAAAGAAAAAGTCAAGAAAAATGGGTAACCAAACTTTAACAGTTTTAGAGATTGTTGAAAAAAAATTTAGTTTTCTACGCCAAGGTAGGACTACGCACAGTGTGGTGAGTAGAACAAGCTAGCGGGACAAAATCAAATTTTCTGTTTTAAGAAATCAACTCTATAACCCGTTGGGAAACATTCCCAATAGAACAGAATGCATAATTGTTTTTGTAAAATATTCTTATTTTTTAAGTTTTGGTGGCTGAAAGTCATTGAACTGTTTTCTGCCAAAAACGCTGCTGCATGGGTCTGTTTTAATGCATATAAAGCCGCAAAGAATTTCCTTATATAGTAAGCATTTCACAAAAACTTTTTTCATTGATTTTGATGTTTAGGGTTAGGCTAACTTAAATTAAGAAGAAAGGCAAGTAGCACCTTTAACTTCTTTGTCTGCGCGCAGAGTTCAAAATATGCTTAAAAAATACTAAGTTTTGTAAAATTCTTTAACTTCAACAGAGTGGAAACGTTTTGCCTTTACGTGTCTTCAATGAAGTTTCTTCATATTTTGAAAGCTAATTTCATACCCTTTCCAAAACAGCGGTTGAAATACGGCACAAATGAGCACAAGTTGTACTTTAGTTCACTTATGTGAACACTGAACTTATGCAACACTGAACAAAACAACTAGAACATTGCACTTTGCGCACTTGCTATCGCCTTAATATCAACACATCCCGCAACATCACGCGCACGCCTTTTCGGTGCGAGCGCAACAACAATCTAATGCGTTAGCAAATACTTTTTAATTTATGGGAGCGATGGCAACAACAAAAATGAGGGATTTTTTTTTTTTTGTTACATATTTTTGATAGTTAGGCTTTACATCATCTTTAACAATTACTGTTGTTAATTGTTGTTAAATTTTGCATATTTAATTTCTATCATATGAGCTTGATCGTTGAACCAATAAATTAAATAGAAATTAAAAAGTTTAATTTTAAAAATTGCATTTTAATTTCAAATGTGAGGTTTGAGCACTAAAAAAACCCTTGCTTGGATTTTAGAATTGAAGTTTAGCTATAATACTAAGTAGTTTTTGTGAAAGGCATAAGGGATAATTATATGTATTTTTTCAAAAATATGAAAAAAATTCCTTAAAATATAATAGTAGAACTCATTTAATTTTTTATCTTCAAAGAATGAAGAGCTGCTGTTACACTTTTAAATATTTATGTATCATTGACTGATTAAAATTGCTCAAACTCTTTCTTTTAGAAAGTGAGTTCTCAATGAATAAATGGGAACTATATAAAGAATGTCTCAAGTGCGATTCGAGGGCAACCAGGAATGAAAATTTGTTTAAGCATGTTGGTTAAAAACTCAACATAACCGATGCTAATGAGGAGTCAATTAGAAATATAAAAAAAAATTGCAACGTTTACGACACGAATGACAGAAAAATACAAAAAGCGTTGTAAGTCAAAAAGTCGCTTTAAAGATCACCATTTCGAGAGTAGCAAAGAAGACAACGTAATGTTTAAAGTTTACAAGCACATTCCGATGCCATTAACTTCATCTAAATCAAATGTAAGTGCTGGAAGGCCTTTAAAATCATTTGAAAGTTCATCTGTCAAAACAAAAAGAAGACGCGTTCATGGCCTCGTTGAATCACGCTCCACAGAAGAACTGATGACAGCAGTTAAAATGTCTACTCGACATTCAGGGCGAAGAAATGTTGCCTATATTATTAAAGATCTTTCCGAAAGTCACACTGGTGCAAAGGTTATAGAAAAGATTAAATCAGGGCCTGGAGTTACAAGCCGTATATTAACAAACGAAGAAGCGTTAGCATATTATGTCGAGGCCAAGCTAAATTACCATTCCTATAACAGCAGCAGAAATTGGGCTTTGAAAGCGGGTCACAATGTTTACCCATCGTATTATTCCTTGAGCAAAGCCAAAAAGGATTGTCATCCACTTGAAAAGGATATCATTTTGACCGAAACGCGAGCCGAAATAAGCCTTCAAGCAATTTTAGACCTAACTGCAGCTCGATTAGTAAGGGCGCAAAGCGATACTATGACCAGTTTGTTTCCTACCAAGCAATTAACTTTAATAAGCAAATGGGGTTGTGACGGTAGCTTCGGACATAGTGCGTAGAAACAAAGATCACCGATCATGGAGCTATGGACGAAAATTTATTTCTTTTTTCGTTTGTCCCAATTGAACTGCGTAACGGTAATGTAATAGTTTGGCAAAATCCCAGCCCATCTCCAACTATGTACTGTAGACCTTTGAAGTTCATTTTGACAAAGGAGAATGTAGAGACTACTGTTTCTGAAACAAACAAAGTTAAAGATGAAATCAGTAAGCTGCTGCCAACAATATACGTTTTCAGTAATTCAGAAATAGTTATCTCCCACGAGCTTTGCCTAACAATGATAGACGGAAAGGTTTGCAATTCGTTGACTCCTACTCTTTCCACGCAAAGGTGCTATATTTGCGGTGCGATTCCCCAGCAAATGAATAATGAAATTAAACATTTTAAATCCAATACTGATGGGTATTCTTTCGGATTGTCAACTCTGCATGCCTGGATCCGCTGTTTTGAATGTCTACTTCATATAAGCTATCGTTTAGCCCTCAAAAAATGGATGGTAAAAGATGAAGACGAAAAAGCCATTATGAACGAATGAAAGAAAGCAATACACAGACAATTTTAAAGGAAAATGGGTCTTATTGTTGACACACCCAAACCAGGTAGTGGCACATCCAATGACGGGAATACTGCTCGCATATTTTTTCTAACTACAAAATTAAACAGCCAAATAACTGGCATCGAGATACCTCTAATTCAAAATTTGAGTACCTTCTTAGAGCATTGTCGTCTGGCCATAAATATATATAGAGAAATTCAGAACATTGGCATATGAGACAAGAACCATTTATTTAAAGCATTATTCATGCCTTTACATGCCAGTAACTTTACATACAATTTTGGTACATGGCGCAGAAGTAATCAAAAATAGTTTAATTCCAATTGGTCAGCTTTCTGAAGAGGCTCAAGAAGCCAGAAATAATACGAGGAAGTGTGGTCGAATCGCTACGAACGCAGATTTACTCAATATGCTTTTAATAACTTCCGACCCATTTATTAATAGCCTACGGAAACCACCCAAAAAACAAATTTCTATACTGCCAAAGGAAGTTTTAGATTTACTGATTGCTCCTAAGATACAAGCAAGCAAATAAATAAATAAATGAAATAAATAAATCAGAAATGAGTAAACAGTATTTCATTTCTTAAATACTCAAAAAAATAATGACAAAAGAGAAAAATAAACAGAAATTGAATTCAAATTATTGAAAAAAAATATGATATTTAACTAAATGGGAAAAAAATAGAAATTTAAATCAAATACAGTCGCGATAATTACTGTGACAAACAAATTGTTATTGAACAAATAATTACAATACATAAAAACGTTTTAATATTATAATAATATCGTAATGACGCCTGTTGTAATAAAAAAAAAAACTTTTTTAATAACCTTTCACAAATTGTGTAATACATGTTTTAGACTATAATTAGCAATATGCCAAAATTGACTTTTTGCGAAAAATAACTTTTTTATTGTTGAAAAAGGTTCTTTAGGGTATCAGAAGCAACTTTTGTTCCGCGACTTTTTTATAATTCCGTTATTTACAAAATTACCGTTATTTTTAAGTTCTTGAAGAACATCAAAATTTTGACCGTTAAATTTCCAGAATTCGACCAAATGTTGTTTGGCAACTTTGTAGAAAATCACATGGCGAGTACTTTTGCAGAACATATGAACCCTAAATATTTGCAAATGCAGGGTGTTTTGATTCATAAAAAAAAAAAAAAAATTTTACGCCATCTAGCGGCAATAATTTGTGCTAACAAAATTCAACAATTAGATAGGTAATTTAAATACCTTTCCAACAAAAAAAAAAAAACTTGAAAATCAGATGAAAAATAAGCGAATGAGAAAGAAAAGATCTGTAAGATAATGAAATAGTACCAAATTTATATTAAAATATGTATGTAACTTTTACTAAATTGATCATTAAAGTTTACATTTTTAGTTTTGCGAAAAAAAATTTAGTTATTTTACTAGAATTGTATTTATTTTTATTTTTTTATTTTATTCGTATATTGGTCTATGGAATTAATCCTTACAGACTATTTACAAAGAAAAACATTTTAAAATTAATTTTAGTACATGGATATTCATGAATTTAGAAAGCATATTATTTTACTTTTAATTAGATTAGTATTTAATGAGAAATCAATAAATCTATAAAGTTCATTAAATTGAATACACATTCTCCTGAGAGGGTCTGCATTTGCATAATTAGCTCTATAGAAATGTACAGATAAAGGTGAGAAGTAACGTGTTGGTCGTTGAGGAATGTTGAATGATATATTGTTAATCAAAAAACCGGAACAAACATCACCATTAATTATATTAAGAAGAAATGAAACATTTAGCATAGTTCTCCGGCTTTTTAAAGTTGGTAGCTTAATAAGGGCAAGTCTGCTGGTATAGGATGGAAGATTACTTGGATTCAAGTTTAAACTCCGAAGACAAAACAAAAGGAATTGTTTCTGCACAGATTCCAGACTGTCGGCATGAATTTGGTAGATTGGGTCCCAAATTATAGAAGCATATTCCAGTATAGGACTCACAAGTGACGTATATAAAGTTTTGGTGACATAGGGATCATTAAACTCTTTAGCCCAACGTTTTATGAAACCAAGTACACCTCTGGCTTTGTTGACAGTAATTGTTATATGAGGAACAAAGGTCAGTTTATGATCCAATAAAACACCAAGATCTATAAAGTTATCTACTTTATCGAGACAATAATCACCCAGCATATAGTTGACAGATATCGGCCTCTTTCTGACGAAACGCATATGTTTACACTTTTTAAGGTTTAGCTCCATTAAATTTAAATTACACCAAGAATAAAATGAATTCAAATCATTTTGGAGAAAGACATGATCAGAGTGTTGATTATAACAGAAGAAAATTTTGACATCATCCGCATACATCAAGATGTTTGAAAAACGAATAACATTCGGAAGATCGTTTATAAACAAAGAAAAAAGAAGCGGTCCAAGATGGTTGCCTTGTGGTACTCCCGACATTACATCTATCGGCTTTGAAGTAACATTTTTAAAACATACTTTTTGTGTTCTATTGGTTAAATAAGAATATATCCACTTTGCGCAAAGATTTGAAAATCCCATCATATGTAATTTCTTAAGAAGAAGCTTATGATTGACTTTATCAAAAGCCTTGCTGAAGTCAGTATAAATTGCATCTGTTTGTTTGCGTTCAAGAAAACCACGGTTGACAATTGTAGTAAATTGTAATAGATTTGTAGAGGTTGAACATCTTTTTTGGAAACCATGTTGGAAGGGAGAAATTAACGTATTTGCTTGATGGCATAGATAATAAGTTATAATTTTTTCAAAAATTTTAGGTATAATACTTAATTTAGCAATTCCACGATAATTAGTAATATCAGCATTGTTACCAGATTTGAATAGCGGAATAATGAATGAATCCTTCCACATAATGGGAAAATAACCGTATTTAATTGAGGTATTAAACATGAGTGTTAATGGTACAGCTAAAACTTCAGCACATTTTATTAAAATACAGGACGGAATTTTATCTGGACCACTGTTACAGGAAAATTTAAGTTTTTTCAATTCATTAGAAACCACAGATATAGCAAGAGAAGGAATGGATATAATTTGAGTAGCAGTCAGTTAATATGAGCAGACATTAGAATCATCAAAAGTTGCATGGAGTAAGTAGTAGAGAAGAAGTCAGCAAATAAATTGCATACAATAGTATCATCACAGGATTCATTATGTAGAAATTTCATAACAGCAGGATAGCCCTTAGTTTTTCTCTTATAGTTAACAAATTTGTAGAATGACTTCGGATTTCGTTTAAAATTATTTTTCATTTTGTTCAAATAGTTTAAATATCATGAATTATTCAGAGTATTATATTCGGCACGACAAATGGAGTAGTTTCCATGATCAACAAGAGATCCAGTTTTCTTATACTTTTTGTAATATTTATTCTTTTTATTCTTGACACTAGCCAGTTTCCTAGTATTCCAAGGTGGTCCAGAAAGGTTTTTCAAAAATTTTTTAGGAACACATGACTCAATAAAAGAATACATCTTGTTATAGAAAGCTTCAGGCATTTGATCAATGGCACGAGTTGTACCAGTAGATAACGATAATAAATCATACCAGTTTGTATTATTTATAAGTTCATTAAACATAGTGTAATTCGTTTGAGCGAAACAAAAAACTTTAACACTTTTTTTAGGTGTGTCTACAAGTCCAGATGGAATGGATATATTTACTTCAATAGTAGGGTGATGTCCATCTTCAGGAATAGAAATAGGGTTTGATCGCTTCGTAAAACATTCAGTAACTTCATTAACAAATATTAAATCCAATAATTTTGAATGATCATTAAGAACTCCATTTAATTGAAAAAGATGTAAATCAAAAAAAATATTAAAAAGCTCATCACATTTATCATTTGATTTAGTCGGAACAAAGTATTTTTCATCAGGTAAGAACTTCCAGAATATTTTATTTAACAGAAATATTTATTATTTATAGTTTTAAAAACATAAATTTATTTTATTATTTAAATTTTTAGAGATCTACATAACAGTGCAAATTCTTTAGCTTTTATTTGAGTTGGGACTCTAAATCCAAATTTTCTGTATGCCAAACTTTTTCACCGTGATATTTATAATTTAAACCTCTCAACATGTTTATTTGCTTTTTAAGAATTTTTATCCGATTACTCTGTACATCGACATAAGATAGTTCATTTAGTAAATTAAATAATTCCACAGGCTCATTCACATCAAGCAAATTTAGAAATAGGACTTTACTCTCCGTACGTCGTTTTTTTACTTGTTGTTTGCTCTCCATCTCTTCCAATCTCTTTAATCGTTCTTTAGCATTCCATTTTTTATTTTCCTGAAAAACCTTTTTCATTATTTTCACACCATTTTCCATATCTTGCTTCGTTGGATAGAACTGCAAAATATGGAAAAGGAAATGAATGCATTTGTTTTGCCGGGCCTTTACTTGCTGACATCTGGTGTATATTTTTTTATGAGGTGCCATATCCTCGTTCCTCTTCGCCATCGCAAACACTCTCTCCACATTGATATTACTGTCGAATGAGTATACATCATCTACAGGTCTATCGATATATCTTTTTAACATTGAATCTTTCGCAGCCGTTTGGAAAATGTTAACATCTTTTTTCAAATTTGCAGTAAGCAAATTAAGCTTGTCTGTGTTAAACGCAAATTGAAATTTGTGGGGAATTAAATTTAAGAACGATGTTTTATTTATTCCTTCGAACTCTAAATATTCAAATATTTGATACATCACATCCTTGAAAGTAAGATGATCACAAGCAACAATTGATTTACAAGTGCTAATATGTTTTAGTCGTTCAATGCAAGCTGCGTGGATAAGTGCACAGACTTCAAGTTGATACAGAAAATTGGTGTCTGTAATATAATCATGAATCATTTTCGCATGAGTGTACGCTTCAGGACATTTTTGCACAAACTGAAATAGCAAATCTTTCAATTGCAATGTTTGTCAAGCTAAATCAGATAAAAACATGAACCTGTGGCCTGCCAAATCACCAATGCTTTTTGGGTGGGAAGTTTCCATTTCGGTCTGAAAGTTTCTGAAAGCAGCGGATATAGGGTGATAAGCAGCATTTTTTAAATTCATAACTTTTGCAATGTTTTTTATTTTGGAAATGAACTCATTGCAAGTATTACTGAGTGCTTCAATGGTGTCTTTGGAAACATTGTTAGAGGCATGTACAAAGCAGTCCTTTAATTGCAATTCTTTAAGCACTACCAATTCACTTTCGTTTGCGATTTTCTGTCTCTTTGCACTAAGCAATTTATTAAAGGCAGCGGAAGTTGCAGCACTGTCAGCAAGGCATGCCTCTATTTTCATCAAAAATTGTTTTTTTAAATTTCCTGCAGAATGCAAGAGTTTGTCAATTCTATTTAAACAGCTGAGCCAACACCTGCAACTGATAATGTGTTCCTTTTGTAGATACTTTTTCAATTCCGATTAAAATTTTATGGAATTCGTTCTCCATTATGGCCGTTAAAACAAAAGCTTGAAGTTTATGCACTCCCATAGTTGTCTCGTCATGATGGAGAGTAAAGTTGTTACCATTTTTCAGTATTTATTCTAGCATTTTAGCTGTTGATAATTCAACCAAATAATTAAACTTATCCTTTAATCGAAAAATTGTTCTAAGGGAAGTACTTCTGTTAAAAAGCCGCATTACTTCCACGATTTTAGTATAACTGACTGGCATTTCCAACATCTTGTAGATAGCAATATCATTTTGTTTTGATTCAATGATATTCTTGTTTGCTTTGCAAAATTTCAGCTGACTCTTTAGCCACAATATATTTTTTTCCTTAAGTTTTACTATGAATTCAGGATTGCTAAAACGGTTTTTAAACCAATCAGCTTTTTTGCATATGCCATCGAATTGAAGGTTTAAAAAGACCTCTTTAGACTTTTTTGTGCATTGCAATTTAAAGTAATCAAATTTCCGTAGCACTGTTCTTCTTTCGAGAGGACTTTCTACTTCGTTCAAAAATTTAAAAATTTTATCTTTATCGTAAGTACACAGCGCATTTATATTTTTAACCATAAAAAGTTTAAAAAAGTCAAACACATCACTATTTTTGAAACCATTTTTCCATTTTAAATGACTGTAAGTATCTTTATATAAACAATTTAAAGAAGCTTTACAAATTTGATACATTTTTAAACAATTTTTAAAGAAAACAGAATAGGAAAAAAATTAAAAAACCACTCCCTTTTTACTTGGCTTTCAGTTAGTCAATTAAGAATAAATTATAAAAGATAATAACAAATTATTATCGTTGCACCTATGCAATAATTAGCATGCAATTCTGAATTATTGATCAAACTAATAAAGATGCTCTTATCAATTATTTGTATATTCTAAGCAGAGTTCAGAAAAAACACACACTGAATAAAAAAACTCGTACATATATGTAAACAAACATAACTTAGACCAACACACACATATTTTTATTTTCATATCAATTATGTTTGTTGTTAAATTTTCTTCGGTGCCCAACACAACCATGACTGTGTTCGTTTTAATATTTCGTTATTTACACGAACATTTTTGTATCACGTACTTTTTGTTTCAATCACACATAAAGCACACATTTTTGAGTGTTGCTTTATTTGAAGTTCATGTTCTGGTACGTGTATTGAAAAAAAAAGACAGAACATGTACAATAAACAGGTTCGAGTTCAGTTATATTTTAAGTCGTGTTGTGTCTCGTGTAGTAAGAAAAAACAGAACATGTACAAAATATAAACTGAACTCGAACCTGTTTATTGTACATGTTCTGTTTTTTCTTACTACACAAGACACAACATGACTTAAAATATAACTGAACTCGAACCTGTTTATTGTACATGTTCTGTTCTTTTTTTCAGTACACGTACCAGAACATGAACTTCAAATAAAGCAACACTCAAAAATGTGTGCTTTATGTGTGATTGAAACAAAAAGTATGTGATACAAAAATGTTCGTGTAAATAACGAAATATTAATTTACGAACACAGTCATGGTTGTGTTGGGCACCAAAGAAAATTTAAAAACAAACATAATTGATATGAAAATAAAGATATGTGTTGGTTGCTTTTGAACAGAACATTGTGTGTTTCATGTGTGTATTTTCTGAACCTTGATTCTAAGAGAGTAAATAAGAGTAAATCAGTAAAAAATGTTCTAAATAAAAGCATTGATACAAAGAAAAACAATAAAAAAACAATAACATAAAAAACTTGTAACGGACTATTTACAATGAAATAATTTGAGGAAGACAAGGTAATGACAAATTTTTAATATTATCAATTTTATTGAATTATTGAAAGTGAAGTAAACGACTGTTGACGTTTATTTTTTCGTCTGTTTTTTATTTAGTAAATCATCTTAGAACAGATAATAAGAGATTGATAACACAACCCCACAAAAATTAAAAAAAAATAAGACCCAGAAACTAATCCGTATGTATTTTGACCTTCTGAATTCGATTCCGTCATTAGAAATGAATTCATATCTACTGCCGCTTTATCACAATAGTAAATGAAATATAAGTATATTTGCTTATCACATGGAAATGAATTTTGTTTCCCAAAGTGAAAACAGCGTCTATGTTCTTAATAAATAATGTATAACTAATTTCAGTAGCATAAATTTACGTTTTTATAAAAATTCACCCTGTTTTTTTAATCAATTAATAAAATTTGTCGAAAATAGGCTGTACTGTTTGTAATACGCACAAATTCGGCTGAATATTATGCCTTGGGAGACAACATAGTTGTTGATGACTAAAATATCTAAAATCCTGTGGTGGGACTTGAAGATAGCACTCCTACTTCAAAAGTTATAAGTGAATGAATGTCAAAAAACCCATTTTTTTTTCATTTTTTTCGCCTTTTTTTACATTTTCCTAATCTTCTTGTAAACGAAAAATGCGATCGCCAAGCACCACGGCAGAATTTTAGATTTTAATGTCATTAACAACTGTGTTGCATGGCAAGCCATAATATTCAGCCCAATTTGTGCCGCGCTAAATGTTAGAAGTAGTATTTTCTTACTTCCAAGTTTTGTTGTTTCCACTTTGTTTTTTTCAGTGTATTATTCCAACAAAAACCAAAAATGGAAGATTACTACCCAAACTAACTACTCAGCACATAAAAACATCGATTTTTTTTAGCTATTAACATAAATAATGCGTTAAATTCATAAAAAGTCAAAAAATCGAAGTTTTAAGGGCCACCCTAAATATCCGTTTTAGGACAAGTGAGGGGCATTCTAATAAGCAAGTAGGGTAACTGACTCTACCCCCGAAACATATAAAATCATTCGGGATTCAAAGCTTGAAAATGAAAAAGTTGATTTTTTTGGCATATTGCTAACTATAATGAGTGACAAGTAGATACAATAACGGTCGGATAACATTTTTGACCTGGATCATGTAGAAAATATATTCCAATATAAAATATATCCAACCTGAAATAAAGCCATTCAAATTATTGTTTTTTTATTCTATATCCAATTATGACCTCAGCTTAGTTGGATCTAAGACCACTTTTCTAAATTCATGTTGTAAAGTATGCTATCGTCAATCTACACTGTTTTGCTTTACTTTGTTAATATAAATGAATTTATTTATAATATATAATTAAAGGTTCCTTGCATGTACAAGATTACATAATAAATGTTTTTCGCATCTCTTATATGCAGTGACAGATAAAACACAAATCGATATAAAGTGTCACTGGCAACGCGTAACCACAATAATGTTAATATACCAAATGATATTCAATAAGAATTGAAATTAAATGAAATTGCAAAGTTACTACTTGATGATCACAACAAAAAACAACACAAGCGCTTGAATGTTAATGACTAAAATTGTGGCAATGCTTTATATATAAAGTCTCAAATGGCATATCTGGTATGTGCAACAAAACAGTTGTTGGAATAAATGAGAAATATGAAGACGTTGTTAAATTATTGGTGATTTTAATTAAATGAACTAAAAACAAGTAAGAAAATTATAGTCGGTCTAGACCGACTTTACGATACCCTATACCATGCGTTTAGAAACCCTATCTCTTAGGCCCAACTAACTGGACATAAAAATAAGCAAAAACCAAATTTGAGTGGGATTTTTATTAATTTTTTTGGCTGCAGATATGAAAAAGCTCATATCGGATGCTATATCTATATAGGGACTGGGTCCAAAAATGGACTGATCCTGGTCATGTTTGGTAAATTCTCTTGTATTTTGCAAAAATATGTACAAACAAAATTTGAGAAGAATCAGTGCAATATTTTTGTTTTTTAATAGATTTAAGTGAAGATCGGGAAGCAGCTCTATATGGGGTCAAAGGGATCATTTTTGGACTACTCATTAGTGGATGTAATGAAGGCATACAAACCCAATTTGAGTAAGATCTATATGACAATTTGGATCTTATGGCAATTTATGTCGATTTCATAGGGGTAATTTGTATGGGGGCTAGGTCTGAACATGGACCGATTCTCACCAATTTCAATAGCGTTCATCCCATGACCGATAGAATCTTACATACCAAATTTCATCAAAATATATTCATATTTGCGACCTGAAGTTTGATTACAAGGTTTACATGGACACACAGACGGACGGACGGACGGACGGACGGACGGACGGACATTGTTAAATCAACTCAGAAAGTGATTCTGATTCGATCGGTATAATTAAAGATGGGTCTAGGTCAAATATTTTTGGTTGTTACAAACAGCAGCACAAAGTCATTATACCCAAACCACATAGTGGTATAGGGTATAAAAAATCACCCGGGTAATCGTACTCATGTATACTTTTTAAAAGTTCAATTAAATTTGAAATTATGGCATCCTTGCTGGGGCTACGTACTCATCAACCCAAAAGGAAGGGAGTTATATGATTGTATTTTAAATAACAACTATGGAGTCCTGTCCACCGGGACACCAACTTATTGGCAATCTAATCCCCAAAAGATTTCAGGTCTGCTTGACTTCGCTATATTTTCAGGAATATCAAAACATAGCGTATCCAACTTCTGTCAACACTAATACATACAACAACAATATGTCTAATGTGAATACTAACTTTCAATTATTTCATAATTAGATAGAAGTAAATATTATTTAAACTGGCAGATTACAGCCCTACAGCATACCAAAAGGTATGCTAATCAATTTTAGCCAATTCATAATTCAACACTTTTTATTGTCGTTATTGGCGTTATTCGTTTATGTCCAAAGTTATTTTTCAATTCAATTTAGGGGTTTTTACAAACACATTAGCAAATTTAATAAACACGCACAGCATTGTATAGTTTCGTGTATATGTTAGTAGCAATTTTAAATGCATTTCACTCTAAAAACAATGTAAAAATGTAACAATCAGTAAGTCTCCTTGATGGCTAAAGAAAAATAGCTATAATTCATTAATTTGTTTTTGAAATAAAATAATTCAAAAAGCTCATTTATATGCTCCTATTTAAGAATAACGCAATCACGTATGTTTTTTTTGCAATTGTTCTGTGCAGAAAACACTTTTCTCAAAAAATGGCGGAAAAATAAAGGTGGAGTATTTGAAATATTACAGTTGTCTCGAAAATCTACGGCCAGTTTCACTATTTTTTAGATTAAAAAAAAAATTTATCAAAAAAAAAGTCAAAAGCTTATTATAAAACGTTTTTTGTCTCTCCTGAAAAGTAGTAGTTTCTGAGCAACGACGCAACGAGGTTGCAAAAATCAAAATTTCCATGTGCGCCGACGAAGTTTTGAATAAACCCATGTTATAGGAAACTTTTCAACGATTTAAAATATGCTACTCTTAATAATATCACATTTTCAGTTTAGAAGGTATAATCGTTCAAAGTTGACCGACTTTCGGTTTTCAAAAAAACACACAATTTTTAGTCAATTTGTTGCGATTTCAGGTGTAATATCACGAAAAATGGGCAACGAATCGCTTTATTTTTTGTTTGTGTTGATTGATGTATTTATTAAATGTATAATGATAAAAAAAAATTAACTGTTTGCTTTGTGTTTCTCCTAGTAAATCACTATTTAAAAACTATCCGTTTTTTCACTATTTTTCAACTTTGACGGAAAATAAAAAAATCCATATTTTTCTATATTTGCCATATTTGCAAAACGTGTTCTTTGATTATTTCTTTACATAATTCAAAAGGTTTTATCTGCGCGTACGTGCCCGTTTGGCTTCTAGAGGTAAAAAGGTTAAAAAGACATGGTAGCAGAAATTGTATGGCGTGCATCCCTTACATGTTTTGACTGACAGTAGTTTGATCTAATAGTTTGAAAATTGCATTTTAAGTCGGTTGTTTGTCTACCTGTGAGCCTCTGCCAAAGTCTACTGCCAATTTTCTGTTACAGACACAGGATGCACAAAAAACTACTCATTGAAATTCGCAGGTACGCACCTCACTTAAAAATTACTTTGGAGTACAAATGGTCAAGAACAATATTGACTTATGGTCCCTCCAGGTAGGCACAAATCTTATTTAGACACGAGCATAATATTAAAATTGCGTAATTCAGTCTAAATCCATATGTATGCAGGGAACAGGTAAATTTTTAGGCATGGTAGCATAAGCCTATATATTCCAAAATAAGCATAATGCCTGGATTAGTCTACGACTGAAACAATTTAAAATTATTTGAACTGTTTAGAAGGTCAACCACACCAAAGTTTTTCACGGAAGCTGCTTTAGAAGAACTTGATATCTTATACGGAAATATTGAGAGAAGCGAAATTATAAAAAATAATTTTTATCTGATATATGCAAATCTAATCGAATCATTCAGAACTTCAACTCTAAATACGAGGAAAGTATGGTTCCGAAGAAGCCTTGGCCTTGTTTATGGACTTACAACTTTCCAAAGAAAAATATGAGATACTACGGGCATCCTTGATGCGTCACGGGCCTGACGTTTTACCAGGATACAAGCATATTACGCAAGCCAAAATAAATTCACGACCACTGCATACGGAGTTTACGGAAGTCTCTGTGAAAGCCAATCTGCAGGATCTCATGGGCCATACAGCAAAACGGTTGTTGGAGAGTCTTCCTGAAAATGAGGTGAAAATTCTTCCTGAGAAACTGACATTGATCAGCAAATGGGGCTGCGATGGATCATCCGGACAAAGCGTTTATAAGCAAAGGATATCTTACGATGACGCTACAATATCGGACGGAAATATGTTTATGGCATCTGTTGTTCCTTTGCGGCTAAAATCTGATGTTTCCCTACACTGGAAAAATCCCCGTCCGCCATCAGTGCATTATTGCCGACCAATAATGTTTCAGTTTGCAAGGGAATCGGCAGAACTCATAAGGACCGTGGTGAAGGACATTGAAGAACAAATAAGCAAGATTAAGCCTACAAAGCTGCAAATTGGAGAAGGAAAATATATTGAATGCAATTACGAGTTCCACCTGACTATGGTTGAAGGAAAAGTCGTAAAAGAACTGACAGGAACAACCTCAACATTGTCATGCCCAATTTGCAAAAAGAGTCAGAAAAACTTTGGTAATTTAAACGATTCTACAAACGAGGAGAATTACGAATATGGAATGTCACCATTGCACGCAAGGATAAGGTGTATGGAGTTCTTGCTAAAACTGGCGTATACCCTACCACAAGAGTAGGAAAACTTCGATGAAAATACATCAATAAAGGATAAGGAAAAGATCAGAAAGAAGCAAATACAAGATGCTTTTTTTAAACAAGTTGGACTAAAAGTAGACTGTCCCAAGCACGGATACGGTAACTCAAACGATGGAAACACTTCTAGGAGATTTTTTGAAAATGATGAGGCAGTAACTAGAATCACTGGAATTGACAATCAAATCGTGAAAAGATTGGGAACGATCTTGAATGTGTTAAACTGCAAAGAAAATGTCAATTCTACAAAATATGGAGAATATGCATCGAAAACTGCATCTCTTTTAGCAGATATGTACGACGCTAGTACGAAAATATTGGCGCATGGCTGAGATATAATTGAGTACCAGTCTTTGCCAATTGGAGAGCTTTCTGAAGAAGCACAGGAGTCTCTTAACAAATTTTATAAAAAAAGGGTAAGGCAAAATGAGGACCTCTTCAACATGTTGGCAGCATCTTCCGATCCACCTATTTCTTCCCTGCGGCATGTGAAATCACGAATAGAGTTAGAAAATAATTATAGTTTAGAAATGATTAGTCTTTTAGATGTACCTTCTCTTACGAATTGTGATGAATATTTTACAGAAAATTGAAAAAATAAATTTAAAAAATAAGTATTTTTTTTTTTAATTTGTTGGGTAATAATTTAAAACATAAAACCCTAAAGAAAAAAAATAAAAACAATCTAAAAATGTAAAAATAATTTTTTTTAGTTACCATAAAATATATTTTCTACAAATTTTAAATTTGATAACCCATAAGTAGGCCCCTGTAAAGCGTAGCACCCTTTCCAAACGCTCATTTCATAGGCTGAATCGTTATCTATCATATGCTGTTTAAACTGTTCAATTATATTATTCGGTTCAAAAGATATGATTTTTGCAACGAAAAAACTCAAATGGCGCCACTGTGCGACGTTGCGTTAGTAAACTCTCGAAAACTAATTGAACTTACTAAATATGGTCATAAAAATAGTATCCGAAAATAACTTTTTCACAACTGCAGAACAAAAATTCGGAACAATGCCACTCAAATTTGGTTTATGCTTATTTTCCATTGAATCTAAGACACTGTTATCTAACCCACGGTATAGGGTATTTTATAGTCGGCACGGACCGGCCATTTGTATGTAAAATCTGTTTACCATTGACTGAAAAATAATATCTTCTAATTCCAAATTATCGCCAGCTCTCGATGTTAACTGAGAACTAATTTCATAAAGTAAAATGTTAACCAAAATTGGAATAAAAAGATTTAAAAAGACAAACATTCAGCTAGTTTTATTATTATATAATTTCTTTTCGCTTTTCTTAACATCTTTAGTTTCTTGTTGTTTTTACAATATAAGCCTTAAATATCACTTAGGGGTTTTAGGTAATGGTTAAAAAAAAAGAAAATGAGCAAACCTCAACCCACTCAACTCCAAAACCTCACAAACACTTACCTATGCAATCCCAGTAGAAATAAAAATAAATATACGAAAAAATTGCGGATAAACCTCAACAGAAGCAGAGGCTAAACGAGATCAAAATTATGTTCATGAGGCCAAAAATGTATAATGCACTGAAACTATAAAGGAACATGAACATTCGTTGCTGATAGCTACTATAGAAAACTGAATAACAAGCACTACCATAATAATAGCAAAAACAGCAACAGCAGAAATTTAAAGTATTTTCAAGGGAAACAAAATTAAAGCCATTAAAGTCGTTTTTCTTGAAAAAATGGGAAAATATTACAAAATTCGCTAGAATGAAATGACGTATTGAAATAAATGCCATTTTTACGTTGAAAAAAATGCAAAAATGTTTACATAAAGTAATTACATATTTGTTTATTGCTTTTCAAGACTGTTGGGAATGTATAGACAAAATATATCTTAAAATGGAGGGAAAATTAATAATAGGTTTATAACTTTTTAACAATTATTGTTTCAGTGCCGCGCTTAGTTTTATGAGTTGAATTCATGTTAATTCATTCATTTTAGTAAACAAATTATACAAAATATATCACAAAATATGATTGTCGAATTGATCCGCTACTGCAAAAGATGGTAATAATTATTTTGAAATTAGATATCAGCATTAGAATTGAAAATCTTTATTTTTTTTAAGAATGAAATTTGTAAAAGGCAGGGACCGTCGTAACAGTTATTCCTTTTTTTATAAAAGTCAGATCATAACAGTTATTTTTTTGATTTTTATTTTTTCGAGCAAGAATAAAAGTTATTTTTTGCTTTTTATTCTTTCGAGCAAAAATAACAGTTATTTTTTTATTTTTATTTTTGCGAGCAAAAATAACAGTTATTTTTTTATTTTTATTTTTTCGAGCAAAAATAATATTTTTTTTATATTTTCGAGCCAACATCAATGCAAATTTTTTCCTAAGTTCGAGCAAAATAACAGTTATTTTTTGATTTTTATTTTTTCGAGCAAAAATAACAGTTATTTTTTGATTTTTATTTTTTCGAGCCAAAATAATATTTTTTGTTATATTTTCGAGCCAACATCAATGCAAATTTTTTCCTGAATTCGAGCAAAATAACAGTTATTTTTTGATTTTTGATTTTTTCGAGCAAAAATAATATTTTTTTTATATTTTCGAGCCAACATCAATGCAAATTTTTTCCTGAATTAAAAAAAAAGTAAAAGTTAGAAATTATAGTACGTATACATATTTGATTTTAATATTTTATATTTTAATCATCAGAATTTAGTTTAACTAACATTAGTGCTTCCAAATTATCCATTGACAAATTGTACCGCAACTCTCCTAGAATCAGTTTCAGGGCTGAAAACGATCTCCCTACACTAACTTGTATTGCAGGTACAGAATGCACAACAAAAGCTAGGTTACATAGCCAGGGAAGTACATATTTCTTACTGTTCCAGTATTCCATCAAATCCTCATCGACATCCATTCGTTTTTCTTAATAATTATCAATTTCATAAAAAGCTTTCCGAGCATTGTCATTAATTATTATCCCGTCAGTAGTGGTTTTATTTGAGATGTGTTCTCTTATACGTACTTGTGTTGCAAAGCTGACTATTAGCGTTGCTTTAATTTTAATAGCAAGCTAATGTAACACTAGTTAAATGAAGAGAACACAACCAAATATTCTCATTATAAAAATTAAATAAGATACCATTCTCTGTTAAAAATAACAAGAAGTAAAACACTTGTTAAACATAATATTGTTGTAATATCGATTTTTTCAATTTGTACCTTTAATCAAAGCGTTAGTATCTATAATATTAATAGGCTAGGCGATTTTTTGTTACTGATGTTTTGTTCTACATGTTATCTCGATTTTGACCAAACTCTTATTATTTGAAAGGTATTTCTTTTTGCCCGTTTTGCAGATTTACAGATTTTCAAATTTTTTCCCTTATTTTGAGTAAATTACATTTAAAATTGCTACTAACACATACATAAAATTATACAATGCTATATGTGTTTATTACATTTGTTAACCCATTATCAGTCGCTACCAGAAATCGCAGGAATTTTTTGAATTCCTTTTAAATACTTACTTTTAGGAGCTCAATTTAGAAAAATTCAAAAAAAAATTTTTTTTTTTAATTGTTGTTCTCTAGATATGAAGTGGTCGAAAAATCGACCATTGGCCAAAAGTCAACATTTCATATATAAATAAAGAAATGCGTTTTTTTACCAATATTTAGCTTTAATTCAATTTTTTCGTTTTTAGTTGTATCAAAAATTTTATTTATTGATAAGATATGAATAATTAACGCAAAAAAGGTTAGATAGTTTGGTGGTATTCATCAAAATATTTGGTGTGCAAGAAAACATTACATTTTTTGCATGTAAAAATTGTATGTTTTTTGCACACTTTGCAGCGACAATATTTGTTTTGAGGGCTTTTTACCACAATCTGGTTTTTTTCGTCGATCAGTGGGAAACCAGGAGGGCATTTTTTTTATCAACATCAGCAGCGTTATCTTCCATGTCTTCGTTCATCATATTGGAAGTCAGTAGCTTGGTAGTAACAGCAGAACGAAACTCTAATTGAGTAAGTGGCTTTGTGTTTTCATGCTTTGCCAACATGCAATGCATCTTCCAAGCATTGACCATTGCATTGCCGAGAGCGTTGGTCCATAGTGGCCACCACCGCTTCTTTCCTCGTATGCATATTCGATAGTTGGCCACTGCGTTGTCGTGAAGGTCAACGCCTCCCATACTTTGGTTATATTCACGAATCACTTTAGGTTGGGGAATCGCAACTGTTTTCCTTTGCGTACGACAATATTTTCGAGCATTGAACAATGGCTCGACTGTAGAATTATTAGTAATGACATTCACAACTGCATTGTCATTCCAACGGATGACCAATATTTCTTGCTTAGCATCGAATAATTGGTCAAATTCGCCACGTTCAGCCTTTTTTAAATTTTCTAATGGAATTTTCGCCATTCTGTTTTCACGTATTGTGCCAGTTGCAAAGAAACGGCGTTCATTCAGTAGGCACATAAGATGATAGGAGGGAAAAAATTGTCAAAGAAAATAATATGACAAGCGGGATCAGATACATTTTCAAGTAAATTCAAAACCGTTTGAGCGCCAGGACCGATATTTTTATCATGGGGAGTTGCCGAGCCACCGTATGGTACGGAAAAGAATAGATATACTTGCTCTGAACACATGCACCATGATTTGAATCCGAACCGAATCGGTTTTCCGCGAATAAACATCTTGCACGAGTGTCATCTATAGATAAGATGTGGCTGAAAACTCCGAACTGCATAAATTTTTCATTGAGAGCATCAATAATCGGTCGGACTTTCGCAAAGCGATCTGCTACGTTCAGATTGTTGTTATCCGAGAAGTGGAGAAATCTTTTTATGACTTTGAATCGATTTCGGCTCATCGTTTGCTTCACCATAGGTACTCCCATGTCCTGCTGAACTGACCAATAATTATCGATGTGTGGCAGCGTGTGATACCCTGATAGGTACAATATACCAATGAAGCGCCGCATTTCATTTGGTGTCACATCAATGGTTGCATTATTTTGAGTGGCATATAAATTCGTGAAGTGAGTAATATCCTCGATCAATGTTCCATCGAAATACAATGAAAATATGTCATACGGTGACATACCACCTACACAAAGTCAAAAACTCAAAATTAAGACTCTAAAACGACTAAGGCCCGGTTGTTCAGTAGTCAAACAACTCATGAATAAGCTATCTATCGAATTAATTTTTTAAATTCTGTCAAATTCAATACAAATTTTACAAATTTATTCGCTAGAAATCTGAGGTTTGTTTGTCTATTGAACAACCGGGCCTAAATGATATTAAAAAAAATTGTTCACTTACCAATTTTTGCGCAAATTTCTTCCTTTTTCAAACCTTCCACGTTGATTGGTGCTCTGGTGTAAGTAAAATCCCCAATTTTCTGCCAATCAGAAAGTTCAAAATCTGCATTTCCTTTGAATAAGGATGGATTAACAGCTTTTTTAGGTCTTCCACGTCTTTTTGCGGCTTTCGATGTTGATGGTTGCGGCTCTTCAGTATCATTAGATATTAAGTCATTGTCTCAAACGTACTGTAACTCCACTTCCCGGTAATTTCATTCGCACAATCATCATTGCCATCATTTAGAGCAATTTGATTATCGTCGATATCTTCTTCATCAGTCACATAGTCTACTTTAGGTGGAATATACACGACATCAACATCTTTTGAACTCATAATGGCTTGATCTTCCTCGTCATCCGCACACGGCTCGTTCAAAGCAGCCATGATTTCTACCATGGTTAACACTTTTCGAAAAGACATTTTCTTTATACAAAACCACACCAAAATGCAATTATCTCACTTTTATTTGCCACACACACGTCTGGTCTGCAACAGCGAAAATAAAAAAAAAGTCGCAGAATTTTTCACAGCCTACTAGCAAAATTTCAAATTCAATTGACGACTTCTGGCCAGTGGTCGATTTTTCGACCACCAAAAATAACGCTCTTCTGGGAAGTAGAAAACTTTCAATATTGTTGCGGATATCAATTGATTATTGTTATTTGGCCTTTCCGCTTCCTCAACATGCAAAAATAAAATAAGTAATTTTAGTTTTAAGACTTTTTACTTTTTATTGGTCCAAAAAAAGTCCTTTCTTCTTCCTTTCACGAAAATCTGCAAACTTTTATTTTTTTACGAAAAGCTAAAATCAATGCGTTAACAAAAGATCAAAATTGTCTTATCCGTCAACGGTTTAAACAAAAAATATCTAACGTTTGAGTTACATCGCTTCAAAGTTGCTGGTCGAAAAATCGACCAGCGGCCGAAAATGGGTTAATGTGTTTGTAATAAAAATGAGTTTGTTTTTTGTGTTGATTTGTGAATTGACCATGATTGATAAGTATACTTTTAGGGTCTTTATTTAATGAAAAAATAAAATTTTATGTTAATAAAATTTTCTAGAATTTGCGCTCGAATTTCGAGGGTTGGAATCTGCTAGTTACAATAAAACTGTACAACATTGAAATAATTGTGTTTTTTTATAATATAAAAAAAACACAATTATTTAATATAAAAAAAACACAATTATTTAAACATATTATGTTTTTTTTGCTTTTCTTTAATTGACTTTGTTAATTAAAAAAAAAATAATTCTAAAATTAAATTTCTTAAAACACTTTTAAATGTGAGATATTACAAAAAATGTGATCATCATCGGGATTTCTTATGTACATTAAAATAAATATTTAAAGTCAACTAAATTGTTATAACACTTACATTTCTTTAGAAAATAACTTATATATATGCTCGGAAAAATAAAAAAACAAAAAATAACTGTTATTTTTGCTCGAAAAAATAAATATCAAAAAATAACAGTTATTTTTGCTCGAAAAATATAAATCAAAAAATAACTGTTATTTTTGCTCGAAAAAATAAGAATTACAAAATAACTGTTATTTTTGCTCGAAAAAATATAAATCAAAATTTTAAAAAGCAATATATTTTATCATAGACTAGTTTATAACGATCAATATGGTATACTTGAATCGGTTTTCCGACATTTACTTCTAGTGGTTTTTTTGTTTAAAAATTTCGAAATAACTGTTATGTCGGTCCCTGGTAAAAAGTCGTGTTTGCTCATTTTATTATTCTGTTTTATGCTAGTTCTGTTTTGTTGTTTGGTTGTGAAGTTGTTGTTGTTGCTAAGTTTGAATTATTATTTTCTACAGTGTTATTTTTTTTTCTTCAGTATTATTTTGTTCAGTTCTGTTGTTTTTATTTGTAGTTTCTTTAATATTTTTGTTGTTTGTGACGTCGGAGTAAGACTGGATTAAGGGTTGTGTTGATATTTGTGTTGGATATTTTTCTATTGCAACTTTAAAGAGCATATTTCTTGTGTTTGTATTTTTAAAATTTCTTTTTATTGCTTGAATTTTAGAAGTGGAGGGGTGCTTTTCAGCACAGTTAACACAGAAAATTCGCGTACATTCAGTGGGTTGATGAGGGGGCAAAGCACAATTCTCGCATAATGGACTATTTCTGCAGCTTTTTTTGTATGACCAAGTAATCGGATTCGCTGTAAATTGTCTAACTTTGACCATGAAATATCCATATTTTCCGGAGTTGCATACCGATCGAAGGTTAAAAGAACGACACCGCAGGGAGCCATTTTGCCTTCAGAATTTATTTTTTTTTTTTTGGTATTTGTACACTTCAGCTACCCCTTATGGTTTAAGTTCATCAATGATTTCTGTTTCGGGAACATTATTTAAGTAGGGAGCAAAAATAGTGCCTTTACTGAAATTTAAGTTTGAGTGATATGTTGCATACTCCTCGAAGGTTTTTTGCATTTAATAACTTGTCTGCATTTGTTTTATTGCCGTCTCTTAATTCCGATATTGATAATATGTCGGAGCAATTCAATTTTAGTGGACGGTGAATGGAAAACATGAATAATCGTGGAGAGTTTTATTACCGGAAGATGCAGATATCACCACATATTTAGGGTCAGGGTTTAGTACTGTAGGAAGTTCTGCGAAGACTTTAAAAATGATTTGATTTGAGCTTTTTTTTTGCACGAGGGCGTCCGCTAATAAAGAAAAGCGGTTGTGCCCCAAATTGCGCGGACCGGACATATTCACTACACAAAACTTATTTTGTTCAAAAAATGTTACCGATCGAGTATTTTTGTTTTTCACTATATTTAAAATTTTTCAAGTAATTGAAAAAAAAAAAAAAGAAACAGATACTCTGAGAGATCACAAAAGGTCAACCGCACGACACAAGAGGTAGTCGATGACTGTTATTTTTATTATTATTATCATTATTATATATTAATTTAATTATTATTCCAAATAAATAAAAAGTGATTTTTTCCTGGGGTTAACATATTGTGGGTATTACAGTATTGAGGGTATGAAATTTTAGTTAGGTATGTTATATACTGTCGGAAAGGTTAATTTGTCTAGTTTCTCAGCATGTTTTATTTTTAAGGTTCTAGAAACACTTAAACACTAATAGGAAAAAATTCAAATTAGTGCATATGGTAAAAATTGAAAAACCGTTGTCTTGAGTTACAAAATATTTTTTTAATAGATATCCCACTCGCATCCCGTTAAGCGACCAAAAATCTCTTAAAGGAAAAAAACCTAAGCTTTCCTTGAACAAAAGGAAAAAATCCTTTTTTGAAAAAAAGTCAAAAAAATTTTTGATTTTGCAAAAAAAAAAAAATCAAAATTTTTTTTTAATTTTTCTAAATTTTTTTTCCGAAAGTCTGAGGAAATAGCTATCTAAACTATTTAGGACAAATTTTGCTAAGAGCAATAGGTAAAAAGTTACATGAATGAGAAAAAACACCTATTTCGTCAAAATGCCAAACTTTGACCCCCTCTAACTCAGAGAGTTCTGAACGAATCTTGTTTAAAAACAATTAAGAGTGTTAAATTCGGCTGTGCCGAATCTTTGATACCCTCCACATCGGTTTGAGTATTGATAATAAATGTAAACAAAATATTGGAAAAAGTAAACAATTTGTTAAACGTAATACCAAATTATTTCAGCAAATTCTTTGGGTTGGTTTTCGTCTTTTCTATTATTTCGGATTTATTTCGGTGTTTGCTTTTTGGTCAACGTGGTTGCTGATTGGCATGCATTTAGGTTATATACCTATATGCATGCGTTTCCGGTTATATGACATAACTTCTCGTTTAATTTAATTTTTGCTAATTAAATAGCTCGCCCTAACCTCCATTGCAAAGATAATGGTTGTGTAGGGTGGCTAAATGCAATAAATCGTGCTAATTGGAAATGGCTGCTGTATAGTTTCTTTTAACTGGCCAAATATTTCTTCATTGCGGCCATATAGGTCGGATGGAGTAACAAAATAATAACCAAAAAAAAGCTCTTTCAGCTTTTTTATAAAAATATTGCCATATTTGGAAAACATAGAGAATAAATTTATAATAATAATTAATTAAATTATGGATGCCAAACGCAAAAAAAACAAATGTCCCAAACATTTTAAATAAAATAATTTGTTATCTTTATTTTCTGAAAAACTTCAAATTTTCATCAAAAAATAATTGTGAAAATTTATATATAAGAAATAACATTCTCATCAAATTGCGTTTATTTATGTAAAAAATTTTATGTTCGCAATTCTTAAATATCATTTGACGTTTTCTAAAATTCATTGAATTTAAATTATTGTTTTCTGTAGTGTGATTCTGTAAATTTCAACGAACCGACAATCGCAAAATATATCGACAGCTATTGTTGTTTGCACTAAGGATTAAGTGATTCACTAAGTGCATACATCTTAACGACAGTCGACAAATCTATTTTTCTATTTATTTAAATTGTAAACGAGTGGCATTTCTGTCAAACTAAGCGAAAAACACAAAGAATAGAAAAAAACAAATTATGATTTTATGTTTATTGTTCAACGTGAAGTTACCGATGGGTATGATCAGTGCATCTGCTAAGTAACCATTGTTGCAATTCTTTCGGGTCACCGAACTACAAGAATGAGTCGTGTCGCTAGCTTCCGGCTGGTCTTTTTCTTTTTGGTTTTGCTTTGGCTCTTCGGCGACTGCTTTTTTTCATACCACGTCATCACGAACACAAGCGGATCCTGCAGACTTACAACATTTTTTGAACATCCACCCCGAAGACGAAACTTATCCTGGATTTTGTTTTATCTTCAAATAATAAAATCCATTATAATTTGTTTTGTTCGAAAATAATCAACCTTGTAATCTTGAAGTAATAAAAACCCTTAGAGTTATATTTGAATATCCAATCAACCCGGCGTGTCATCACTCATTTTATCGCTCTCGAAGATACTAAAACATGTAAGTTGTGTATATATATGTGTTGAATTAACTCCCCTTTAATTCATTTGAAACCCTAAAATTTCGTACGTAGTTATCGTTTGCTCATTCCTTACCCATCGACTATTCGCCACATGCTTTTAATATCGAATTGATCCCCATTACCCGCGGATGCATATTTCCCCCTTTTGAGTATTTAAACAGCGCTAGTTTCATCATTTATGTTTAATATCTTTATTTTGTTTACTAATATTTCTGTTTATTTGAAAATGAAATAATGAATTGAATATGCTATTTAATTTTTTTATTTATATAAAAAAGTTTTTTATAAAAGCAAAATATTTTCACTATTTTATTGTTTTTATTTATGTATGACGACATTTCAACCTAAAAATTTAAGTTTTTATCGATTGAATAAACAACACAAAAATGGTTGTTGTTTAGATAACAACAACAGCTGACTTTAACAATAGCGAATATCGTTTAAAAATTTTACTGATAATTTTGCTATTTCCTTTTTTTTAACGATTCGTCTATCGTTAAAAGAAGTTACTGAAAGCTATTATGCCAATGCCAATATATTTTTAAATGTAAACAATTTTTAAATGTAAACATATTTTTGTGTTTTTTTGAAATTTCAATTTGTGTTTAACGAATATAATTTATATATTAAAGATGCAGTTGATGTCTTGTAAATTTAAAATTATTATTTCCGACGTTTTGATATGATTTTCTGAAACTCAATTAATATTTTCTAATTTATAATTGGAAATATTAATTCCAATTTTTAGAATTGATATTTTCTTAAATTTGAATGGAAAATTTAATAAGTGCAATTTTGTATTTTTGTGAATAATAATGCTTTAGTAATTTTAAACAATTTTTAAAAATTAGATGTAATCGCAATCAGATATTTTGTAGGTAAAGCAGAATAATAGTTCTATATAACTATGTAGAACTGTTTTAAAAGCAAAAAACTCATTGATGAACTCGGTAACTCTATTTTGTAAAGACGACAAAAAGTTAATATGCCAAAATTATGTTCATATTTGTAAAAGAATAATGAAAAAATGTATGAAATAAAAGATAAGCCCGTGTATACTCTTAACATTGTTCTGTATAATATCTAGTTGAAAATATTGACATTCAGGTTAAAATAGAAATAACTATTGCAAAGCTAATTAGAACAAAAATTGTGGCGCCATCTACTGCGGCATAGTCACACTGAGTAAAATGAGGTGACACTCTGTTAATGCAAAAGAAATGTATTTTCCCCACAACAAAATATTGCGGAATTTTATGTAAAACAAGTAAGAAAATTATAGTCGGTCTAGACCGACTATACGATACCCTATACCATGCGCTTAGAGACCCTATCTCTCAGGCCCAACTAACTGGATATGGAAAATAAGCATAAACCAAATTTGAGTGGGATTTTTATTAATTTTTTCGGCTGCAGATATGAAAAAGTTCATATCGGATGCCATATCTATATGGGGACTAGGTCCAAAAATGGACCGATCCTGCTCATGTTTGGTAAAGTCTCTTGTATTTTGCAAAAATATATACAAACAAAATTTGAGAAGTATCAGTGCAATATTTTTGTTTTTTAATAGATTTAAGTGAAGATAGGGAAGCAGCTCTATATGGGGCCTATAACTAAGTGTTGTCCCATAGGTATCATTTTTCGACTACTCATTAATGGATGTAATAAACGCATACAAACCCAATTTGAATAAGATCTATAATAATAATTTGTATCTTATGGCAATTTAAGTCGATTTCATAGGGGTCATTTGTATGGGGGCTAGGTCTGAACATGGACCGATTCCCACTTATTTCAACAGCTTTCATCCCATGGCTTATAAAAGCTTATTTGCCAAATTTCGTCAAAATATATTCAAATTTGCGACCTGCAGTTTGATTACAAGCTTTACATGGACACACAGACGGACGGACGGACGGACGGACGGACGGACGGACATCGTTAAATCGAATCAGATAGTGATTCTGATTTAATCGGTATAATAAAAGATGGGTCTAGGTCAAATATTTTTGGTAGTTACAAACAGCAGCACAAAGTCATTTTACCCAAACCTCATAGTGGTATAGGGTATAAACATTAGCATTAATATTAAAATTAGTTGATTTATATTTATGTAGTTTTATTTTTGTTTGTTGGCTTTTGAAAGTTCGCGCCAAATTTTGTTGCGCCAGTGAAAGTGGATGATAATTGCGGCATTGTTGTGCTGCAATATAGAAAAAACCTAGAGTGCTTCAGTGATTGCACAAAAAGTGGCACTTAATTTTACACTCTGTAGGTGGTCATTATTTTCGTACATTCACTCGTTTATTTGTTTCAAATAATTGGCTGTAGAATTTTCGTTTCCTACTTCTTTTTTGCAGCTTGTTTCTGGTCGTTGCAAATTGCATAGGAATTGAAAAATTTGTTGAATAGTATTTTATTATGATTGTTTCAACGATATTTTTCTACATTCAAATATTTTTCATATTATATATTCTTTCGCTTGCATATGGCACAATTTCATTTTTAACAAAAAACATTGTTTAAAGTTTTTGAATGTGAAGGTTGAGCAAATATAAAAAAGCAATGTATTGCAAATGAACTCACACACTGTACATTTCCGTTTCCGTTAGTTTATGATTCAAACTTAAAATAACTGTGAGTTGACGTTGTTATTGTTTGCTTTTTTTTGCATACCTTATGCTATTGTTGTTGTTGTTATTTTAACAGAAATAATATCTGTGAATGGAAGGTTTCCTTGCTTTGAATCTGCCGTTTTAGTTGCTGGTTAAATAGAAAGGTTCAGAATTGATTTTATTTAAATTAGTTCTTAAATTAATTAGCCAAACATAATAGCTACCTTAACTGTGAACACAGTGAGTTAATAGTCGTGAGCCACAAAGCTTTTAGAAAATTAACAGAAATTCAGTCAGCCCTGAAAGTAAAATTTGCTTTTGGTTAACAATGAGTCACATAATTTGATCACTTATGATGAAATGTCTTCACATTTATATGGCAGAGAGAGACAAAGTGAATATTTTGCTAATAAAAATTATAATTACTGTATGAATGTTATCTATCAGATTTGTATCAGTTTTTGACTTAAGCCTTCATCATTGATTCTATTAAATTTTTAAGTGATTGCTAAGTTGTAATCAATAAGATTTGTTTTTACATACATATTTCGTGACGGAATTGTATCCAAAGATTATGGAACTGAAATTCAAGCTATTCGAAATAGCAAATAATAAAAATTATTTGAAGATTTTTTCTACAAAAATAATATACCTATGAAGGTAAAGTAAATGTTGCTTCCCTTTATTCTTCAATATGGCGACTTAACATATTTTAATTACGTTAAGATAGTCACCCTATCGTGAAAATTTTTTCCCTCGAAATGTTTTCCCTTTCCCTGATATTTCAATCGTGAATAATTTCCCTGAACTAATTCGATGTGGAAAAAAATTCCCCTTATCGTGAATGATTTTTTTCGCTCCATTTTTTACATTTTTCCCTTGTTTTGTTCACCCAATTTTTGCGGGCGAACTGGATAAATACATCATGTAAGTACTTATTTTTTTCTATCAATTAAATATTAAAGTTAATAAAAAATACTTTTTAGGGCTAGGTCAGTAAATAGAGCTCAAAGTGACATAATTCTAAATAGAATGGAAAGCAACAAATTCATTGCCTGTGAGTTTGTAAAGCTGTCTAAAGAGGTGGTGGTAGAATTTTGGAAAACTCTGACAGAAGAATTAAATAATGCTTTTGCAAAGCTAAAGCAAACAGTTGTCAGTATCCGAGCAGTGCATATACGATTTAGTGGGTATGAAAGAGTCTGTAGAGGGACTGGAAAGTTCGCATAAATTTGGTTCGCCTGACTTTGTCCTTGGCAACAAAAAGAAAAATGAACCATCTATTCAGTTGACCTTTGATATTTCCAATGAATCATATACTGAGCAATCCATCTGCCCGAAACAGTTGACACCATCGCCATTAGATCCCATCGTATATGAAGTCCCACTTGCTCTTGTAGAAAAATGACAGAGTCATTGAGAAAGAAATTTGGGTGGAGTTGCTGTGTCATCTGCGTTTATGGAAACTGTTACATAATTAGTAAATGTCATATCTACCGCAAAAATCGTGTAACGAACGGGACCAAGTACGCTTGCTTGCCATATTCCTGCTTTAATTTAAATTACGTATGATTTTTTTGTCTTTAGCTTTAAGATAAAAAAATTTACCCCAGAGGGCTGGTAATATTTTTTTTTTTAAATTTCGTATGACATATATTTGAGATATTATATCAAAAGCTTGGTAAATATTAAGAATACTAGTCGATTGTGTGGCGCCTAGGCGCCCGTTTAAAAATTATGAATAAAACAAACCGTTTAAATTTAAATTCACGAAAACTTTATAATAAATTAAATTTCTTTTAATATAGTAGTAAATTGAAAATTATATTGTTACATATGTACATATGAAAAAAGATTGTGTTTGTAGAACTTGTATACATAAGTATCAAAACAGATAAGAAATATTTGGCAAAAAAGTTTTTCAATTTAGAATCTCTTAAAAAACTATATTTCGTGTGAAATATCGTTGGTCATTTAATATTTTTCCTTGATGTGGGTTCGATTGAATACGTATCTTAACTGGGCTTGCAACTTTTGATCGTGACAAAGCCACGTACAGTTGGCCGTGTGAAAATACCGCGGTCTCCATATTAATGCCAACGTAATCAAATGAATGGCCTTGAGCCTTGTTTATGGTAATTGCGTATGCAGGAATTACTGGAAACTATCGCCGTTTTAATATGAAAGGTAATGTGGTGTCGGTTGGAGCGAGATCAATCATAAGAATCAGAACCGTATCATTTTGGTCAGCGTTACAGAATCAGTCAGTCTCTCAGTCTGTCAGTCAGTCAGTGAGTCAGGGATCGCCGTAAATAAATTTTAGATATTACCCGGCCTTGACACGTTAAATTTTTGGCTTTCAGGTTGTAATGCACTCATACTTTTTTACTCTATTTTTTTATTAAACAATCATACGTTTCAATTCTCTCTTTCAATTTTTCAATGGGAAAGTTGCTTAACGATTTTTTTGACTATTGTATGTGTGATCAATTTGACTTGAACGTGGGAAGGCCGGGTAAAGTGAGGAGATTGGAGATTCCTAAAATTATTAAAATTTAATACAATAGAGTTCGCTTATAATGAACCCTGGTGGCAATAAATTTTTGTTTATAGCGAAGAATTTCTCTGGTCCCAAGAGATTTAATCACATTTTTCATACAAATTGCTTCCCTTATAGCGAACAGTGGTTATATCCAACTTTTGACTTAAACAAACAATTTTTTCTTCCATTTCAGAATTTTCCTATATTACATATATTTAAAAAAAATAAATTAATTTTAATTTAATTTAATTTTGTTTTAATTTAATTTTAATACAAAACAAGAACTTCGTAAAATTTTGCCAGTAGGCAACAAAGTTTTTAATATTATATGATTTTAAAAAATGAAACTCGGTAAGTTTAGTCCTATCAAGAAAAACTATTAATATGTACCTTTTTTTAATTTAATTTATGTTTTATAACTTTTTAAAATGCATCAAAATAAATAAACTTATTCAACTAAAAAAAGTTTTTAAACCTTTCGGACAAAACAAAAAATTACTACGGTTATAACGAATTTAGTCTAACTAATTTGGCCGGTCCCGCCGAGCTCGTTATAACCGAACTCCATTTTACTGTAGAAAAATAGAGTAGCATAGAAAAACGTTTTAATGCAAGGTTAAAAGTTAACAAAAAAAGTCGTATTTTCATAATTCTTTTTTGAAGACACAAATAACGTTGGATTATTTATTTCATATATGGGTAATTCCATGTCAAATCAACCAATGGGTGTACACTACCTTCTCCAAATTGTATGATTTTTCGTAGGAATACAGATTATTACAGATCTAAAATAAGTGCAAAGTTTGAGGGCACTGGCGCTTCTGTATCCGGAAATATGTGGTCTTGAAAATTGTAAAAAAAGGTAAAAATTTACAAAGTTGTACTTACTTAATTATCATTTTCTTGAAAAGTATTATAGTTACGCAACTCATCAAGGTTGCATTTGTTAACTAATTACCTTTAATTTGATATACAACATGATTTTTTTTTTTGGAAAGGTCCAAGGTCACATCTCTTGACCTATAATTCGGGAGGCTATAGCTGTAAAACGACAATTTTAAAAATCTGAAAAAAATATATGTTTAAGATTGGTTCCTTCCATAAAGTTCCAAAAAATTTCAGACTGGGGGTATGCTTGGATCCAGAAATATTTATCATAGAGTAAAGGTAGATATTTAAAAAGTCGGTGCTGTTACTGTTACTGCTTATGAATGTGGTTGGTTGTGCTCGTGAGCGTCGGCGGGCTATGCACGCACGCCGCTATTTGTTTCTGGTTCTTTAGCTCTGTACTGTACTCAGTACAGACCTGTGTTAGGGTTGGTTTGACAGGTAATTATGTTAGAGCGAGACAACAGTATAAATGTTGTCGGGTGTGGTTCGTAGTGTCAAATAACTTGGATATAGAGAAATTATTGAAAAACGAGAAGTCAAAGGAAGCAGCACGAAAAAAAAACCATTCTAAGCACGTTGCTTTAAAAAACCACAATATATACAATATATTGTTGTAATCCATTTAAAAAAGTTGCTCATATCCGGAATGCAAGAGGACTTCGAAAAGTTCAGCAATGAATGACTGGAATTAGTAATAACATTTCAATATCAAATAAAATATGTGATATATGCAGAAGAGAACTTTATAAATTAAAAGGAAGTGTAAACAATAATATTCAATCTATGAACGAGCCAGAAAACGAGACTTCAGACTCGGAAAGTGAAGCATCAGTTTCGGGAGATGTTCGAATTTCTAAGTTAAACGAAAGTTTAACATATTTACAAGAATCTCCAATATGTTCGAGAAAAATTCCATTAAAAGGGTATACAACTAGAAAGTTAGAAAAAATAACAACATCAATTAAAACCAACATTTTCCCAAATTCAACACCTTCAACCTCTCACGTATGCCCAGAATCGGAAGTAATCGAACAACTAAAAGAAAAGTTTAAATCAATAACTAAAAACAGTGATAAAATTCAACTTTTAACTATTTTACCTAAAAGCTGGACATTGAAAAGAATGGAGGAGGAATTTCAAATAACAAATTTCATGGCACGAAAGGTAAAAAACTTGCTTGAGACAGAAGGCGTATTGAGTACACCGAATCCAAAACTTGGAAAACGATTGCCATTAGAAATTGTTGATGTGGTGAAAATCTTTTATGAAACTGATGATGTCAGCAGATGTCTACCAGGATGTAAAGACTACGTGTCAATAACAGAAAATGGTGTAAAAGTAAAAAAAAAATAAAAGACTTTTACTCGGAAATCTTCGAGAAGTTTATGCTTTATTTAAAGAAAAACATGAAGGGATAACTATTGGAATTTCTAAATTTTGTGAACTTCGGCAAAAAAATGTGGTTCTAGCAGATGCGTCAGGAAGCCATAATGTATGTGTTTGTAAAATACATCAAAATACAAAACTAATGCTCCACGCAATAAACCTGAAAAAATTGACAGAAAATGTGCAGGATTTTGTGCTGGAAAATTATAAAGATTGTTTAAAAAGACTTATATGCAATCCCCCATCACCAAATTGCTACCTTGGCAGATGTAGCACGTGTCCAGATATACAACATTTTAAAGAGAAACTTGGTGAATTATTATTAGAAAATGAAATTGATGAAATCATATATAAACAGTGGATAAGTGTAGATAGAGACTCTTTGGAAACTATTATTAAAGAAACTGATTCTTTTCTGGATTCTTTATGCGAAAAACTGCAAACTCTTCTACCCCATTCATTCGTATCTAAAGCGCAGGGTGCATTTATGGCTCACAAAAAGTCTGCGTTGGAAGAAAATGAGTATTTAGTAATTTACGACTTCTCCGAAAATGCAACTTTTGTGGTTCAGGATTCTGTGCAAGGCTTTTTATGGAATAATAGCCAGGCCACACTATACCCAATAGCAATTTATTACAAATCAAATGGAAAATTAGAAACTACAAATTTTTTAATAATATCAGACTGTCTAATACATAATACCATAGCAGTTCATTTATTTCATCGCCACCTAAATGAGTTTTTAAAAAACAAGTTTTTGAAAATACCAAAGAAAATTTTTTATTTTTCGGACGGTTCTTCCGCTCAATTTAAAAATAAAAAAAACTTTGCCAATTTATGCCATCATAGCGAAGATTTTAATTGTTCCGCTGAGTGGCATTTCTTTGCTACCAGTCACGGCAAAGGACCTAGTGATGGTCTTGGGGGAACGGTAAAGCGTGTAGCATGAAGAGCCAGCTTGCAACGTCCATTCGAAGATCAGATAACTACTCCTCTCCACTTGTATAATTGGTGTCAGCAAACTCTTCAGAACTGCAACTTTGCATATTTAACGGAAAAAGATTATGAAGAAGAAGAGAAATTGCTAACTGATAGATTTATAGGATTGCGTACAATTCCGGGAACTCTAAAGCAGCACAGCTTCATACCAATTTCAAAAACACAATTACAAGCTAAAATTTATTCCGCTGATAGCAAATTTGTAATTGAAAACATTTATAATAAAACTAAACAACAACAACAGCATTCATCATAATAATGTCAACAACAACAACAACAACAACAGCATTCATCATAATAATGTCAACAACAACAACAACAGCATTCATCATAATAATGTCAACAACGCCAACAACAACAACAACAACAGCATTCATCATAATAATGTCAACAACGCCAACAACGCCAACAACAACAGCATTCATAATAATAATAATTCACTTGTTAAATATCTACCTTTACTCTATGATAAATATTTCTGGATCCAAGCATACTCCCAGTCTGAAATTTTTTGGAACTTTAGGGAAGGAACCAATCTTAAACATATATTTTTTTCAGATTTTTAAAATTGTCGTTTTTACAGCTATAGCCTCCCGAATTATAGGTCATGTATATCAAATTAAAGGTAATTAATTAACCTTTCAAATGCGACCTTGATAAGTTGCGTCACTGTAATATTAATCAAGAAAATGATAATTAAGTAAGTACAACTTTGTACATTTTTATAGTTTTTCCCGATATTCAAGACCTCATATTTCCGGATCCAGATGCGTCAGTGAACTTAAATTTATGATTTTTCTTATTTCTAGGATACACTTTAATCCTGCCAAAATTCAGCCAATTTGGAAACAGTGATGTAAAAAACAGCCATATTTTAAGTTGAGTTCAGATGGTTTAACCCATATACGTTACAGCATAATATTTGAAGAATCTTTGAAAAAAATTTCAATTAAAAATTTTAATAAATAAGTCCGTGACAGGGAATCTACGGAGGCGTTGTTGTTTTGCGGTGAACATCATAACTCGTTACCGGATCATGTGAAATAAAAAAATCGAAGTGCGTTTCAAAGGTGACATGTTTCCTGAAGTAGTGACGAAGAGCTTTTTGCAATTTTTTTTTTTTGCAGCATTTTGAAGTGAAACACGATTTTTGCTATACAATTTCGGGAATTTGTTGTTAAAAAATAGGGAAGAAAATGGAATAAAAAAACTTTACGTGGTTACCTGATGATTTATGTGTAGATACAGTGTCTAAAATTTCAAAAGAATCGGTCAAGTAGATTTTAAGTTATGCTGTTCACGGACTTCGAACATTTATTTGCAAGAAAATCGGTTTAAAGTTTTTTAAAAACTGATTTATATACGATATACCGTAAGAGGCCCGTCGCTGGAAACACTGTATCTTCTTCAGTTTTGCTCCGATTTACTTAAAATTTTGATACAACACGCTCGACATGTTGTGCATTCAGAAAGAGAAATTAAAAAAAAGGTTTTATAACCTACCACCCCTGAAGGAAGTGCAAACACCAATACACCTACACAAATCGCCTTAATTCTTCTATGATAATTTCAATAAACTATTCAAATTAGGATCTTAAATATACCTATTTACTTAATATATGTTTGTCTAAATTTTTTGAAAGCAAATTATGTAAAAATTAATACTATGAGTAAAAAAAATTATTTTCCCGCATTTCTTCTGAAATTACAATGTAACTAAATTATGCAAATTTAGAATAATTTAAATTTTAAACTTAATATTGCACTATTTTTTCAAGTGCTTTTCAATACAGAGCTTTAAATGAAATCATACGTTGGACAACAACAAAATCCACATTGAAGATCTATTTTTTCTCAAATATTTATCAAAATAGCATACTCTTTGGTAAGTGCAGGCCATCAGAGAGCCTGAGCGAAAGCACTCATAACAATACAAAACAATTATGAGATGAAAAACTAAACAGACAAACGGAAAAGTTTAGTTGGACAACATAAGTATGTATGCATATCGGACGACGTTAAATGAGAAAAGTAAAAATTTTTAAAATTTCATTTACTACTTCTTGCAGAATTTTTTTATTGACCAACAAAGGGTATTCAGAGAAGAATTTGAATAGATATTAGTTTTTTTTAATGCATTTTTTGCTATTGTCGTTAGCAGTGCTGCGAATTTTGACAACTTATTGCAATTTCGACGATTTTACAATATGTTAAAATGATAACAATATATGTATAGATTTAATTTTGGGTCAAGTCGTTTCAAAACGGAAATACCTTGAATAGCATCTCCATTTAAGATTTAAGTTTTAATTATGGCGATACTTTAAACCCATATTATATGTTTTAGCTATAGATACATACCAATAAAATTACGTATTTAGTTGATTGCTGTGTTAAATTTTTTTCGTTGAAATTTCATCACTAATACATTTTTATATATAGATATAACCAATGCTGTAATAATATTCGTAATATGAATGATACAAATAAATTTTATTGTTTCAAGTTTTATAAGCGGTAGAATTTTCTTAACAATTTCTTGTTTTAAAAATGATGATTTTGGTGATTCAGTTTCCAAAATTGTCGATTTTCAACTGATTTTATTAGCAGCACTGGTCGGTAACAAAGAAGAGAGAAAATTGTGTGTGGGTTTGTATAAAATGAGAAAGATTGAATTTTGTTTGTGTATTTCGCATAGCTTTGTATGGACTGCTATGTGTACGTGTTATTTCAGCGTTACAGAATCAGTCAGTCAGTCAGTCAGTGAGTCAGGAATCAGCGTAAATATATTTAAGATATTTTTTTCAAGAGCAGCAATCTTGTGGCATTGCTTAGGAGTGCCATTTTCTAGTACACGTACATTTTTCTTAGGAAATGCTTTCAAAAATTCTATATGACGACAGTAAATTTCCTGGGTTATCTAGTTTCAAAATCGTTATTATTTTGAAACATTTCCCCTGCCAAGGAAAGTTATCCAATGTATTAAACTTTCACGATTCAATTTGTTCAAAACCTTAGTATCGGTGAGATCATAGCCATTGAATTTATCACTACTTAATTTTTCATTTGGGGAAATATGTTTTTATGGTAGGTCGGTCCATTTGACATGCTGCAGAAATTTTGTTATCGCTTAAAAAGAATAAATTTTTCCAAAAAAAAAAATATTGCATTTGTAATGATCCTTGATTATTTTTCAGATTTTTCGCTTCTAAAAAATTGAGTTAAAGAAGGCTTAACTGTATATTGTCTCTCAAATTGCGAATAAATAAGTTTTAATATTTTCTCGATTTATTTTCCTTTTATTATATTGTTACTAAACGGTGTGTGTAAATAATATATAAACATTTTTAAAAGCTATTTTTGTATTATATTTCCTTTATTGACTCTAAAGTGTTTGCTGCTTTTCTTAAAGTGGTGGCAATGAACACATTGAATTGAACTTTCGAGTGATTCCTACATGACTACTTTATAAGTGTGTATACGTGTATATGTGATTACAACGCGCATATATGAAATATTTCAATTCAGTAAAAAATTCAATAGTTTTGTCTTGGATTTCCTTTTTTCCAATTTAGGATAGTAGAACAAAAGAAAGAAAATTTGAAAAAGAAATATAACATTAAGTTATATGTTACATTCGTACATAATAAATAAATAATTCATTAAAAAACTCATAATCGGTATCAGATATTTTTGGTAGTTACAAACATCTGCATATACTCGTTATACCCTGACTGCAGACTTATATGGGGCATAATAATTAAATACACTGCGGAACAAAAAAATAAAAAAACCTGCGGCATTTATTTTGTTAATGCTATTTGTAAGCCCTTGTATTAGACATACACACTACGCATTTACTTTTTTTGGATTGACTCTGGTTTTCCCGATAAACGGCTATTTAAAACATGAAGGAGTCTTCACCACATATTTAAGCATAACTCAAGAACGCTTCGACCTATTTGGTTAAATAAAAAACATGAAAATCCACAGCTAAATTACCTCCAAGCTACCACTTCACTATTTTTTCATTAGGGCAATAGTTTCGGCAATATTCATAAAGTTTTTCCGAAAAAAAAAGTTTTTTTTTTTGATGTCAAATTCAAATATCTTTGTTGTTTTAAAATTCATAAAAAATCAAAAACATCAAATTGCACTTTTTTAATCTAAGGTTAAAACCACAGATATGTTGCAAATAAAACGAGCCATATTTAGTAAAAATCGATTTACAAGTTTCGATTTAATTCACAATTAAATTTTGATAAAAAATTTCTAAATGAAATTTTGTATGGGATTTCCATCAAGAACAAACATTACTGCAGAAAAAGTTAACATCATGCCACTTAATGTCAAAATGGTAATCAATGTTAACCAAATTTACTGGATTACTGTAAAATTTTAATTAAAGCTGTAACTTTTTTTTTTTTTTTTTATTTATTTATTTTAACAATGTGTTGTGCCCCAGCGTCGTTAGACATTATTGAGGCGAGTTGGCAATAAATAATAATATACAACTTTAACAATATAATATATATACATACTTCAAAAATAATAAAAACAATAAAATAAAAAAAAAAAAATATAAATGTTCATTTTATATTATATTTAAAAGGAAAAGAGAGAAAAAAAGTAACTATGTATATACAAATATGTATTACAGTAGAAGCATTTCCAAATCTTGAAATATATGTTTTTTGAAGTTAGTCTTAAACTCAGAAATTCGCTCAATATTTTTAAGATATTGGGGAAGATTATTATATTCCAAACTACCAGTGTATTCAACTCTTTGCTTTGTTTTTTCCGATCTACACCTAGCAATTCTCAAGTTCATATTATTTCTTGTGTTAAAAACTGTTTGATTCCTTGAAAAGCAAATTGTATGATGGCCAATATTATTTAGCGATTTAAAAACGTAGGGCATAAGTTGCATTAAGGTTTGATAAATAACTAACTTGGTTCTTATGTTAAACTTATTTTTAAATTTGTATAAAATTCCAACAACAGATAATACTTTTAACCTTAGGTATTCAATATGAACATCTCATGAAAGATTACTTTGCAGGTGTATACCAAGATATTTTATAGAATCACTTTCAATTACTTGCTTTCCATCTACCCAAATGCTAAATTCTTGGTTATGGATTAAGTACGGCCTTGCATACTCCATAATGATCGCAGCATCGTACTCCATGTGAGCTCTTAAGGCAACTTCGTGTTTATAAGGATAAAAAAGACTTAAGTCATCAGCATACATAACTATGTTTCCAAATAAATTGAGATTTATTATATCGTTAAGATAAATTTTAAATAACAATGGGCCCAACACACTTCCTTGTGGAACTCCATATTCAACATAACCTATAAAACTTCTTTTGCAGTTAAGCTCAACATACTGTTTCCTATTGGTCAAGTAGCTCTTTAATAAAACTAAGCTTTCTCCATTTATACCATAATATTTTAATTTCTGAATCAATATATCATGATCAACAAGATCAAACGCTTTGGAGAAGTCATAAAATATGCCAGCTACACCACTAAAACCAGCATCCAAACCTTTGCATATACTATTTACTACGTTTATTATAGCTTCTTCTGTGCCACATCCCTTTTTAAAGCCATATTAGCAATCATATAACAAATTGTTTTTATCCAAATATGTCGACAATTGCTTATATAGTATTTTTTCAAATATCTTGTCAATTATTGGTAATAAAGCTATTGGCCTAAATTTTTCTATAAGTGTAGCATTGGATTCTTTCGGTACTGGAACAATTTTTGCCATTTTCAGATTATCAGGATACGTTGAAGTATCAATCATTTGGTTAAAAAGTTTTGATAAATATAAAGAAATGACCTCCTTACATACTATCATCATTTTATGTGAAATTCCATCATGTCCACAACTTTTCGTTGCATCAAGTTAAATGTATTATTATGATTTCTTTCTTCAATTCTGTATAAGACTAATGTGCTGAATACTATTATATCAATATGTATTGAAAAAACATTTTTATTAATATCCTTTATAATAACGATAATAATTAAAAATAAAAATTACAACAAATCTTTTCTGTAAGGTTTTTTGTGATGGTTTTGCTCCGGATAATCTGTTATAAAAGTACAACAGTATTCTGCCAGCATGTGGCAATCCCATCGACCTTGGTATCTTTCTCCCATTATCCTGATTTCCTGGTGGAACCGTTCTAAACTTAACTAAAGTACAATTCAATGAATATGTGTCTATAAAAAGAGAAATATAACAAGTGTTTTATTGCAAAGTATGAACGAATAAATATGTAAACAAACTGATTCTCAACACTTTAAACTTAGAGCAGTAATCCAATAAATTTGGGTAATATTGGACAAAATTTAATCTAGAAATTTTTATCAAAATGAGATACCATCACTAAATTGTAAATTAAATCAAGACTTGTTAATCGATTTTAATGCAACATTTCTGTGTTTTTAATCTAAGATTAAAAATGAGCAATTTTGATGGTTTTGATTTTTTATGAATTTTAAAACAACAAAAATACTTAAATTTTACATCAAAAAATTTTTCGGAATATTTCCGAAACTATTGCCCAAATTAAGATAATTGGAAGTAATTTAGCGGTGGATTTTCATATTTTTTATTTAACCAAATCGGACAAACCGTTCTTAAGTTATGCTAAAATATGTGGTGAAGCCTCCTTCATTTTTTAATTAGCCGTTTATCGCGAGAACCAGAGTCAATCCACAAAAAGTGAATTATAGACTTAGCTCTTCATCAGCATATGTATCAAAATTGACTAACAATCCCTGTGCCGCAGAATTCGTGTTGCCCTGTGTTATTAATAAGAACTTTATTTTTCAATCTTTAATTGCGTATGATTAATTTTAATATGTTATGCAAATTTATGTTAAGTATACTTACTGTGTTTTCATATATGGGGGATTTCATGTGAAGTGCACCAACTTTTGAAACCGATGTCTTCCGATAGTAGTAGTTCAGACACAATTTTTCAACAAGATCGGTCCAGATCTCTCTGAGTTAGAGGGGATCAAAATTTGACATTTTGGCCAAACAGGTGTTTTTTCTCATCCATGTAACTTATTACCTATTGTTCCTAGAAAATTTTCTCCCAAAGAGTTTAGATAGCTATTTCTTCAATATTTGGGAAAAAAATACTTAAAAAAAAAAAAAAAATTGTAGACTTTTTTTTTGCTAAATTAAAGCATTTTTTTTAAAAAAAGGGCATTTTTTTTTTTTTTCATAAGAAAGCTTAGGATTTTTACTTTAAGAGCTTTTTGGTCGCTTAGTGGGATGGGAGTGGGATATCTAACAAAATAAATGTTTTGTAACTCAAGACAACGGTTTTTCAATTTTTCACAAATGCACTATTTTGAATTTTTTTCTATTTGTGTCTAAAACCTTACAAATACTGAGAAACTAGACAAACTAAACTTTCCGAAGTTATGTAACATACCTTCATAACATAACAGAAGAGAATGTTTATCTGTAACCTGAAAGAGTTATTTGCAACATTTCAATCTGAACACACGAGGATGTTAGAATTGGCTTCACGAAATTAACCCAAATGAACTCACAGCGGAACTCACACAGTATGCGTTTGCATTTACCATGAAAATGTTAAATTGATGTTGAAGGAAATCTACTTAAAGTATTTAACAGATGATTCTTCAGAAGATTTACACGATTACCGCGATTGCCTTAAATTGACTATGTGTCCTAATGCAACAACTTCTTGCCACTTAGGTGAATGTACCAATTGCCCGAAAACCACATTCATCAAAGAAAATTTAATCAACTCTTTAGATCGAGAATATATAGAGGAGGTCAAATTTGACTCTTGGATTCAGACTGACAGATGCACATTGAAAACAATCATTTTAAGTGTGGATGATTTTGTGGAAGAAATGTGTACAGGATTGCTAAACTTGAGAAACCATGACTTTTTAGTCAAAGAGCAATGGTCATTCGTCAAGGATTTGAACATACATTTGAAGTCTGGTGAATTCGTTATTTTATATGACTTCGCAGAAAACTATAAATATGTTTTCCAGGATGCCATACAAGCATTCCACTTCAATAACGACCAAGCAACTATATTCACAGTAGTTATTTACTACATGAAAGATGAAAAACTGGAACACAAAAGTATGTCAATCATATCCTACGATTTAAAACATGATACGGTTGCAGTTTATGAGTACCAGAAGAGAATACTAAAATTTCTAAAATATAAATTTACAGTAAAGGAGGTATACTACGTTGCGGACGGAGTTCGTCAACATTTTAAAAACAAAAGTAGCTTGGCAAATCTTATGGCCCATGAAAAAGATTTTGGAATGCCAGCTGAGTGGCATTTTCATCCTATTGCTCATGGCAAAGGATCATGTGATGGTATTGGAGCAAACCTTAAAAGAAATGCAACGAAGTATAGCCTCCAGTGCTCTCATCAAGATCGCATCTTAAATGCTACTGCTTTATTCCATTGGGCAAAAAGTTATTGTAAAGAAACTAAAATAGTTTTTAGTAGCAAAGAGGATCATCAGCACACATTGAAAACACTGAAGAGCAGATTCGATGCTGCGGTAACAATCGATGGCACCGCTCAATACCATGCTTTTTTACCGCTTGTCGATGGAAGACTCAAGTTGAAATCTTTTCTGCCTCTATTCAATGCGATTTCTTTCCAAAGACAACAAATAAACCAGCAGCGAAGTCAACAGCTGAACCTAGTAACGCCATGAAAAGATTTACGAAAAAACGCAGTAAATAAGGGCGACAAAAAAGCTGGATGAAAGACTGGGTATTTAAAAATTTACAAGACTTAAATACTTCATCAGCTACAATAAATTCAGTATAAAAATAGTAATGATATAAATGGATCTAATGCAATTAAGACTAAATTTTAATAAATTATTTATCTTTTTATTTTTAATGTTATTATTATTATACATTAATTTAATTATTATTGAAAATAAATAAAAAATAATAATTTTTCAACATTTCTATAGAAAAAAAGCGATTTTTTTCCTGAGGTTAACATATTCTGGGTATTACAGTATCGAGGGTATAAAATTTTAGTTAGGTATGTTATATACCTTCGGAAAGTTTAGTTTGTCTAGTTTCTCAGTATAAGTTTTATTTGTAAGGTTTTACACACAAATAAGCAAAAATTCAAAATAGTGCATTTGTGAAAAATTGAAAAACCGTTGTCTTGAGTGACAAAACATTTATTTTGATAGATATCCCACTCCCATCCCACTAAGCGACCAACAAGCTCTTAAAGGAAAAATCCTAAGCTTTCTTGTGAAAAAAAAAAAATGCCCTTTTGGAAAAAAAGGCAAAAAATGCTTTAATATAGCAAAAAAAAAAAGTCTACAAATTTTTTTTTAAAGTATTTTTCCCGAAATATTGAAGAAATAGCTATCCAATCTCTTTGGAAGAAAATTTTCTAGGAACAATAGGTAATAAGTTACATGGATGAGAAAAAACACCTGTTTGGCCAAAATGTCAAATTTTGATCCCCTCTAACTCAGAGAGATCTAGACCGATCTTCTTGAAAAATTGTGTCTAAACTACCATTCAATAGGACTAACCTTGGTGCAAATTTCATCCCGATCGGAAGACATCGGTTTCAAAAGTTGGTGCACTTGACATGAGATCCCCCATATGTATTTATGTACTACATTTATAACACTGTGGAACAAATTCAGGTTAACAAAAGTTAGGTAGATTCTGAGAGTGAGGTGTGAAAATAGAGGCTAAATAAGAAGACCCGTATCGCGGCGTTTGTTTATGTTATTTCGAATTTTTTTTTAAACGACCTTCGAACTTTGCGGTCAAATGCAGCTTTTCAGCTTATTGTCTATATGGTTTTTTCGTTATAACTCGTCGGCTAATTGACATTTTTTCAATTTGTAAAAGCCATATTATCGCTAGAGACCTGTGCAACAACAAAAAAAATTAAAAAAATTGATTTAGAAAATTTTTGTGGTGCTTATGAAGCAAAATGTTGGAAAAATTATTTTTTTTCATGCTTTTTGAAAATATTTTCCACAATACTAAGTCTTTTTTGCTTTCTGTTTGATCTATAATATGCTTCTCAGTTTCTTCAATAAATTTCATTTGAAAAGAAAATGTTCTTAGTCGATAATTTGCCTTAAAAACCAAAACCATTAAATAAATAGCGATTTAGGTAGAAGAAATTAAAAACGTATGTTCCAAGAATTAGGAATTAGTAAAACAATTATTTTGTTTTCAACCACCGCACAGGTAGCGCTGTTTTTTATTTCGTACAAGCGAACTAATTTAAAAAATGAAGATTCAGCTAAGACGCGAAACTCAGCCGAAGCTGATGTCTTTTAATTTTCGCTCGGTCGTAATAAAATTCGCTATTAAATTTTTTGGAACTTATTTCATTTTCTGAGTGATTTAAGTTAAGTGCATCGGTTTCATAAAAATAACAAAAAAAAAAAAAAACATTGTATAATATATATTGTATTAAAAATGTCGGAACCAAAATGTAAAATGGACCATTTTTGTAATGTTTGTGGACGTTTCATAGCAAGCGACGAAAAATGTGGCAATGTGAGTGATTTTTTTTTTTTTTGAAGCCTATAAACAATATTTCTCGCAAGAGTTTATCACTGACGTAAACTATGCCCCTAAAAAAGTTTGCTTTAATTGCTATTCAACTCTTATGCAATGGAAAAGTGAAAAGAAGAAGGCTATGCCTTTTGGTGTACCAATGATGTGGTTAGACAGCAGCCCGCATCAAGAAGAAAATTGCTATGGATGTATGAACTACCATAAAACTTTGAATAGAAGGAAAGCAAAGAATAAAACTTATGTAACAGTGCCAAGTGTCCAATTACCATTACCGCACTAAGAATTCGTTCCAGTACCAACATACCGAAGTATTGATCTTCAAACAGATATCAGTAATACAACCGCCGCTGCTACATCCAGAATACGACCTGGTGAAGGTACATCCTATGAAACATCAAAGGACCCAATCCTAGTCACACAAAACCAACTGGATGGAATTGTTGCAAATTTTTGTTTGACTCAGAAAAAATCAGAACTACTGGCTTCATTTTTGAAAGGAAATAATTTGCTGGCGAAAGGTACCAAAGTAACAGCATATCGAAAACTTCAAAAAGAGTTAGAAAAGTTCTTCAATGTGAATGATGCAAAAAATTTCGCTTATTACAACGATATTGAAAAGCTAATGGAGACGATAGGGTTAACCTATCAAAAAGATGATTGGCGTTTATTCATCGATAGTTCAGTAATCAGCTTAAAAGTTGTGCTTTTGCACAAGACAAATATAATGCCTTCTGTTCCGATTGCGTATAGCACTGACACTAGCGAAAATTTCGATAATTTGAAACACATTCTGGAAGTAGTCAAATATAACGAACACCAGTGGCTCATTTGCTGCAACCTCAAAATAGTTTCATTGATTACAGCCTTAGCAATATCTGGCCATCCAAAATATACGTGTTTTTTGTGCGATTGGGATTCACGATACGGAGAAGTTATTAAAGGAATAAACCAGTACAAACAGCATAACTGTAATAGTCGCATTGGACAGAAATGGCCTAAGGACAATAGGCTGCACGAAAGTCTTGTTTCAGAAATGAAAATTTTGTTGCCGTTGCTCCACATTAAATTTGGCATTGCTAAAATTTTTTTGAAATGTATCGCAAAAAGACCAGCAGTATTCAACCGCTTAAAAGATATTTTCCCAAGTCTAACTAACACCAAAATTCAGGAAGGGGTTGCTAATGGTCCCGACATACGAAAACTAATGAGTCGTCAAGATTTCGACGAAGTTCTGACGGACCGAGTATTAAATGCATGGCTCGCATTGAAAGCAGTCATTAAAGGGCTTTTGGGTAAAGAACGCAGACAACTTCAGGCAATCTGTTGCAAACATGTTGGCAGATTTCGGTGAAATTGGGATTAATATGTCGTACAAAATTCACCTCTTGCATCAGCATCTTGATCAACTCGCTCAACAATTCCCAACTGAATCTGATGAGCAAGGCGAACGTTATCACCAAACTGCGCTTCCATTTGAAATAAGGTAACTATAGAGTGTGCATATTTTGAATTCCAAGATTTTTCTAATATCTTTGTCAGAGTGCACAATTTAAACATGTTAATTAACGATTGAAAACTATTTTCGTTTCAGGTACAGAGGAAAGAAATCTCCGGATGCAATACTCGCTGAAATTTGTTGGTGGTATAAAAACACCTTTGAAGAAGACGAAGACGAGAAAAAAGAGAAAGAAGGGGAAGACAAATTACAGAATATCTGTTGAATCAATTTATCGACCTTTCTGATGATAATGACGATGACCAAGATATTATAGCGAGCAGTGATGTTGATCGACAGCCGCCTGCTAAACGGCAACTGGCCAAATCATTAATTTAATTTATTTAATTTTTTTACTTAAAACTTTTCATAACTAATGCCGTTTTCTTTTCTGACCAAAAGGTCGCCCTTTTTTGCCCTTTTTTCGAATAGTGTATTTTTTTATACATATATTCTGAATTAAGAGCAAGCTTATCTTATACATCAATCGAAAGGTCTCAAAGTCGAGCCCTCGTAAATCAGAAAAAATTCCGGCCATTGACTTCTTTCTGGTCATAGTGTGAGAATATTTCCCCATTGCAACTTTTTTTTGCATTTATGAACACAGCACTTTGAGACCTTTCGATTGATATATAATACAAGGTTGCTCTTAATTCAGAATATATAAAAAGTTACACTTTTCTAAAAAAGGGCAGAAAAAGGGCGACATTTTTTGTCAGAAAAGAAAACGGCATAACATTTCAAAAATATATTTTTTCCATATTTTTATAATTGCTTTTTCAATGTTTCTTCAAATCCAACACTGGACAAAATTGGTACATAAAAAATGAGAAGTAAATTAACATTAAGCTGGAAAACGCAAGTTTTGTATTATGATTGTTTTCTTTTCAAATGAAATTTATTGAAGAAACTGAGAAACATATTATAGATCAAACAGGAAGCAAAAAAGACTTAGTTTTGTGGAAAATATTTTCAAAATCATGAAAAAAAAATAATTTTTCCAATATTTTGCTTTATAAACACCACAAAAATTTTCTAAATCAATTCTTTTTAAAAATTTTAGTTATTGCACGGGTCTCTAGCAATAACTTGGCTTTTGCAGATAGAAAAAATATCAATTAGTCGACGAACTAACATAAACAAACGCCGCGATACGGGTCTTCTCATATAGCCTCTATTTTCACCCCTCACTCTCAGAATCGACCTATCTTTTGCTAACTTGAATTTGTTCCACAGTGTTAGTTAACAACATATCAAATGACATGCATTATATAATTCCAATTAACTATATAACAATATAAAATAAATTATCAGTTTTTTATAAATTTGTTAAAAATATATGAATATTAATTAAAAAATATACATATTTATATACAAATGAAATAAAATGAAGTGCGTGAAGTTTTATATACATATTTACAATAATGAATAAATTTACATTCCATATTTACAGGTTTAGAATTAGTTTCTGAACGGCAAGTCAAAAATGTGAGCACGTTTTAATCGTCTTGTTTCATTGTTGTCATCAAGAAGCGATATAGCCAAAGTAATTGTATGATCACTCAATCTCTGTAAATATTTTTCACGGTACGTTTGAATCTCCTGTTTTACCGTTGATGTCTTTAAATCAAGTAGGATATGTTTTTTAGTTATGATTGGAACTTTTAAAGGATGTCTATATTTGATTACTTGCTGTACCCCAGATTTGTATACCCTGCACAGACGTTATACATTGTTTTATTTATTTAGTTCACGTCAATTCAATTTAAGTTCAATCTTTATTCTTGCATAAACATATAAGCATACATATGTGTAAATACTTGCACGGTAAATCATATTATGAAATCATGGAAAGTGCATCATATCATAGAAATTTCATAACTTTCTCATAACATTTGTGTGAACTTTACACTTTCTACAGAAAGCCGTTTAGCTAAGGTGGAAATAACCTTGCATTCTCTATTTAATTCTACGAAAAATTAACACAATCTTTTACAAATACTTAAGGCATACAAAAAATAAACACTGGTCGGCTAAGGCTGACTACAGAATGCCCTACTCAATTTTATTTATCGATACAGAGAACCAAGAACTAACCAAATTTTTTAACTAAGTATATATTTTTGTATCAGGTATAATATCAGATATAAATTACAAAGGGGGAAGTTACCACCTGCAAAAATATAACTGAATATTTGAAGTTCGCTTTATATGAGCCAATGACTCCGTATAAGTTGTATATTGTTGTACCGATAATTCTTGTTTATTAAGACATACAAACAAAATATGACGCGAATATCTAAACTGGATAATCTGAGTCTCAATGGTGGTATTTGTATGGGACCTAGGTCATTTTCGGATTTTGCAATCATAATAGTTCTTGAAGATCAGATAAAACATTATGTCGAAATACACTTATATTTTTTTAAGCTGTTGTGTAATTCCGATGTACGCTTGAGCACACATAAATGCAAAGATAGAGACAGACGGAAAATTAGGCTCTTGCGATCTACATTATAAAAATTCTTATATATTTCATATTAACACATAAATTCGCAAACACTAGAACTAGCCGCCAATGCACAGGTTGGTGTAGTGACCGCATCATATTTATTTTCCCGCTCGTTTTGAGCTTAAGCTGTATTTTGAGGAGGCAAGAAAAACTAGGTTGACCTTGAAGTACCTTTTAGGTAAAATTAGCGAAGGAAAATAAATTTTTGTGCACAATTAGTGCATGCTGTGTTTTGCACCCAAAAAAGTCTTTAAATAATGTGAAAGAGAAAATGACAGAGTTTCTTAAAAATGTTTTTTATGCTTTGCAAAAAAAAAAAAAAAAAAGAGGGAGAAAATAAGTGGCAGAAGGAAACAATGTGAAAACTTTTTAAAACATATTTGTAATGTTAGAGAATAAAAAAATATAACAGGAACCAAAATGAAGCAAATTAAACTTAAATAGCTAATATTCAACTACATATGGTAAAATAAAGTATATGGTGTATTAGAGTGAAAAATTCTCAACATATATAAAAGGGGTTTGTGTGAGGCTACACCATTGCTCCAGCGATTGCAAAATATAATTGAAATTAAATTATAGTTAATTCGATCAGACATTTATGATTTTTAAATTTATTGATAATTATTGATAAAAGACAAATTATTTAAATGAAGTTGATATTATTTAAATTATTTTTTTAATATAATTTAACTTATAACAATTTTATTTATTGGTATTTAATTTTTTTGATTAAATATATCATAATCATCCTCATTTGACATAAAGTACGGCTTTGAAAATATCTGTAGAAATTGTTCTTCTTTGATATGTGGATGGAGTTTTTGGTTAAATGTACAATACTTAGCGCTAAGTCAAATATAGTGAGAGTTATATATGTAATACGTGTTAACTAAGATTATGGTATATGTATTACGTTTAGCTTCATTCAAAAAACTTGATGCTAGATTGCTGTTTTTTGACACAATATGTCCAGCAAAAATCATAAAGCAATTTTGGCATTAAATTCGTTCAATTTATAATAAACTAAGTAAACTTGAAATATAGATTTTATGAGATATTTTATTGTACCAATTTCAATATATCAATTGGAATAATCCGGTAATCTCTTGGACATAGTTTCTTAATAAGAAGCATTTTATAAATACTGCGAGATCCAAGTAGAGATACTTTTTCTAATAGCCTTTTTTTGACAGATCGCGTGTGAGTCGTGTCATGCTGTCATGTTATTATACCCTATACCACCATGTGGTTTGGGTATAATGACTTTGTGCTGCTGTTTGTAACTACAAAAAATATATAACCTAGACCCATCTTTTATTATACTGATCGAATCAGAACCACTTTCTGATGAGCGCTATTGAAATTGGTGAGAATCGGTCCATGTTCAGACCTAGCCCCCATACCAACGACCCTTATGAAATCAACATAAATTGCCATAAGATCCGAATTATCACATAAATCTTAGTCAAATTGCGTTTGTCTGTGTATATTACATCCATTAATCAGTAGTCCAAAAATTATCCCTATTGGACAACTCTTAGTCATATGCCCCATATAGAGATGCTTCTCGATCTTCACTTAAATCTATCAAAAAACAAAACAAGTAAGAAAATTATAGTCGGTCTAGACCGACTATACGATACCCTATACCATGTGTTTAGAGACCCTATTTCTCAGGCCCAACTAACTGGATATAGAAAATAAGCATAAACCAAATTTAAGTGGTATTTTTATTAATTTTTTCGGCTGCAGATATGAAAAAGTTCATATCGGATGCTATATCTATATGGGGACTAGGCCCAAAAATGGACCGATCCTGACCATATTTGGTAAAGTCTCTTGTATTTCGCAAAAATATATACAAGCAAAATTTGAGAAGAATCAGTGCAATATTTTTCTTTTTTGATAGATTTAAGTGAAGATCGGGAAGCAGCTCTATATGGGGCCTATGACTAAGAGTTGTCCAATAGGGATCATTTTTGGACTACTGATTAATGAATGTAATATATATAGATACAAACCCAATTTGACTAAGATTTGTATGATAATTTGGATCTGATGGCAATATATGTTGATTTGATAGGGGTCATTTGTATGGGGGCTAGGTCTGAACATGGACCGATTCTCACCAATTTCAACAGCGTTCATCCCATGGCCGATAAAAGATTATATACCAAATTTCATCAAAACATATCCATATTTGCGACCTGCAGTTTGATTAAAAGCTTTACATGGACACACAGACGGACGGACGGACATCGTTAAATCGAATCAGATAGTGATTCTGATTCGATCGGTATAATTAAAGATGGGTGTAGGTCAAATATTTTTGGTTGTTACAAACAGCAGCACAAAGTCATTATACCCAAACCACATAGTGGTATAGGGTATAAATATTGCACTGATTCATCTCAAATTTTGTTTGTATATATTTTTACAAAATTCAAGAGACTTTACTAAACATTGTCAGGATCGGTCCATTTTTGGGCCTAGTCCCCATATAGATATAGCATCCGATATGAATTTTTTCATATCTGCAGCCAAAAAAATTAATAAAAATCGCACTCAAATTTGGTTTATGCTTATTTTCTATATCCAGTTAGTTGGGCCTGAGAGATAGGGTCTCTCAACGCATGGCATAGGGTATCGTATAGTCGGTCTCGACCGACTATAATTTTCTTTCTTGTTGGAAGAACTTGTATCGTTATTTTTCGAAATATAATCAATATCCGAATCTGTAATATCCGAGTCATTTTTGCATTGAACACTTCTCGTATCTCGTCATCGTTCAGCTATGTCATTTCGTAAGTAAAACACGTTCGAACTATTGACAGCAAAGCAAATTGAATGAAGCAGTGAATATATTCGTACGTCTTTAGAATATATTAGCTATATTAATAAATGGAAATTTGTTAACTGTTTTTCATATTAGCTGTGTTAACTGAAGAATAAATTAATAATGTCTAGGAAGTATTTAACCTATATTGATAGAGAGTAAGATTAAATTTTTATTTTAATGGTGCATGGTAAAGAAGAAGAGGAAACCATATATTACAAACATTCATAACTACACTGTATTCTTAATCGGGCCGGTTTCTGGCACTTCAGCCTTCATAGCGATTTATTGAGCATTGTGATAATTGTTATTTTATAATTGAACAGAGGTTTGAACCATGAACCTTCACATAACCTCGTACTTGCACTTTTTGCTCAGCACTTTAACACACTCACCTAAAGTCAGGCCTACGAGCAGTGTGGTCAGATTCAGTTTTCGTACCAGACAGCTTTTACTTCGTATTAATTTTTCATAAAAATAGACAAAGTAATTCTGACTATTCCCATCTAGTGTGACAGCTCTTCACTTGTGTCTTTTATTTATGTAAAACACTTTTAATACGAACATTATATCGTCACCTAAAATGCAAAGGCTGCAACTATCAAAAAAGTTAAAAATCTACATTTTGTATTGTAGTTAGGGCCTTTTACTTAAAAACTACTATTTTCATATAATTTTTTTTTTTTTCATAAGTAAAAATCCAGCTTTGTTTTTTAAGCTTTATTCTAAAATATGGGTATTAAGTTTTAAGAAGTTTGTGTTTTATGATGTTTTTTGCTTCTCCTTAAAAAAATAAATAAAATGTAAGTTATGGCCTTTTGCATTTTGGCTGATTTTTAAATCATTTTAACCAATATTAAATGAATAATACTTGTAAATCACCACGTTAAATGTTAATTATTATGGTAATGTTTAAATGTAATAGACACCGGCAAGGGTTGTTTTTAAAATATTTTTCCAACCTTTTGGCTATAAATTTTATTGTTGTTTGTTATTCATGCCTGCAATGTACATTTGAATAATTTATTTGTTCCTTGTTCTTCGACCCGTTCTCAAAGGATTCGTTTTGTTTGAAACTTTTGCGTAAAAGATATATTAATGTTAAATAAAATATACTGGTGTTGAACAATTACAAAACTTTCTCTAGATAGTTCTCAAAAAACAAGAAATGGATTAATGTTTCTGGCTAAGTAACTAATGTTCATTTATTTCTTTATTTTAAACAGTAAATACTTTACAAAATATAAACGAAGTATAACCCAGAGGGAATTGTGGCACATATATTGTCTGTTTGGTCATTTCATGGATTTTTTTGTATTTTATAATTTTATTATTATTTTTTCATCATTTTATATTTTTCATCATGTTGTATTTTTGTAGTTTATATTCGTTTTAATATTTTTTAATTTTATGAATTAACTCCTTTAAGTATTAGTATTTTTATTTAAGTTTTCGGCTATAATAAGTTTTAATATTGAATTGTCATCACTATATGTCAAAACGCTTGGGAAATTTGAAATGTTATCTTTAAGGATCCATTTTGAATTTATAATAAAATCATTCTTGTACTGAATTTGAAACAGACCGATCTTGAAATTTTTTCTTGCGAATTCATATATCTGAGAATAGTCCGCCATATTTAATAAAATAGAATTTAAAAAATTAATCTTAAATTAAAATAACAGTGGTTGCAAAAATTAATTTTGCAACAATTCCTTAAACAATCTTAAGGAAAAACAAGTGGCTTTTATGTTTCTCGCAGGGCCTTTAATTGAACATATTAAACCATTCCATTTATCTTTGCGTATTTAATAATAACTAAATTCCTGCCCTCGAATTTCGAGTGCAAATTCTAGGAATTTTTTTTCCATTTAATAAAAACCCAAAAGTTGTGCTAACCAATTTTAGACAGTTCACAATTCCAAACATTTTAAATATTAATTATTGATTTATGTCCAAGATTATTTTTCAATTCAACACAGTTATTATTGTGACTGAAGAAAATAAACTTATATTTTTTTTTTCAAACAAATTAACAAATTTAATAAACACACACATTTCATTGTATAATTTTATATATGTATTAATAGCAACTTTAAATGCATTTTGCTCAAAAAAAAAAAAAAAAATTAAAAATATTAAACATATTAAAAAGAAATACCTTTCAAATGATATATGTTTGGTAAAAATCGCGATAAAACTGTTTAACTAAACGCCGTTTACAAGAAATCGCCTTATCTATTAATATTATAGATTTTACATGATATATATAGCTCATACGCTAGGAGGGCCACAGAAAATACACGTTACTTCTGACGTTATATCGTCGTAACCTCGTATCTCAAAAAACACTACTTTACAGGAGAGACAAAAAACATTTTATTAGAAAATGTAATAAAAAAAATTTGATTATTTTTTGTTAATTTGAAAGTTTTATGACCTTCTTATAGATATATATGTTAATTATGCTTTAGAAAATATTTTAAGTTTAATTTTTTGGTTAAGTTTAGAGATACGAGTTTAAGTTCCGCTAATTTTCAAACAGAATGTCAGTTACGAGGTTTTGCACGTATAAATAAAGTTGAAAATAGTTACTCACATTTTAATAAATTAAAGCGTGGGATTAATTTCAAAAAAATTTTTCTGTTTACATATACATTTTTAAATAAATTTTCAAATAAAAAAGTTAATCAATATCTTTAAGCAATAATTATCATACAAATAGTTGATTATCAATCGGTGTGAAGTAAATTATCATAAAAAGAATGATAATCCTTATGAATTAATGATTTCAACGATTGTAGATCTTTAAATTTTTGAGATGTAATAGGGATAACTCCTTGTCACAAAGGAGTTGGCCGAACTTCGTTGTACTTCTTAGTCAATCTTTGAGGTAGATCCTTACGCTCATTAAATGAGAACATATATTATACTATATTTACTGTACTTTAGTTCTTTCTGTAATTTCTCATGCCTTCTGTAATTTCATTACATTTTTATTTATGCTCTTCTCACTTTTTTTGGAATTACAACCTGCTTTTATTTTTCGAGCGTTTCTTAGTACTAACTGTTTATCACAGCCTTTTTTTTGCTCACACTATAATATGACTGATCTGTTTGCCGTGCCTTTTTGATTTTACTTCGTTCCCAATCTTGAACGGTTCCTTGATTTTTCCCAGCTAGTTTTCTTGATAATAATCCTGAACATTCATCTAAAACTATCTTTTTAGCGTGGTTCTTTCCATTTGATTCTATACTCGTATTTAAACTTTCAGAAGAATTACCAGAAGTTTGCAACTCTTGCGAGGAAGTAGATTTATCTAAATCCTCTACAAATAAACCTGTAGTTTCAGCCAAACGCATATTAGTAAATTCAGTTCCACAATAATCATCATTTGTATTTTCAATTGATCCGGACTCAACTGGCACCAGCTGACCAGTCTTTTCATCAAGAATCAATATATCGCACCTGTATCTCTAAAGTGAGTCAACTCAAAATTTAAAAATTTTCAGAAGAGGCAAAAAACGTTTTTTTTTAATATTTACTATAAAATTTAATAACAGTTGTTTCATTGTAAAGAATTGCGAATAGTAAGTGTAAAACAGTAGTTGTTTTTGCGATTTTTTCAGTGACCATCAAAAATAACAAGTTTTTTGTGTGCAACTCAAAATATCTCTTTTTAGTGGATTATAAAAAAATTGCTCCTGTAACACAAAGAGGGTTACAGCTGTATTTTTTTTTTTTTGCGAAAGAATAGAAAACCCGATGTAAGGTTTTTTCAGTTGATATATATAACCACTGTGCATCGTTTTCTTGCAAAAGTTGAAAATTGAAAAATTTTGAGTTAACTCACTTTAGAGGTACAGGTGCGATATATGATGGATTATTTATATTATCTGATGTACAAATTATTGGATCTTCAGATGCATCATTATTTTTTGCAGTGGCCACATTTTTAGGTAAATCCAGTGCATTAGATTTATTGTCTCCTGTCTGAACATCATTCCATTTTTTTTTTTGTTTCGATTGCGTGTCACCTACAAGCACAAGTGACGACGTTTTAGGTGATGCAAGTTCTTCTTCTTTGGTAATATTTCAAGCATTCGTTTTTTTGGTGGCATTTTTTATAAAAAAAATTTGTGATTGTGAATAAGTAATAAAGACGTTATAACAAGTAAGTGAGGTTAGGAATTATATCAATTTAACTCACCAGATATTAAAATCGTAAAACGTTAAAGAATATTGAAAAAAATAACATAAGGTACTTTATTTTTATATAATAATAATCGGCGCTAGAAAATATATATCCTGAGCTTATTGACACCGGCGGTATTCACTTCTCACTTTTTTTACTAAGACAAAAAATATACAACCTATCTCCAGAGAAATAAATAGCCACTGAAATTGCTGATGCGTCAAAAATTTGTATGTATGTGTACTCATATGTACTTTTGTCTCAAAAGGGGATTCCCAATGCTTTTGTGAATTGCAGAAATATTTACTCTATTGTTTTTATTGTTTGTTTGCAAACAAATAAAGGAACGTTGCCACTACATATTTTTCTAAAGCAATTCATTTGGTCAAATGTAATCTGTGTTGCCACAATATCAACAAGTAAGAAAATTATAGTCGGTCTAGACCGACTATACGATACCCTATACATGCGTTTAGAGACCCTATCTCTCACAACGATCTGGATATAGAAATAAGCATAAACCAAATCTGAGTGGGATTTTTATTAATTTTTTCGGCTGCAGATATGAAAAAGTTCATATCGGATGCTATATCTATATGGGGACTAGGCCCAAAAATGGACCGATCCTGACCATGTTTGGTAAAGTCTCTTGTATTTTGCAAAAATATATACAAACAAAATTTGAGAAGAAGCAGTGCAATATTTTTGTTTTTTGATAGATTTAAGTGAAGATCGGGAAGCAGCTCTTTATGGGGCCTATGACTAAGAGTTGTCCAATAGGGATTATTTTTGGACTACTGATTAACGGATGTAATATATACATACAAACCCAATTTGACTAAGATTTGTATGATAATTTGGATCTTATGGCAATATAAGTTGATTTCACAGGGGTCATTTGTATGGGGCTAGGTCTGAACGTGGACCGATTCTCACCAATTTCAACAACGTTCATCCCATGGCCGGTAAAAGATGAAATACCAAATTTCATCAAAATATATGCATATTTGCGACCTGCAGTTTGAATAAAAGCTTTACATGGACACACAGAGGGACGGACGGACGGACATCGTTAAATCGAATCAGATAATGATTCTGATTCGATCGGTATAATTAAAGATGGGTGTAGGTCAAATATTTTTGGTTGTTACAAACAGCAGCACAAAGTCATTATACCCAAACCACATAGTGGTATAGGGTATAAAAAAAGCTTCATAAAAATGTTTTCAAGTTATCAAGTATACGTCCATAGTAAGTGGCTGCATGACATGAGTTACGTGTTTGTAAAAATAGACGCCTGAGATACGAGGTTCTATTTTTTTAAATAAATAATTAAGGGGTGGATATTTTTATTTAAAATTTTCAGCAGTTGTGTAAAAACCAAGGTTCAGAAAATACACACATGAAACACACAATGTTCTGTTCAAAAGCAGCCAACACATACCTTTATTTTCATATCAATTATGTGCGTTTCTAAATTTTCTACAGTGCCCAACACAACCATGACTGTGTTCGTTTTAATATTTCGTTATTTACACGAACATTTTTGTATCACATACTTTTTGTTTCAATCACACATAAAGCACACATTTTTGAGTGTTGCTTTATTTGAAGTTCATGTTCTGGTACGTGTACTGAAAAAAAAAACAGAACATGTACAATAAACAGGTTCGAGTTCAGTTATATTTTAAGTCGTGTTGTGGCTCGTGTAGTAAGAAAAAACAGAACATGTACAATAAACAGCTTCGAGGTTGTACATGTTCTGTGTTTTTTTTCAGTACACGTACCAGAACATGAACTTCAAATAAAGCAACACTCAAAAATGTGTGCTTTATGTGTGATTGAAACAAAAAGTACGTGATAGAAAAATGTTCGTGTAAATAACTAAATATTAAAACGAACACAGTCATGGTTGTGTTGGGCACCGAAGAAAATTTAAAAACAAACATAATTGATATGAAAATAAAAATATGTGTGTGTTGGTCTAAGTTATGTTTGTTTACATATATGTACGAGTTTTTTATTCAGTGTGTGTTTTTTTCTGAACTCTGGTAAAGACATATTCTAAATATGAATACGGTTTAAACTCAAAACCTTCAAAAATTGAGTTACGAGGTTCGTCAGAGTACCGACGATGTGTCTGTGTTTTTCATGATTTTAATATATTTTAAGGATAATTATTGCCCCTCAAAAAAATATTATAATAAAAGCCGAGTGCCACATAACAAACTGATCGATATAAATCCCTACCTGAATACAAAGAATTTCTAAATGACACATAAGTTACTTTATTCGCCACAGAACATCCTCATAAATTCTCCGCTCTAAACAAAAATATTATGAAAGGACAACAAACATTTTTTATTTAAAAAATTAAATAAATATTTAAATATTCAAATAAAACTAAAATTGAGAAGCACAGATTTGGAGAAATTTTTCTGGCGAAAACTTTAACTTTTAAAAAAGTTTTAGCATATATATTTCTACAACAATATGTTCCTATAACGAAAATGACATTTTCATATAATTAGCCAACACAAAAACGTGGCTAATTATAAGTTTTTGCAGTTACATTGTCAAACTACACAACACATAAACGCACATTAAGTAGTAAACCTATTAACCCAAAAATCACATGTTATTAGCGTAATTAGAACAAACTGTTAAAACAACAACAAAATTGTGCCATGAACTAAAAACAGAATTTGCAACTACTGCACAAAGAAACTGGGAAAAACAGCAACCAATTTGTTGTGTTGTTTTCGGCACAATTGTTTGTAATTTACAAATTTCGATAATCAAAATAATAAGTTCCCTCCACACATGTGTCATATAGTTTTTCAAATGTTACTACACGGTTTCCAATACGATATGGATTAGATTCTATGTAAAAATTCTATCAAATCACCCCTAACTGAAATACTGGCACCTAATTAATTTGGATAAGAAAATTTTTATATTTTTTTAAAATTTTTTTATTTTAAATCTGTTTTCATACAACAATAACAAAATTTGTTAAACTTAAATAAAGTTAACATAGTCTGCACAGTAATCCAATTACATTATTTAAAAAATTTTTTAAATAAAATATCATTTTCCATAAGGTAAATCTGATATATGGTGCCTTTTCAGTCTATTTATTTCCTCACTTTCATCTAATAAGCATATTGCTAATGGGTTACTATGGTTAATAAATTTATCCATTTATCTTGCACTAAGTCTATTAATCTCGTCTTTAACTGCAGTAATCTTACAGATCATTGTAAATATTGTTATTAGTTACGAACCATGGTGCATTTGTTATACACCGCAGAGCTTTTGATTGATATCTTTATAAGATTTCAATATTAAAATTACTAGTTTTGCCAAAGCTGTATTCTATTGGTGTAAAATGATTTTAATATTGTTTTTTAAAAAAGAAGTTTAGTATTAATTGTAAGCTCTGGTTTTTGATTAAGAAGCCAGTGCATTTTTCTTGTTTTTATATTAAATTTTTGTCTTTTTGCTTTAATGTGATCTTTCCACGTAAATCTGCAATCAAGATGAAGACCTAGATAATTAACCTTAGTTTGTTTTGGGACTTGGGTGCTATTTAATGTAAGTACTGGAAAATTTCATTTTCTTATTACATATTTTTTATCGCTAAAATTAAAAATTTCCAAACGATATTCTAAATTCAAGGCCTATAGTTATAATTGTTGCACCGAATGAAAATGAAAAAGAAACTAAAATATAATAAAAAAAATTAAGAAAGAAATTTTGTATGTCGGCAAGCATTGAAATAAAAAAAACAAACAAAATATTTTAATTGCACAATACAAACATTGTAGAAAAAACTGATTATGAAATACTTTTTAATAAGTCTCGGTAGCTAATAGCGAAGGCTTCTGGATCTTCTTTTAAGTAGAAGAACCTTTGGGTAAAGTATGACTTAATGAAGAAATAGTATAGTGATGGAAGCAATTTATATACCCTATACCATCATGTGGTTTGGGTATAATGACTGTCCTGCTGTTTGTAACTACCAAAAATATTTGACCTAGACCCATCTTTTATTTTATCGACTCAAAATCAGATTGCATACTACAGATCGTAAATATGAATATGTTTTGATGAAGTTTGGTATATAAGCTTTTATTGACCATGTTATGAACGCTATTGAAATTGGTGAAATTCGGTGTATTTCAGACCTAGTCCACATACAAATGACCCCTATGAAATCGACATTAATTGCCATAAAATCCAAATTATCATATAGATCTCAGTCAAATTGGGTTTGTATGTGTTTATTATATCCGTTAATCAGTAGTCCAAAAATAATCCCTATAGGACAATTCTTAATCATAGGCCCCATATAGAGCTGCTTCCCGATCTTCACTTAAATCTATCAAAAAACAAAAATATTGCACAGATTTTTCTATCGTAAAATTTATATTTTAAATCGTAAAATTTATTGAGAGTTGAGGTAAAAACCCTGATATGGTGGGAGAGTTGAAAAAAAAAGGAATTCAAAAATTCCAAAAATTGGCCATCTAATAAATATTGGTTATAATGTTAAAACTGTAGATATTCCTAAGGCCCAATAGCAATTTAATTTATGCCATTTAGTTCCATATAATGTTGCAAATCTTGAAAAATCATTAAAATTTAGTAAATTTATTACATATATCAATAATTTTGATGTATTTTTTCTTTTTGAAACCCATGTCATAGCTGACAGACAGCACTTGTTTAAGTCGTATTTTAATAATTATTGTTTACTTTGGATTGCAGCTACGAAAACGCATAGAGCTGGACGTGCTAGCGGTGGCTGTTTATATGGTTTCAGAAAAAATCTTAAAAATACTTATGCTCTCAAATTTTTAATCATTTCAAATAATCCGGTAATAAGTGCCAAATTTGAAGGAAATGTGTTTTAATTTGTTCCTATATATTTAAACTGCACTAACTGGAAGAATGAATTCGAAAAATTTGAAGAATTTGTACAAGAACTTGATCTTTCAAATTTCTGTGTAGTGGGTGATCTAAACGCGAGAATTGCAGATGAACAAGTTTTAGATCGTAATTTTTTGAAAGATTTACCACATATTAATAAATACAGATTTTCAAAGCACAAAGAACTAAATGCGCAAGGCAAAAAATTGATGAATTTTATTGAAAACATCGGTGGGATTGTACTTAATGGTAGAACTGGTAACGATTTACTAGGGGAATTCAGCTTTTGTGGGATTATGGGTAGTTCTGTTATTGATTATTGTATTTGTTCACTTAACTTTCTACAATGTGTTGAAGATTTCTTTATTGCTTACAAGCCATACTCTGACCACATGCCACTATGCTTAAAAATTAAATCATCATGCCGTGTTGTTAATACTAAAGTAAATAATACAATTCAAAGACTGCGATGGAATAGTAAATTTTCTGCTAAATACAAAGATAATCTATCTATACTTGCGAGTAATGTTGATCTTCAGTCTAATGAATCGGCTGATGATTTGGTTGATCAACTATGTCACAAAATAAGGACAGCTAATGTTACTAAAATTGAAAAACTTTTTTTTTGATCCCAAACAGAAACGGTTTGACTGGAAATGTGCTCGTGCTAGAAAATGTATGCTAATAGGTCTTAGGCGTTACAGAAAAAATAACAATACTGTAAACAAATCTCGATATTTTGCATCTAGAACTTTCTATCTTAGGATATGTAATGAAAAGAAAATGAATTTGTATAATAAAAGCAATTAAACAGGGTGAAATGTAGTGTAATACATGTATGTATGTAAACACAATAAAGTGTTTAGCTGAAAAGAATAAACAAAACTTACATACATATATATACACACGTACATCTGACTAAGCGACAAAAAATATTGGACAATAAATATTAAGTGGATATTTAAGCCGATGGCACAATGAATACGTTGTATCCGATAAGTCGACTTATCAAACGTACTGGCCGTATTGCAAGGCACATAAAGTACGTCGTCGCCGTACGGCTAGAAATGAAATCAGCTGTTAATGTTGACATTTTTTATACAAATTAAAATTGAATTTGGAATTTTGGATTTGTTTTGAAATAAAAATGGAAATAGAAGACACCCTTAAAATAGTGTTAAGCATTATATGTTTAAATGAAGCGCGAATATATCTGGAGATAATGGCGACCGATAATATAACAATTTTTTTTATTATTAGGGATTTACTATTATTTGCCTTTTTATGTAGGTCGAAGGTCGTGCCATCGAAAATGCTTTTGGAATTCTAACAGTACGATGGAGAATACTTCTATCTCCACTGCAAATGAACCCCAAAACTGCAGAAAAAATTGCCAAGGCCACAGTCGTTTTGCATAATTTCATAAAAAGGCATGACAATACATACTGCCCACAAAACTACGTGGACCAATATAATGGAGACAATATGATTCCAGGATTATGGAGCTTAACCATCAGGACATCCAATAATGCACCTGTCCATGCTTTAAGCTCGAGAAATATCTTAATGTTTATATTTGCGAAATCCAGCTATAAATAAAATCTGATAAAAATAAAATGGTTAAAAAGTTTACAGTGCAGCAGTGAAAAAAGCACATGGACTTGACAGTATAGGTTCGATTCTACTATCAAAGTGTAGTAAAACCCTATACTCGGTTTGGCTAATTTGGTGACCAATTTTAACAGGTAATTCCGACTTACTCATAGCACTTAACTATGTTTAGGAATTATGTAGCAAAGAAACCAATGAATAAACGTTTTAAACATTTAATGCGAAAAAAAAATTTTTTTGAAAGAAATAGACGAAAAAATTATTTTTTTCCAGTAAAAAGGGATTTTTTTCGTATAAAGTGTTAATAAGTATAACAATTAATATATATATATAAAATTGTATTATTATTTTTTAAAAATGTTAAGGCAATTAATTACATTTATTCAACGGATTCTTATCTACATTATTGCCAAACATAGTTAAGCTCTATGAGCAAGTATGAATTACCTGTTGTACAAAAACTGAAGTCACCTTTTTTGCATAGTGTATTTTATAACTATGTTTATTAAATTATAAGTTTTGTTGAATAGGCACGGATGCTCATGCACCGCACAAATTAAACGTTCTTCCATCTAATATGTAAAAAAAATTTCTTTACAAATTTAAACTTTTGATTTTTATCTATATTTTATTACAATATATATTTACTTACCATTCTGCCGTTAAGCTGCTGCTCTTTATAATAACAAATATCAGCTGTCAAACGTACAATGTATACGTCGAAAGTTGAAAACATTTTAACTTCGACGTACGAACGCATTCGCCGTATGCGCCGTATTCGCCGTATTCGCCGTAACGTGTTCATTCTGCCATCAGACATTGCGCATGCATGTAAACAACTTTTCTGTCAGTCGAAAAATTCGACTTATCGGACGCAACGTATTCATTGTGCCATCGGCTTTAGGGTTGGTCAGTGATAATTTTTGACAAATGACTCAGTACGTTTGTTTTGACTGAGAAGGTTATTGTACGAAACAGTGAAATCGGATAGAGTGATCGATATATATGGAGCAACTATATTTGATTTCATATGCACACTGTGTAGAATACACATTCCTATGTATTGTATTCGGTTTGCACTTTAACCAGTACAATTTCACTCTTTTGTTTGAAATTGTACTCATGTATGAATTTATGACTAATTTATGAATAGTAAGAAACCACCCTAGTTTTCATGTGTGAAATTTCTTCCGTTTTAAAATCACTCAAAGATAATAAATCACCTGGTCAAGATGGTATCTGCTATGAATTTTATAAAAATGCTCCTCCTTCTTTTATTAATGAAATGTTATCGGTCTTTAACAAAATATTCCTATACGAAAAAATCCTTACCAGTTTCCAAAGAGCAATACTGATACCTCTTTTCAAAAAAGGTGATCCTAATCTTCCATCAAACTATCGTGGGTTATCGCTAATTAATACCTTATGCAATATATTTAATTCCATTATACTCAATCGTTTAACGGATTGGAACGATAGTAACATGATTTTAAATGAATTCCAAGCTAGTTCTAGAAAGAATTATTCAACCGTTGACAAAATTTCAATCTCGTTAATATTGTGAATTTAAACAAAGCCATCAACAAGAATACATTTGCTTTCTTTGTTGATTTATCATGCGCCTTTGATACGATACCTCGCAATAGCCTATTCTTCGAAAATAATAAGAATTTTACAACACTTGTATGAAGATACCGAAAGTAATATTTGGGATGGTAACTTTTTTTCCGGACGTTACTGTTAAAATACTGCCCTACGCCGATGACCTAGTTATCTTATCAGATACTCCAACAGAACTGCAGAAAATGATTGATTGCTTATATAATCACTGTTCAATTTGGGCCTTAAGTGTTAATCTAGATAAATCTAAAATAGTGGTCTTTCGTTCCGGTACAAGAATCTCATCAAATTTAGACTGGGTTTTTGGTATTGAGATTGTGAACAGCTATAAATATCTAGAAGTAGACATTGCATATAATCTCTCCTTTAGAAAACACTTAAACAACAATTTAGCTGCCTCAAAACTGGCGATAAACTCTACTTGGTCGAAATATATAAACAACCCGCAAATTTCTAAAAATAATAAGCTGAAAATATTTCAAGCAGCTTCCAGATCTATTGTGCTATATGCTGCACAAGTATGGGGCTATGTAAAATATGATGAGGTTTAAAAACTATTTAGATTTTTTATTAAAAAGATGCTATACCTCCCAAACGCAACTGTATATAGAAAAAAACCTAGAGGTACTATACGTATCTACCTTAAGACTACAACTTTGCTACATCAATAAAGTACTAAATATGAATTCTCACAGATTGCCTCGCATTTTCGCTTTAAAAATTATAGAAAAAAATATATGAGGCTAAGGAGTGGGAAAATCTTTGTCAGCATATACAATTTACCCCTGTTAATTCAATAACACCACTAAGTAGACAGCGGAAACTTATATTAAACCAACTTTAAATCAAAGAACGTAATGATTATATTGAAAATGCTTCAGGTTCACAGTTTCACGATCTATATGCAAAACTGGATTACAATATTTCATCATTATATAATTCAAATTTCTCTTCTCGTACACTCAGTTTAATAATAAGGGCTAGAGGTGGATTATTAGACTTGAATGCAAGGTCCTTCAAAAATAACGCTACTGGTATTTGTACAATTTGCAATTTAGATGCTTCGGAAAACACAATTCACTTCATCGGTGTCTGCCCTATATACAAATAATTTAGAATACCATATTTTGGTAAATCCATACTAAATTTAAATGAAGTTATATATATACTAAATGGCTTTAATTTTTTCTCCCTGTATAAATATATAGAAGTTTGTTTAAGATATAGAAGATTTATTTTAAATGAATTTATTTTTTAATCCTCCATGAAAATGTAAACTTATAAATTACCTCTATATTTTTCTTAAAACTTATAAAAAATCATTACTATGTAAATGAAATTGGCTTGCCTATATTAGTGCCAATCTGGCTTACAACAATTATGTAATGCCATATATAGATTTAGATATCAATCATATTGCAAATGAATTAAATGGATTAAATACGTGTATACAATATCCTTTTAAAATAAAAAAAACAAAATAAAAATATTGATTAAATAAGAAAAATACCATTCTATTCGAAGTGGTGTCTTCAATTTAGAAAAATGAAACTAGCATAGTTTCGAAAGAAAAATTGCAATTGTGTTGAGTATCGCAAAACTTTTCACTTTCACTTAATCCGAACTTTTGAAAACTTAGTAACATTTCAAGAAAAAGATACTTTTTCGGCTGCCTAGTGCAGCGAATTGTTAATTGTTAACTTTTCTATTGTTTCAAAATCTAAGAAAAACATTCAAGATTCGGGAAGCAGTTCATAACTCTTTTTATAGACTTTCACCATGGGCTCGACACGCGTGTGCATCCATGCACTTTCACAATACACGTTCCGCGGATAGTTTGGTATGACCACAGCGAAATTCAGTAAATCAATTCTGCACTTCTAAGAAAATCCGTTTATTTCATTTGAAAGGTAGTTTTACGTTGCTTGATTTCAATGGCTTTTAAACACAAATTAAATGATCCAGGTGGCTAGTTAACTATCAGCAGGTTGCTGACAGAAGCAGTGCCAGTTTTAAATAAACACGAGAGAATTTCAGGTCAAGCTCACAGAGGATGTTTGGTTTGATTAATATATTGTTCTAATTTTAGTTCCACAAATGGATGGAAAGATAAATGGACAGACACTACGTCGGACCTTAATACGCAACATTTTTATTGTTGAAAATTCTATAAAAAATTCAGCAAAAATTCTAAAAAGAACTTATTGTAAAACTTAATATTCTTCCTTAGAAGAAATCCACAAAGAACAAATATTGATGAAACAAATTCATTTTCACATAATTCCTTTTCAGCTCTTGGTCAAAATGGTGTAGTCTAGTATTTATTTTTCTTGAAGAGGAAAAAAACACAGAAAAACATATATGTTCAGCAATTACTTTTGTAGTCATTCAGGCTAGTGCATGCTCATTTTATTTTCCTCAAAACGGAAATTAGACATCACCTAAAAAAAACTGAAAAATTGAAACAATAACGGAAACAGTTGGTTTTTAAGTGTGTGTTTATTTTGCCAAGAGAATTTTATAGATGGATATGAAATGTTGCATTCAATTTTGTTGTCGATTTGCAAATATGCCCAGGAAAATAAAAGCTTCCACCGGAAGTCTGCTAAGATTGTAATGAGAAATTTCTCAAGTACACTTAGTGTAGGAATAATAGCAAATGACGAAGATGATAGAAAACTAATGTCCGTAATTTCGACAAGTACTGGGCTAAATATATATCCAACTGAAATAAAGCATTCAATAATTATGTTGTTGTGACAGATAATTAAACTCTTGTATATAATTCGAAAACTGTATTCAGCAACAGAAAGAAACTAAATAATAATACAGATTGTTAGTTAATTTCGTTGAAGATTTTATGAGTAACTTATATTTCAATTGCTTTTTATGTAGGATTCACAACCTTATGTTTATGTACCAGAATTATATGTCAAATAAGATGTATGCTTTTAGAAAAAGTAAAAAATGAAATGATTATTACGAAATAAAAGCTGTACGGTATGAAATATGATTCTTAACCACACTGCTCGTAGGCCCGACTTTAGGTGAGTGTGTTAAAGCGCTGATCAAAAAGTGCAAGTGCGAGTATATGTGAAGGTTCGGTACAAACCTCACGGCCGCCCTAAGTAAAAATTTCATATAGGAACAATCTATTCAATTATAACATAACAATCGTCACAATGTTCAATAAATCGCTGATGAAGGCTGAAATGACAGAAACCGCTCCGATTAGGAATACAGTGTAGTTATGAATTTTTAGAAATATATGCTTTCTTCTGCTCTACTGCGCACATTTTAAAATGATTTACTTTTATTTATATTATTTTTATCATAATTTTTTAATATACATATATATTTGTTATTCCATTTGCAATAATAAGAAAAAAATATGTAGATCCCATACACATTGTTGATCCTTATCATGGGTGGATTTTGTATAGCTTATTCCGTTTGTCCATCTGTCCGTTTGTGGAAATAATTATCACGCCCTCAACAGGCTAGCTGGGTAGCTCACTTTTAACTAAGATTATTAACTGACATCCGTGAGAGGTTGCTATTTAAAATCAACAAAAAGTGGTTTATAGATCCCGAAATATAAATGAAAAAGAAAGAAAAGGGTCGTAAACATAAATTTTTTCTATGTTGCCCTTGTTAGAATTGTCATTCAAAATTTTTTATTCTGCGTGTCATAGCTGTTATGGTTTTTATTTTGTTAGTCACTGTGTTCTTGGCATTTGCTTCAAGAGTGCGTATGTATAGTTATACCAATCGGGTCTAATAACTTATATTTGTAGTAGTATTAGTAGCACCATCATCATACTTGTTTACTAACATTTATAGATTTAATTTTAATGACTGTATTCATTTATTAAAATTTTACGCTATTGTAAAGCTTTGATTATGTAATTTACCAGAGTTTGCAATTAAAAAGGTCTCCATTCAATATTTTAACTAAATTTTCTTCAGATATTGTTAAGCAATCAAAATTTTGTAGTCTGAAAAATTTTAATATCGGGCATCTACAAATATTTTCAATTTCTCTTATATTGCATAAGGAGCATTCTTGAGAATTAGTTCTTGAAAATCGAAGAAGCATATTAGCATCGAAGAAGCATATGGGTTAAACCATCTGAACTCAACTTAAAATATGGCTATTTTTTACATCACTGTTTCCAAATTGGCTGAATTTTGGCAGGATTAAAGTGTATCCGAGAAATAAGAAAAATCCTAAATTTAAGTTCACTGACGCATCTGGATCCGGAAATATGAGATCTTGATTATCGGGAAAAACTATAAAAATGTACAAAGTTGTACTTACTTAATTATCATTTTCTTGATTAATATTATAGTGACGCAACTTATCAAGGTCGCATTTGAAAGGTTAATTAATTACCTTTAATTTGATATACAACATGATCTTTTTTTTTGGAAAGGTCAAAGGTCACATCTCTTGACCTATAATTCGGGAGGCTATAGCTGTAAAAACGACAGTTTCAAAAATCTTAAAAAAAAAATATATATGTTTAAGATTGGTTCCTTCCCTAAAGTTCCAAAAAATTTCAGACTGGGGGTATGCTTGGATCCAGAAATATTTATCATAGAGTAAAGGTAGATATTTAACAAGTGAATTATTATTATTATGAATGCTGTTGTTGTTGGCGTTGTTGGCGTTGTTGACATTATTATGATGAATGCTGTTGTTGTTGTTGTTGTTAACGTTGTTGACATTATTATGATGAATGTTGTTGTTGTTGTTGTTGTTGTTGTTGTTGTTGTTGTTGTTGATATTATTATGATGAATGCTGTTGTTGTTGTTGTTGTTGTTGTTGTTGTTGACATTATTATGATGAATGCTGTTGTTGTTGTTTAGTTTTATTATAAATGTTTTCAATTGAGTTCCCGGAATTGTACGTAATCCTATAAATCTATCAGTTAGCAATTTCTCTTCTTCTTCATAATCTTTTTCCGTTAAATATGCAAAGTTGCAGTTCTGAAGAGTTTGCTGACACCAATTATACAAGTGGAGAGGAGTAGTTATCTGATCTTCGAATGGACGTTGCAAGCTGGCTCTTCGTGCTTCACGCTTTACCGTTCCCCCAAGACCATCACTAGGTCCTTTGCCGTGACTGGTAGTAAAGAAATGCCACTCAGCGGAACAATTAAAATCTTCGCTATGATGGCATAAATTGGCAAAGTTTTTTTTATTTTTAAATTGAGCGGAAGAACCGTCCGAAAAATAAAAAATTTTCTTTGGTATTTTCAAAAACTTGTTTTTTAAAAACTCATTTAGGTGGCGATGAAATAAATGAACTGCTATGGTATTATGTATTAGACAGTCTGATATTATTATAAAATTTGTAGTTTCTAATTTTCCATTTGATTTGTAATAAATTGCTATTGGGTATAGTGTGGCCTGGCTATTATTCCATAAAAAGCCTTGCACAGAATCCTGAACCACAAAAGTTGCATTTTCGGAAAAGTCGCAAATTACTAAATACTCATTTTCTTCCAACGCAGACTTTTTGTGAGCCATAAATGCACCCTGCTCTTTAGATACGAATGAATGTGGTAGAAGAGTTTGCAGTTTTTCGCATAAAGAATCCAGAAAAGAATCAGTTTCTTTAATAATAGTTTCCAAAGAGTCTCTATCTACACTTATCCACTGTTTATATATGATTTCATCAATTTCATTTTCTAATAATAATTCACCAAGTTTCTCTTTAAAATTATGTATATCTGGACACATGCTACATCTGCCAAGGTAGAAATTTGGTGATGGGGGATTGCATATAAGTCTTTTTAAACAATCTTTATAAGTTTCCAGCACAAAATCCTGCACATTTTCTGTCAATTTTTTCAGGTTTATTGCGTGGAGCATTAGTTTTGTATTTTGATGTATTTTACAAACACATACATTATGGCTTCCTGACGCATCTGCTAGAACCACATTTTTTGGCCGAAGTTCACAAAATTTAGAAATTCCAATAGTTATCCCTTCATGTTTTTCTTTAAATAAAGCATAAACTTCTCGAAGATTTCCGATTAAAGTCTTTTATTTTTTTTTTTTACTTTTACACCATTTTCTGTTATTGATACGTAGTCTTTACATCCTGGTAGACATCTGCTGACATCATCAGTTTCATAAAAGATTTTCACCACATCAACAATTTCTAATGGCAATCGTTTTCCAAGTTTTGGATTCGGTGTACTCAATACGCCTTCTGTCTCAACCAAGTTTTTTACCTTTCGTGCCATGAAATTTGTTATTTGAAATTCCTCCTCCATTCTTTTCAATGTCCAGCTTTTAGCTAAAATAGTTAAAAGTTGAATTTTATCACTGTTTTTAGTTATTGATTTAAACTTTTCTTTTAGTTGTTCGATTATTTCCGATTCTGGGCATACGTGAGAGGTTGAAGGTGTTGAATTTGGGAAAATGTTGGTTTTAATTGATGTTGTTATTTTTTCTAACTTTCTAGTTGTATACCCTTTTAATGGAATTTTTCTCGAACATATTGGAGATTATTGTAAATATGTTAAACTTTCGTTTAACTTAGAAATTCGAACATCTCCCGAAACTGATGCTTCACTTTCCGAGTCTGAAGTCTCGTTTTCTGGCTCGTTCATAGATTGAATATTATTGTTTACACTTCCTTTTAATTTATAAAGTTCTCTTCTGCATATATCACATATTTTATTTGATATTGAAATGTTATTACTAATTCCAGTCATCCATTGCTGAACTTTTCGAAGTCCTCTTGCATTCCGGACATGAGCAACTTTTTTAAATGGATTACAACAATATATTGTATTAAATGACATATTGTTTACAGAGGCAAAAAACAATCACTTTGAACACTTTTGGTTTTATTTAAAAATATTGATTTTACAGCAACACATGTGGTTTTTTAAAGCAACGTGCTTAGAATGGTTTTTTTTTCGTGGTGCTTCCTTTGACTTCTCGTTTTTCAATAATTTCTCTATATCCAAGTTATTTGACACTACGAACCACACCCGACAACATTTATACTGTTGTCTCGCTCTAACATAATTACCTGTCAAACCAACCCTAACACAGGTCTGTACTGAGTACAGTACAGAGCTAAAGAACCAGAACCAAATAGCGGCGTGCGTGCACAGCCCGCCGACGCTCACGAGCACAACCAACCACATTCATAAACAGTAACAGTAACAGCACCGACTTTTTAAATATCTACCTTTACTCTATGATAAATATTTCTGGATCCAAGCATACCCCTAGTCTGAAATTTTTTGGATCTTTAGGGAAGGAACCAACCTTAAACATATATTTTTTTCAGATTTTTAAAATTGTCGTTTTTACAGCTATAGCCTCCCGAATTATAGGTCAAGAGATGTGACCTTGGACCTTTCCAAAAAAAAAATCATGTTGTATATCAAATTAAAGGTAATTAATTAACCTTTCAAATGCGACCTTGATAAGTTGCGTCACTATAATATTAATCAAGAAAATGATAATTAAGTAAGTACAACTTTGTAAATTTTGACCTTTTTTTACAATTTTCAAGACCACATATTTCCGGATACAGAAGTGCCAGTGCCCTCAAACTTTGCACTTATTTTAGATCTGTAATAATCTGTCTTCCTACGAGAAATCATACAATTTGGAGAAGGTAGTGTACACCCATTGGTTGATTTGACATGGAATTACCCATATTATAGATCAAACAGAAAGCAAAAAAGACTTAGTTTTGTGGAAAATATTTTCAAATAGCATGAAAAAAAAATTATTTTTCCAACATTTTGCTTCATAAGCATCACAAAAATTTTCTAAATCAGTTTTCTAAAAAATTTAATTTCTTGCACAGGTCTCTAGCAATAACTTGACTTTTACAGATTGAAAAAATATCAATTAGTCGACGATTTATAGCCAAACAACCATATAAACAATATGCTGAAAATCTGCATTTGACTGCAAAGTTCGAAGGTCGATTAAAAAAAAAATTGGAACTAACATAAACAAACGCCGCGATACGGGTCTTCTAATTTAGCCTCTATTTTCGCCCCTCGCTTTCAGAATCGACCTAACTTTTGCTAACCTGAATTTGTTCCATAGTGTTACCAAAATAAGTTTAGTTTTCCATTTTTATGAAAGGAGAACATGTCACGTTTTTTAAAATGCTATTATTTTACATCTTCAACATGACTTCCTTAGAGACAAATAAATTGAGATACACCAAAAGTTATACGTAAAAGAATACAAATAATGGAAGAATGGAGTATAACATTAAACTGCTGACATACCAACATGTTAGTATATGTGATGACTGTATACGAGCGTGTGAATGTATGTAATTTTGTCTGTAAGCATAAGCATATTATTAATATGCTTTAGTGTAAAATTTCAGCTGACAAGCGTGTGAAATGCTTTCTTAAGCGTCATTCAGTGTGTCATTTTGTCACTCAAATACATAGCATAAAATGTCTAGCAATACATAAGTAAGTATATATATATATGTGTGTGTACGTAAGAATTTAACAATAGCTACATATAACTAAGTCCCGCTAACAAACAAGATTACCAACAATAAATATTTACAAACTCATAACTATAACTCATAATTTTACTGCGTATTTATCTGCTACATACGAGTACTTACATACATTCGTGCATAAGTCTGTCAGAAAATATATATGGGTGATTTCATGTCAAGCGCACCAACTTTTGAAACCGATGTCTTCCGATCGGGATGATATATGCACCAAGGTTAGTCCTATTGGATAGTAGTTCAGACACAATTTTTCAACAAGATCGGTTCAGATCTCTCTGAGTTAGAGGGGATAAAAATTTGAGATTTTGGCCAAACAGGTGTTTTTCTCATCCTTGTAACTTATTACCTATTGTTCTTAGAAAATTTTCTCCCAAATAATTTAGATAGCTATTTCTTCAATATTTCGGAAAAAATTTCTTTAAAAAAAAAGAAATTGTAGACTTTTTTTGCTACATTAAAGCATTTTTTGCCATTTTTTCAAAAAGGGCATTTTTTTTCATAAGAAAGTTTAAGATTTTTCCTTTAAGAGCTTTTTGGTCGCTTAGTGGGATGGGAGTGGGATATCTATCAAAATAAATGTTTTGTAACTCAAGACAACGGTTTTTCAATTTTTCACAAATGCACTATTTTGAATTTTTTCCGATTTGTGTCTAAAACCTTACAAATAAAACTTATACTGAGAAACTAGACAAACTAAACTTTCCGAAGGTATATAACATACCTAACTAAAATTTTATACCCTCGATACTGTAATACCCAGAATATGTTAACCTCAGGAAAAAAATCGTTTTTTTTTTTTCTATAGAAATGTTGAAAAATGTTTATTTTTTATTTATTTTTTATAATAATTAAATTAATGTATAATAATAATAATATTAAAAATAAAAAGATAAATAATTTATTAAAATTTAATCTTAATTGCATTAGATCCACTTATATCATAACTATTTTTATACTTAATTTATTGTAGCTGATGAAGTATTTAAGTCTTGTAAATTTTTAAATACCCAATCCTTCATCCAGCTTTTTTGTCGCCTTTATTTACTGCGTTTTTTTGTCAATCCTTTCTTGGCGTTACTAGGTTCAGCTGCTGATTTCGCTGCTGGTTTATTTGTTGTATTTGGAAAGAAATCGCATTGAATAGAGGCAGAAAACTTTTTTAACTTGAGTCATCCATCGACAAGCGGTATAAAAGCATGGTATTGAGGGGTGCCATCGATTGTTACCGCAGCATCGAATCTGCTCTTCAGTGTTTTCAATGTTTCCTGATGATCCTCTTTGCTACTAAAAACTATTTTAGTTTCTTTACAATAACTCTTTGGCCAATGGAATAAAGCAGTCGCATCTAAGATGCGATCTTAATGAGAGCACTGGAGGCTATACTTCGCTGCATTTCTTTTAAGGTTTGCTCCAATACCATCACATGCTCCTTTACCATGAGCAGTAGGATGAAAATGGCACTCAGCTGGCATTCCAAAATATTTTTCATGGGCCATAAGATATGCCAAGCTACCTTTGTTTTTAAAATGCTGACGAGCTCCGTCCGAAACGTAGTATACCTTCTTTATTGTAAATTTAGATTTTAGAAATTTTAGTATTCTATTCTGGTACTCATAAACTGCAACGGTATCATGTTTTAAATAGTCGGATATGATTGCCATACTTTTGTGTTCCAGTTTTTCATTTTTCATGTAGTAAATAACTACTGTGAATATAGTTGCTTGGTCGTTATTGAAGTGGAATGCCTGAAGAACATATTTATAGATTTCAGCTAAATCATATGAAATAACGAATTCACCAGACTTCAAATGTATCTTCAAATCCTTGAAGAATGACCATTGCTCTTGAACTAAAAAGTCGTGGTTTCTCAAGTTTAGCATTCCTGTACACATTTCTTCGACAAAACCATCCACATTTAAAATGATTGTGTCAGTCTGAATCCAAGAATCAAATTTGACCTCCTCTATATATTCTCGATCTAAAGAGTTGATTAAATTTTCTTTGATGAATGTGGTTTTCGGGCAATTGGTACATTCACCTAAGTGGCAAGAAGTTGTTGCATTAGGACACATAGTCAATTTAAGGCAATCGCGGTAATCGTGTAAATCTTCTGACGAATCATCTGTTAAATACTTTAAGTTGATTTCCTTCAACATCAGTTTAACATTTTCATGGTAAGTGCAAACGCATACTGTGTGAGTTCCGCTGCTTTCTGCCAAAACGCAATGTTTTGGCCTCATTTGGGTTAATTTCGTGAAGCCAATTCTAACATCCTCGTGTTCAGATTGAAATGTTGCAAATAACTCTTTCAGGTTACAGATAACCATTCTCTTCTGTTATGTTATGAAGGTATGTTACATACCTTCGCAAAGGTTAATTTGTCTAGTTTCTCAATATAAGTTTTATTTGTAAGGTTTTACACACAAATAGGAAAAAATTCAAAATAGTGCATTTGTGAAAAATTGAAAAACCGTTGTCTTGAGTTACAAAACATTTATTTTGATAGATATCCCACTCCGATCCCACTAAGCGACCAAAAAGCTCTTAAAAAAAATCCTAAGCTTTCTTATGAAAAAAAATGCCCTTTTTGAAAAAAAAAAATGCAAAAAATGCTTTAATTTAGTAAAAAATCGTCAAAAAAAAAATTTTTTTTTTTTAAATGTTTTTTTCCGAAATATTGAAGAAATAGCTATCTAAACTATTTGGAAGAAAATTTTCTAAGAACAATAGGTAATAAGTTACATGGATGAGAAAAAACACCTGTTTGGCCAAAATGTGAAAATTTGATCCCCTCTAACTCAGAGAGCTCTGGACCGATCTCATTGAAAAATTGTGTCTAAACTACTATCTAATAGGACTAACCTTGTTGCAAATATCATCCCGATCGGAAGACATCGGTTTCAAAAGTTGGTGCACTTGACATGAAACCCCCCGTATGTATGTGTGCTTATATAACTTAATGATATGTAAAATAGCAAAAGAATGCCAAAACAAATGAAAACGATATTAATTAAATATGGGCTTAAAGAGGATATACTGATAAGTGGTTTATTATTGAAATCTGATCGGATCCAAATTATTTTAATTGCCAGACCCTGGGCCTTGAACAAGAACAAAAGTTTCTTCTACATATATTTAAGATATTCTCTAATAATACTGTATAACAAAATAAAATTTTTTTCCAAAATAACAAGGTCCGGCCTATAAATTTTAATAGAGGAAACAAAAAAAAAAAGACACGTGTTTTGAAAGTTTACATCTGAATTTCATTTGAGGGGGGGTTAAAGTCTCCCAGCTCTGGAAAGTGCAAAAAACACCATCAAAAGACGGATTTAAGGGGTTTAAAATATTCAGCAAAACTATTCGCCACGAAATTTTACTATAAGGCCCTGAATACACCAAAACAGAAAAGTAAGAAATAAGACACAACAAAAGAGAGCTTAGGGCTAATTTCGCATTTATTACGAAGTTTACTTTAAAGTACCGCAAAATAAATTTAAATAAAATTCTTAATAAGATTTGGGATAGCTGAACTAACAATATTCTTTACTCTTTTAACAAATGACCAAAATCTCTTACTGCCCTGATCCTAAGAAAACTCCCTCGAAAGTTTAAGTAGATATATATGCTAAATTGTCAATGGATAAATCCTTACAGACTATTACAGTAATTATGAGTTTAAGCACATTATTAAATTTTGTTTCATTACATTTCCTGGCAGTGAAAAATCCATGTATCTATATAAGTTGTTACATCGCAACACATGCTCCTGAGTGGATCCTCAAGAGCGTAGTTTGATCGAGAAAATTTAACGTTTGGTGGTTTCCGAAATTCTCTAATTTCTTCGCTAGTTAGTTATTGCCGCGGTTAAAAATGACTTGCTCTTTCCGACAGGTTCAGTTCGATAGCCACTCCGAAAATATTTTTTATATTTTTGGATTTTTATAATTTTTTTCGATAAAGTTAAAATTTTATATTTTTTTTTTAATATACAACTTTATTTACAATCTATGAATTTAAGAATATAAGCTAATTAGATATAATAGTATTAACATCAATTATTGAACTCCAATGAGAACAACAATATACTACACCACATTGGTTAACTTATTTTTACAAAAGTATTTTCAAGAATTACAAATAGAAAAATACTGAATATTTTCATCAAAAAGAAATATTATAAAATATATGAGTAAATAATTATTTTCGAAAGGGCAGATCAAAAATCTGATGCCTTTTAAGTCTTCGGACCTCATTCGTATCATCTAGCAAGGATATAGCCATCAAATTGGAGTGACTACTTAATCCTTAGTTCGTTGAGTTGTTAACCATGGGAATACATATCGTTATAGTATTTCAATACTGGAATTGCTAGCTGTTCCCCATAACTGTATTCCAGACGTCCAAAATGGTTTGAGTATAGTTTTGTATATTATTATTTTATTTTCCAGACTTAATTGAGAGTTAGGTCCTAATAACCAAAAAGCATTTGGATTTTATGTTCAGATGTTCTTTGTTAGTTTTAGTGTGGTAGTTTTAGTAGTTTTAGTAAAGCGAATGTTAGGTGTACTGATTTTTCACTGTTTACTTTAGTATTTCACTTGTTTAGCCATATTTCAATAGCATTGCGCTCATTTTGAACTATATTCGAAGCTTCACCTTTACACAAGCTGGAGGCTAATATAGCTGTATCATCTACATTTTGCGAACACATTGACAAATTTAATGAACTCACACACAGAATTGTATTATTTTATATATGTGTTAGTAGCAACTTTCAATGAGCAAAACTCCAAAAAAAAAAATTTTTTAAATTTTAAAATCTGTAGGTCTGCTGGACAGCTAAAAACAAATACCTTTCAAATAAGATATGTTGGATCAAAATCGTGAGGAAACTGTTTAACAAATCATTGGTTACAAGAAATCGCCTAACCTATTAATATAATAGATATTACACACTGCTACAAAAAACACTTTTTGCCAAAACATGAAAAGCAACCTAGTGGGGGGCTGTAGGAATAGGTGAGGACATACAAAAAACGCTTTTAAAGATTTTGAGGTATTTTGGAAAAAACTGTTTCAGGGTAGGTCATAGTACTTTAGTACCTCTAATTTAAAGAACAAAGCTTTCATGAAATGTATGCCTAAAATGTATGTTTCGAGAAATTAGGTAACTAAAGCCATTAGAAAAGCTAAGTCAACATTTTACGCTGATAAGTTGGCGAATTCAGTTAACACACGTAAAACTTGGAGAACAATAAGAGAAATTGGAATAGTGAAACAAAAAACCAATGAAGAACCTCAATTTCAGATCCAAATGCCACTAGTGAAAATTTTATTAATATACCGATGCAACAGGCGAATCACTCTTACTACAGTAACTTTCAGGATGAACTCCTACCAGAAAATCAATTCAGTGTCGATTGTGTTAGTCAGTATGACGCGTCATGACGTACTCATGAGCTGCTCATCCAACAAATCTAACGCAACAGGTGTTGACGGTATTCATCCCACTTTTTTAAAAATGCTCCTTCCATATATCTTACCGGCGATAACCCACATATTCAATTTAGCTTCAATTTTATCAAAAAAAAAAAAAATTAGAGATCGAGAAAAAGCTTCAATAAAATAATCATGACGAGCACCTACCCCTACAGATGGAAATAGGCAAAAGTTCTTCCAATACCAAAATCGTCCTCCGAGTATCGACCAATTGCCATATTACCGTACCTGTCAAAGGCTTTTGAAAAACTGCTACATAAGCAACTAATTATATGATAACAATGATAATAATCTTCTTACTTGTAAACAATTCGGTTTTCGTGCCAAGCATAGTTGTATTACAGCTCTTAGTGATGTAGCTGAAGATCTTAGAAAAGAACTAGATGATGGCTGTATGGCAATGTTGGTCTTATTAGACCACTCAAAGGCTTTTGACACAGTTGATCACACTATTCTGATTCAAAAACTAGAAAAGATCATGGTCTTTTCCCCAACGTCTTCCAAATTGATTTATTCATATCTTCACGGTCGAGTACAGTATGTAGAAATCAATAACTTCAAATTTGTTTCCCATCTCTAGGGGTGTATCACAAGGTTCCATTCTTGGACCTCTTCTCTTTTCCATTTATGCAACTGATTTGCCAGACCAGCTGATGCACTGCAACATTAGAATGTATGCATTTTGTATTTTGTATTTATTTATTAAATGCGATTTTCCATTACAACAAGACACAGTAGTAACTCTTAATCTAAATTTAAAATATTATAAGTTACAATTAAAAAACATTAAAAAAAAACTCATATAAAATCAATTAAAGTATTGGTATAGTAATTTTCTAAACCCTATTGCATTGCTTACATTTTGCATGACATTAGGAAGCTGATTCCAGAGACGAATAGTTAGAATAGAAAATTGACATTCAGAGGCATGGTCCCGGTATTTAAATTGAATTATTCGATTCCCACTGGAAGATCTTGCGAAATTAGATATTTTGGAGCCTTGGTTATAATAATTTTATGTAGAAATATAATGTTCTTGAATTTAATATAGTTGTCAAATGACATGTGAAAGACATGACACGAGTATTGGGATACATGATCAAATTTTTTTAATCCAAAGATATAGCAAATAATGTTGTTGAAAGTCACAGTAAGTTTTCTGTTATCCCTAGAGTTGCAACCTGTGAAAACCTCAGATGCGTACAGTAAAGTTGGTAAAAGATATGTTTTAGCAAGTAGCAATTTTATTTTCAGTGGAGTAAAGTGCTGTGTTAACCATAAACTGCTTATCATACTATAAATTCTACCACATGATTGATTTATATGATCTGACCAAGTCAGAGTTCCATTAAACAAAACTCCGAGATTTCGTACAGAGTCAACGATGTCAATTTTAGAGCCCCCAAGGAAGACAATAATCTTATTCTCCAAATGCATCACTTTCTTCTTTATTATAATACACTTAGATTTATTTGGATTAAGTCGTAGACCATTTGCCGTTGCCCAATTTAGAATACGTTTAAGATCATAATTTAATTCTTGAGTTTTGGAAATATTTGAATCCTTGGTACTACTTAAATATAGCTGAATGTCATCAGCGTACATCTGAACCTTAGCGAATTTAATTTGTTGTGGAAGATCATTGGCATATATTGAATAAAGTAGTGGTCCAAGGATTGAACCCTGTGGTACCCCTCTTATAACTTGCAGTGAGTTTGAGATATAGCTACCATCAGCAACAGATTGGGATCTGTTTGTGAGATATGAAAACGTGAGTCTAACTGCAAATGTAGAAAAGTTAGAAAACCTCTTCAGTTTGAGGCAAAAAATTGAGTGGTGCACCGTGTCAAATGCCTTTGAGTGATCCAATAAAACCAAAAAAGATATTTTTCCATCATCCATGTTACTTCTTAACTCCTCAACTACATCAGATAAAGCTGTTAAACAGCTATGTTGTGGCCTGAAACCAGATTGACGCTCTGAAAGTAAGTTGTTGTCATTTAAATACCTAAATATTTGTCTGTGTAAAAGGTGCTGACGATGTTCAATTGTACATAAGCAGTAAAAAGGAGCAATTTGAAGAATGTACGCGAAAATTAAATGATGATTTAAAACGTGTTTCTTTTTGGGTCTAAGTCTAAATCAAAAAAAAAAAAACAAAACGCATTTTACTACGTAGGCGAACGTAGAAAGTTGTCGAAATACCCAACATTTATATTAATAACCAAAAAACAGAAATAGTCAATAAAGCAAAAAATCTAGGAGAAATTTTTAATAATACATTAACCTGGTCGGATCATGTTACAAACGCGTGTGGAAAAACCTTATCGATGCTACGAACTCTATGGCCAACTCAACATTGTACCCCCTCTAATATTAGATTACTGGTCTCGAAAACGTATTTAATACCTATTTTAATGTACGCCTGTGAAATTTTTTCAAGTTGTGATGCAAATAGCAAATCGAGACTAAACATAACGTATAATAATATTACAAGGTACGTTTTTGGCCTTAAGTTTTATGGTAACTTTGAACATATTACCCCATATTCAAAGAAAATTTTTGGTGCCCAGCTTGATGACCTGATGAAGATTAGAACTCTAATTTTTTACACAAAATTATAACCACTCGTGAGCCTTATCATCTGTATAATCGAATCACTTTCAGCCGACGCAGTAGAAATAATACCATAATCCAAATAAGACATCATACGCTAATATCAAATTGGCAATTTTACATTAACGCAATTGGTCTTTGGAATATTATCTCACCAATTATTAGGGCAACCAGCAACGCGTTACACTCTAAGAAATGAATTTTTGAGTATTACTCTTAATATTTTTACTTCAAAATTAAATCACACATTAATAAATTTTTTTTATTTTTTGTTTTTATTAATAGTTATTTAATAACTTTCCAATGTTTAATAACTGTTACATTGTATGACTCTGTCTATCATCATATTTATAACATATGTTTAAAATTATCTTATAGCATTATTTTATTTTTATTTTTCTCTCTGTTTTTATTTTTATACTTCAAAATAACGTACATTTAACAATGTCTGTACTTCTACTACTTTAAGACTCATGTTTTGCTGTAGACGTTACCAAAATGAAATAAATAACTAAATAAATAAATAATCGTTGCATAAGCAAATTTTAAGGCAATGAACTTTATAAAATCAAAGCAGTAAAAGTATTTAGTTTCATTGCGAAATTGCAATACTGCAATTTCTTGAGGTTGATTCAAATTTATGAGTTTAATCAATAAGAATTTCTTTAAAAGTAAAACAATGCAAAATTGGCCATTTTTTTCAATTATTATTTTAGAGTTTTCAGCCAATAAAAATTATGCTGATGCAACAATTATTTATAACAAAAGGTCAAATGTTAAGTAAAAAGATTACAAAATAAAAAATAAATAAATCTTTATCAAAAGTTTTGTATATTTCTTTCAACAATAGTTATTTTAATTTTTTGCACATTACTTATTAAAATCGGTTTATATTTGCAAAAGTTATTTCCTAATTTTAATTTGGTAAACAAACGTTATTAAGAGATTAAAAAAACATTAATTTTTTTTATATATTTTTTAACATTCTAAATTTTTCTCGTTAGTAGTAGCTTTTTAACTTTGTAGTATAAACCAATGTGCCATACTTTATCGAACGATTGTTGTTTATCTAAAAACACTCCAGAGCAATATTTCTCCTTTTCTAAAGTATCCATTACGAAAGCCACTATTCGAAGGCATTGTTCGGGCGTGCCATGTTTTTGTCTGAAACTGAATTAATTATGATGTTAAATTTTTCAAGTACTGGTAACAATCTTTTCAACAATATTCTCTCTAAGATTTTGGAAAATGTGACTAGCAAACTGATTGGTATGTATGATGATATATTGTTTTCATGTTTATTGGGTTTGACAACCATTATTATTTCCGAACACTTCCATTGAGATTGGAAATGGTTCAATCGGAGAATAGAGTTGAAAATAAGAGGTAACACCAAAAAGGGTGGGTTTTTTTTTTGGTGTTTTTGAATTTCTTGAAAAAAGGCATTTTTATAACTGTATAGTGGAAGGCATACAGTATGGAGCAGGCATGGCAGATTGAAGGTAACCTTTTTTTTTTTCTTTGTTCACAAACTTTGAACGCGTTTATCTCGAATCCATATTTTTTGTACTGGTTGCGCCACTAGCGGGTTCATTTTTTGACGAATTTTTTTTTATTTTTTTTTCGTGTTTTTATGAATTTTTAAAGTCAATATTTTTTTTTCGAAAAAAACACACTTTTAAATTTGGAACATCACCAAAAATTTAAAAAAATTAAAAAAAAGCTCGTGTCATACGATAACCAATTTTGTTAAAATTTAAATAAGTCATTTTTTTTCAGATCGGAAGATTTTTGCGACTCCCAGCGCTGCAACCACAAGGCCTCGTTTTTTTCTCTGCCGCCAGTTTGGAGATGTATAAAACCATGTTGGAGTGAAAAATATATTTTTTGAATTTTTTTTCTTGTAATTTGTTCAATTCTCTACAATAATAAAAAAAAATTTGGAAAAATGTTTGTTTTCTGGTTTCTCTGCCGCGAATGTAATGTAATGTAATGAATGAGTCTGCTGAACGTTTGTCTGTTTTGCACCAAGAACCGTTAGCACCTTTTATTGGTACATTTCACTTGGTGGGTCATTTTAAATACCTCGTTGGCGCTGCAAGATTTCTGAGAAAATTTTCAAGTTGTTCATTTTTCAGGTCAAATAGTCGAATTTTTAGGTCCTTATTTGCTTTACTAAAATTTTCCTTATCAACAGGATTCCTACTATTCTGCCATATATTTTTTTATCTTCTTTTATTGCGAACCATCTCTCTGTTATCAGAAGTTACAGAAATTTGGTTGACATGGTTATGTACAATTGGTATAGGTAAATATCCAGCTCCGCGTATTAGGTAGTTGAATGTTACAACAACATCATCCAGTTCTTTTGGTGATTTTAAGGAGATGTTTAAATTAACATTTCTATAAACCCAAAGACTGAAGGATTATAAATCAGTCCTTGAGCTAATTATTTTGGTGTTCAAAATTTAAAAAAAAAATTCATCTGTTCTAAGAAATACCATATTTTTTGGGCCGCATGCAAAAAAAAAAAAATAAAAAGTACTTCAAGTAGACTTTATTGTATGTTTTTCATACAAAATTGTTGAAATTGTTGACTTTATCAACAATATTGTATGAAAAATATACAATAATGTCTACTTGAAGTACACTTTAATTTTTTTGCATACAGCCCTTAGTATCTATCGCAATTCGTTGTGATTTTTATTTATACACCGATATTTCTGCATCTTGCTAAAGATAATGGAATAAACATTTTTTCTTTAAGAATTTATTATTTATGTAAATTTAGCCGCAATGGCACAAAACTGACAAACAATTAAGAATGAGATGCAATATTTAAATTGCAGTATATGCATATTCTTAAAACCATTACATGTCTAAACTCTTGCAATCATTTTATATGTTTTAGCAAACAATTTAACATTGACATAGCAACAAGCTTTGCAGCTCTCTGGTGTTTTGTAATATATGAACGTAATGTTACGCAATTACAAAAACAAAATGGAACAATAGTATAAAACAATAATTTTTTTTTTTGAATTTTTTATATCTGCTACAGCAAAGATCAAAGTGTTGCTAGTTTACAAACAATGAATAAAGTCATTGTTCAAACCATATATAAATGTATGTGATGACGATGACAACGAGCATGTGGTTTGGGATAGATAGTCTCTGTAAACTTTTGTTGTAATGAAGAGAATAGAATTGAAATGAATTGCATAAATTAAGTTTAATATCGTTAGTTTTAGCTTGGTTTAGAAATGCATGCGCCAAAAGTTATGAAAATAGAATGTAGCATTAAAAACATTATAATATGCACTCAATGTAACCTGTTTTAAATTTGCATCACATACACATACGTAATGTAATAGTTTAAATGCAGATTACTAAAGGTACAAACATGCAGATGTTTCGTACTTTAAACAGATACTTACAGGTCTATGTATACGTGTTATAGTGTTATAGTCCAATAATTGACATAGGGAGAAAGTTTTTCCCATCGCCCTCCGCTCATACTCGACGCCTTGCAACATATCTATATATATGTAATAAAAAAAATGTTTGTTTGCCCCTGTCCAACCGATGTGACCCAAACCGGTTCCACTAGAAAGCTAATAGTCAAGATTATATATCTTTTTGATATTTCAAGTGGGCGTGGCCCCTCCCACATAAATTGAATAACATCATATATATTGACTATTGTAATAGCAAGAGTTTTGAAGCATTGCAATAGTACATTTGTTAAAAATGTGAGTAACCAGGACAAAAATGTGCGGGATCGGGCAACTGGGAGTGGCAGCTCCCATAAAAGATTAATATTTAATATCAAATATCTAAGTTATCTAATAGTTAGAGCCTTCAAACTTTGTAGGAGTTCATAAACAATTAATATTAGCAGTCGTAGTAAAAATGGGTGGAATGGGATAAATGGGCGTGGTACTTCAATACAAAGTAATTATATTATATATAAAAATGGATGTATGTTTGTATGTATATGTGTACGTTTGTTTGTCCTTTATAGGACACTACACCACTGGACCGATCGTCTTGAAATTTTTACGGTAGGTAACTGCCCACCCGGAAGGAAAAATAGGCTGTATCTTTTTTTGGATTTTTCAAGTGAGTGGCCCCTCCCATCTAAAATGAAATGAACCTCTTATTTTAACACATAATATCTGAAGTACTATGACAGCAAGAGCTCTATAACTATGCACATGTACATTAGGGTGGCGCTCCATTATATGGAGGGGAAAGAAGTGTTCGAATTTAAGAATAGTGAATGTGAGTAGTAAAAAAAACTGAGAAATAAAAATTTTTGGTTCAACAAAAAAAAATTTAGAGGTGCCTCAACGCGACTGAAAATTTCAAGTGTATTTATATGCGGAAAATATGACTTTTTTTCAGATTTTACGAAAATTTCGTTCTATAATTTAATTTTTTTCGACAAGTTGTTATATAAATCGATATCAACACTAAATTATCTTTTCAAAAAGCTTTATAGCTTCAAAATAGAATGAAAACTCTCCAAGTAATAACAACGGGCACAGACCACTTTTGCGTCAAAAAACTCTAGGTCATGTAATATGATGAACATTTTTTCAACTTTAGCAAATTGATTAAAGCCATAATTTTTTGTTTGGTCTCCTTACATTCAGTATTCAGTATTGCTTTATTAACACGTTGTTAACCCATTGAGAACTGATAGCAAAAATGGAATATTTTTTTAGAGAATTTTGAAAACTCCCTTTTTAAGTTTTAAAAAATTTTCATGGGAAATAAAATTGTGCTATACATATTTAATAAATTTTTATGATTTGATGATTATGATGATTTTATAATTTGACGTCATTAACGCATTTGGACTTGGTGCCACAAATGAACCCAAGTTTTTTTTTTTTTTATATATTCTTCCTTTATTTACATATTTTAACAAATTTGATATTTACATATGAGATCTTATCTTTACATAGATATTTCAACAAATAATATATAGGATCTAAAGACATTAAATAGTTTTTATTTTATTTTTTAATGATTTTTAAAGGAAAATGGGAGGGAAAAAACCTTTATATGATTTAATAAATTCAAATACTATCTGAAAATATTTATATGCTTATAGAAGGTTTATTAGAAATAATAGACCCCCATAAGCATATAATTTTCAATTTGGTGATTTCTTTTTAATTTTACGTTACTTCACTACATTCTCTTATCAGTGGGTAAGAGGAATTTTCAATTTTGGCAAAATAATTGTTGTTAATCCTTGTTATGAAATCGATAATTTTTTCATAACCTGTTTCTTCATGAAGAAGATTTGTAGGATACCTCCAGGGCTTTTTATTTATCATTTTAAGACATTTGTTTTGTATAATTTGTAAGCGTTTTAGGTGGCAGTTGGCAGCGTCACTCCAAATAGGACACGCGTATGTTAATATTGGCCTTACAACACTTTTGAATAGGAGATTTTTGTTTTTGGGGTTTAGAAATGACCTTCTATTTAGAAGTGGCCATAATGCTTTAAATGATTTTATAGCTTTTTGGCACGTAGCCATAATATGTTGTTTAAAAGTAAGGTTTTTGTCCAAGACAACTCCGAGATATTTGACATGATTAACTACATTTATGGTATTATTTCCAATATGAAGATGACGTCTTGGCAGTCTTTTGGGAGATTTGTTGAACGGAAAAATAATTGCTTGGGTCTTGTTTGGATTAATTTTGATTTTCCATTTGTGAAAATATTTACTGCAATTTACAAGTCCCTTTTCCATTTTCTTCAGGAGTGCACTTGTAAGTTTGTTTGAAGAAATTAACGCAGTATCATCTGCGTAGTAAGCAATTTTCATATATTTCGGGACTTTGAAATCGGATGTATATATCGAGTAAAGCAATGGCGACAAGACTGATCCTTGAGGTAACCCTGTGGTAATGGTTTTTGGAGATGATGTTTCATTAGTAATCGCAACTTTAAAGATTCTGCCGTGAATGAAATCTGAAATAAGTTTGCATAAATATTTTGGTACATTTGCATCAAGAAGTTTAAATACTAGGCCATTATGCCAAACGGTGTCAAACGCTTTTTCGATATCCAACAATATTAGACCCGTTGAACGTTTATTGTTTTTATTGCTGATTATTTGATTTTTAATTCTGTTTATTTGGTGAGTAGTGCTATGCCCTTTTTTAAATCCAAATTGTTCTTTAGCAACAATAGAATTGGTCGTTACAAATTCACTAAGACGAGAATGTAAAATTTTTTCAAATATTTTACCAAAGTTACTTAATAGACTAATAGGTCTATAGCTATTTGGGTTATTTTTGGGCTTGCTAGGTTTGTTGACAGCTATAACCTTAGCATTTTTGAAATGGTTTGGGAAATAGTTGAGTTTGATGCAGCTGTTAAATATTATAACCAGTAATTTTAGAGCTTTGAGTGGTAGTTTCTTTAAGAGCAGGTTGGGAACATTGTCAAAACCAGGAGATTTTGAGGGTTTTATTAATGAGACAATATTCATTACTTCTTCTAGAGATGTATAAATTGCTGACTCAGAAGTGGGATTTTCCTTCTTAAAATTATTTACTGTTGAATTTATTACTATATCCGCTGAGTGGTTGTAATTCGAAGTGAGGTTATTTGCTTTGACAAATGTATTTGCCAGGACTTCAGCCTTGTCCTTATCAGATGTTATCCTTGTATTTCCAACCTCAAGGTGAGAGATTTGATTTTTTCCTTTTCCTCGCAAGTTCCTGCTTATTCTCCAAAATGATTTATCACCTGGTTTTAAATTGGATAATAATTGACACCATTTGTTATTGCGTTCCGAATTAATTCTTTTATCAATCATGTTACTTAGAAACTTAGTACATTGATTATAAAAAGTTTGCTCGGCTATATTTGAAGATCGTTGGCTTTTTCTTTTAAAGCTTCTTCTTAGTTTAATATATTTCACAGTACTTTCTGGTAATGTGTAATTATTTTGTTGGGTTATTTTAGGTGTAGACGCATCCCTTGCTTCGAAGACTACATTTATAAATTTTTGTATTTCCTGATCAATTACTACCTTGCTATTGTATATATCCGAATTTAACGTGATTTTATTTTCTAAAAAATTCATATAAATGTTCCAGTTGGTTGCACTATAATCATAATAGTTGAGGTCAACCTGCGAGGCCACTGATCTTTTAAGTGTACACATAATGGGGCGATGGTCTGATGGTATTTCGTAATCCATTGTCTTTACGTCTATATTTAAAGCGGTATTGCTTACAATAATATCGACTGTAGATGCTTCGCGATTGTGTTGATGGGGGAATAGGGTTGGACTAATAGGATAGTGTATAAAAAAATTGCTTGATTGCTGTAGATTGTTGAGTGCAATTCCTGCAGTATTATTTGAACGGCAATTCCAAGAGCAATGTTTGGCATTTAGGTCACCAAAAACTCTGTATTCTTTGGTGAAAGGTGTTAGGTTCAAGATATCAGCACAGAAGTTATGGGTATATCTTGGTGAATATAACGAAGATACAACAATAGGTCTATTATTTATAATAACTTCAATTGAGATGTTTTCGATAGATAAAGTGTGTGATATAAAGAGGTTTTTATGAGCGACAGATTTATGAATTAACAGAGCTACTCCTCCTCCTCTAGCATCTGTTCTGTCACTTCTATATAAATAATAATTTTTAAAAAAGGGTCTATGATTTTCTGAAAAAAATGTTTCATTCAAAGACGCTATTTTAATATTTTCTCTTTCATTTAGTATTTCAAATTGTTTTAATTTAGAAAAGTTTGAAATGCCATTAGCATTCAAGTGAAGCATTTTGAATTCGTTTAAAATATTAGTATAATCCATGGGCGTATTTTACCATTGACATTACAACTTTGATTTGTTGTACTTTTGGAGTGCACCTATGCAAATCATCCATAGCTGTAGTGAAAATATCAAAAAGCTCATCAATGCTAAATAAATCGTTGTTTGTTTTCAGCTGATTAGCATATGTAGCTTTGCTATTATTATTGATGTTATTGTTACAATTTGTGTTGTTGTTTCTTAAGTTAGGAAAATCTCCCACATTAAATTGAAATGAGTTATTTTGTTGTTGTCTGCTTTTATTCGGACTTTTAGAAGTAACTCTTGTTCTAGTTTCCAAATAGAGAGAACGTAACGGACAGTTGATATCGTTTGCAGAGTGATCAGTTCTTTCTTTTCCTTGTTTTTTGCAATTAAAGCATGTAAAAACAGCTGGTCTTTTTTCATTTCTGTTAAACGGACACACACTTGTATGATGTTGTTCTGCACATATCATACACGCAGCACTTCGATGGCAATGTTCGCCGCCGTGGCCATACATCAAGCAGTTCCAGCATTGAGTTGGTTTGTTCTTGGATTTCGATTTATATTTTTTCCAAGAAATTATAATATTAGAAATTGTTCGTACATTTTTTAAAGCAGTTGGATTAAAATTTTTACGAACAAATTGAACTTTAAAAACTGCATTATTGTTTGAACTGAATTTGGTGGTTATTTCAGTTACGGAAGAGGGGGATAGGTTGTAGTTTTTTAGCTCCTTGGAGATTTCCTCAGAGCTTATGCGGGGTAAACCGTGTAAAAAGGTGGTGTATAACCTATTTTCTTTGGAGCCATAAGAATGAAACTCCATCTTATTCTCTTTAAGTATTTGTTTGTAGCATTCGTACATTTTATTACTAGGAGCAAAAATTTTGGTACCAATTGAAGTACGTTTGAAAATGCAATCCTTACCAAGCAGCTTTTGTATATCTGTAAATGAAGCATTAGCTTCTACAACAATCGGTGGAGGTTTGTGTTCCTTAACATCGTTAATATTTGATACGTGAGTTACGTCCATATCATTGAGGCCAGCAAGCAGGCTAAATCTGTTGCTTGAAGTTGACGCCATGTTCGGGTTAACAAAACCCGGAGGAAGTTTTGTCATCTTCTTATTCACAAGCTTTCTTTTTGATGAAGACTTGGCCCCTCGGGCCATCGCAAAATTTATATTCCTGTTTTAAGCTGGATTGTCTACCACGTGAGTTCAAATGAGATCAAGAATAGGCAATTGCAAAAACAAAAATATACACTTGTTTTTAATTTTAAATAGTTGTACTCTAAGCGCTTTGATTTTTTACACAACCGTTCGTAAAGAGAGTTAGATTCGAACTGAAATGAACCCAAGTTAGTATAGTACGATTACGTCAAAAATTTCAAAGATTTTGCATATACTGCTGAATTTTGGAACAATTAATCTATCTATACTAATATAATAAAGAGGTAATGTGTGTTTGTTTGTTTTTTTGTTTGTTTGTAGGAGGTAATCTCCATAACTACTCATCTGATCTTCCTGAAGATTTCATAGAGTCTTACTGCGGATATGGGAAGTGCTATGGGCTATAATTTTTTCAATATTTTTAGTGGGCGTGGCACCTCCCACACAAAGTAAATTTTTAATATCATATACATACATATATTGAGTACTATGACAGGGAGAGCTTTGCAAATTTGTGTGAGGTCACCTATTGTTAATATTAGTAGCCACGCCGGAAATGGGCGGGATCGGAGAAGTGGGCGTGGTACCTCCCATACAAGTAATAATTCAAAGTTATATATCTCGAGTACTATGATAGAGAGAGCTTTTCAAATTTGTCTGATGGCACCTATTATTAATGTGAGCAGTCGGACAAAAAATCGGCAGTATTGGACCAATAGGCGTGGCACTGTCATATAAAGTAACCATAAAATGCCATATGTCTGGAGTACTATAATAGTGAGAATCTTGGGACTTCGTGTGAGCCCATAAGTTATTCATGTGATTAGTTAGACAAAAAATGGGCGTGATCAGAGCAGTGGCCGTGGCAGCGCCCATACAAAGTAAATATATGATATCATATAATTGGTGTGCTAAAAAACGGAAGCTTTGACACTTTGCACGAGCCTATCAGATCTTAGTATGAGTAGTCGAACAAAAAATTGGCGGGTTCACACCAATGGGCGTGGCACTCCCCATGCAAAGTAACTACTTAATGTCATATATCTGGAGTACTGTAAAAGAGAGAGCTTTGTGGCTTTGCGTGAGCCCATAGGGTCTTTGTGTGATTAGTCGAACAAAAAAATGGGCGTGATCGGAGCAGTGGCCGTAGCACCGTTCATGCAAAGTAGATATCTAATATCATATAACTGGTGTACTATAAAAGGGAAAGACTCGATACTTTGCATGAGTCCATCAGATATAAGTGTGAGTAGTCCAATAAAAATTGGGCGGGATGGGATTAGTGGGCGTGTCACCAAAGCGACAGTCTTTTAACAAGTTCATTAGTTATCAATGTGATTTGTCGTGGAAAATATATCGCCGAAATCAAAAATCGCCAAACACAAAAATCACGAAAAAAAATCGCCCAAAAACAAAAATTTTCAATATCAAAAATGATCAAAATCAAAAATCGCTAAAAAGAAAAATTGCCAAATGATATTCTAAATTCAAGACCAATAGTTACGTGTTGGCAGATCTAATTTGGAAAACACGTGTTCTCCTCATGGGCAGCTACATGTACCTTGCTCCTGGGTAGGAACGCCGAAAAATCTGATAATTGTTGTACCGAATGAAACAACAAAAAGCATTGCAGTTATGTCAGCGAGCATTGAAATAAAACAAGTAAGAAAATAGAAAGATACCCTATACCATGCGTTTAGATCCAGCTAATTAGATATAGAAAATAAGCATAAACAAATTTGAGTCATTGTTATTAATTTTTTAGGCTGCAGATATGAAAAAGTTCATATTGGGTTCCATATATATGTATATGGAGACTAAGTCGAAAAATGGACCGCGCCTAACTGTGCAATATTTTTGTTTTTTGATAGATTTTAGTGAAGATCGGGAAGCAATTTTATATGGGGCCTATGAGTAAGAATAGTCCTAAAGGGATTATTTTTGGACTACTGATTAATGGATATAATAAACACATAAAACCCCAATTTGACCGAGATCTATATGATAATTTGGATCTTATGGCAATTTATGTCGATTTCATAGTGGTAATTTGTATAGGGACTAGGTCTCAACATGGACCGAATTTCGCCAATTTCAATAGCTTTCATCCTATTGCCAATAAAAGCTTAGATACCAAATTTCATGAAAATATATATTCACTAGCTGTATTTACCCGGTCTTGCCCGGAACAAAAAGGCCTTTGACTTAAAAAATGGTTCACTATGATTACCAGGCGCTGAGTACTTAGTCCCCAATTAAAAAATTCCCCAATAAAATGAACTTTCTCCCCAAAAATTTGTATGGGCAGTAAATAAATTTTTTATTTCAATTAAAAATTTTTGATTTTTTAATTTAGAAGTTTTTTATAAGATGCTGCAGCAAAAATGCTTCAAAAATAAGCGGCGAAACCGCTTTAAGTTTTTTTTTCAGTTTATTTATAAACATCAAATATAACGGAATGGTTCGCAAATTAAAGGAATCGGAACTTTTAAAAATTGAATTACTTCATTCAATAAGTGATCATCATTGAGCAGAGACATCAAATTCAAGTTTCAGAAATGAAAGACTAATGCGACTTTTAATATTGTGTCGCAAGGTTTCTTTTTAAGCAACTGCTTTTGATCAACAGGTAATTATTTCACATACGTAGATAAAATTTATCATACGACATTTCACTAAGCTGTGTTCCGCGAGCGAGTCGCGTCCGCTTCCGCGCGTTTGGCAGCCACACCCGTGCTGCCGCGCAGTTGTTGTCAACTTATTTTAATCGCCAAAATATATTATTCAGATCATTGCAATATTTTAGCTGAGCTGTGTTCCGCGAGCGCGTCGCGTCCGCGTCCGCGCGCCTCGCGCCGCTTCCTCGCAGCTACTACCCGTGCTGCCGCTTAGTTCTCGTTAACTTATTTTGATTCCTAAAACATATTTTTTAGAGCATTGCGATATTTTAGCTGAGCTGTGTTCCGAGAGCGCGTCGCGTTCGCATCCGTCGCGTCCGAGTCCGCGCGCCTCGCGCCGCTTCCTCGCAGCTACTACCCGTGCTGCCGCTTAGTTCTCGTTAACTTATTTTAATTCCTAAAACATATTTTTTAGAGCATTGCGATATTTTAGCTGAGCTGTGTTCCAAGAGCGCGTCGCGTCCGCATCCGTCGCGTCCGAGTCTGCGGTCGCGCACCGCGCGCCGGTTCGCGCGTTTGGCAACCACACCTGTGCTGCCGCGCAGCTGTTGCCAACTTATTTTAATTGTCAAAATATATTTTTCAGATCATTCCGATATTCTACCTAAGCTGTATTCCCCGTGCACATAGCTTCCGCGCAACGAAATGATGCTATTGAAAAGAATACTCATTTTAAATGCATTTATTGTAGGACATACTATATATTGAGAGCAGTATGCAAACGTTTACTATAATAAATATTTAACAAAATTCATTAAATAAAAATATGTAAAAATTTAACAATGAATTTGGGGATAAGTTCATTTTTTCTTTCGATTAAAAAAAAATGGGGAATTTGTTCATTTCTTTTGGGTGCCTTTTTTTAAGTTTGGGAAATTTGTTCACCGTGTAGTTATTTCAGTGTAAACCAAATTTCAGAGAAATCCGTTGAAAAGTACAAATTTGTATAGGGAAGAAATATACCACACAAAAAAATGTGAATTTTATATGAAAATTGGGCGTAAAAGTAAGCGTGGTCGGTACAATTCATATGGCGGCCTTCCCTGGAATATGTACTATATTTCGGAGAAAGCCATTGAAAAATAAAAGTTTGTATAGCAACCAAATAAAGAAACAAATAAAAGGAAAAAAATAAGTTTTATATACATAGAAGTTGGCGCAAAGTAGGCGTGGCCTGTAAGAAGCGTATGGTGACCTTCCCTGTAGTATAGAGATCGTGTGACCAAATTTTAGACATCCCTCGAAAAATAAAAATTTCTATAGTGAACATATATACCAAAAAACAGAAAATTAATTTTGTATAAAAAGTGGGCGTAGAAGCAGGCGTGGCCGGCAAGAATCATATGGCTATCTCTCTGGAGTACAGAGATCGTGTGTGGAAAATTTCAGAGAAATCGGTTGAAAAATAAAAATTTGTATAGCGAACAAATATACCAAAAAACATAATGAATTGTGTACAAAAAGTGGGCGTTAAAGTAGGCGTGGCCGGTACGGAGCATATGGCGACCTTTCCTGGAGTACAGAGATCGTGTGTACCAAATTTCAGATAATTCCGTTGAAAAATAAAAATTTGTGTAGCGAACAAATATACCAAAAAACAGAAAACGAATTGTATACAAAAAGTGGGCGCAGAAGTAGGCGTGGCCGGTAAGAATCATATGGCGACAATTCCTGGAGTATGGAGATCGTGTGTAGCAAAATTCAGAGAAATCCGTTGAAAAATAATAATTTGTATAGCGAACAAATATACCAAAAAGCAGAAAATGAATTGTATATAAAAAGTGGGCGTAAAAGTAGGCGTGGTCGATAAAAAGTATATGGTGACCTTAGCTGGAGTACAGGGATTATGTGTACCGAATTTCAGAGAAATCTGTTAACAAATAAAAATTTGTATAGTGAACAAATATGAATAAAACAGAAAATGAATTTTACATAAAAAGTGGGCGTAAAAGTAGGCGTGGCCGGTAAAAAGTATATGGCGACCTTTCCTGGGGTATAGAGATCGTGTGTACAAAATTTCAGGAAAATCCGTTGAAAAATAAAAATTTGTATAGCGGTCAAACAAACAAACAAACAAACAAACAAACAAACAAACAGAAAATGAATTTTATATATATAGATATTTGCGACCTGTAGTTTGATTACAAGGCTTACATGGACACACAGACAGATGGACGGAAGGACGGACGGACATCGCTAAATCAACTCATAAAGTGATTCTGAGTCGATCAGTATAATAAAACTTAATATTAAATGTGATATATCTGAATTACTGTAATAGTGAGGGCCTTGGGACTTTGCTTGAGCCCTTTCATTACGATTTGGGGGAGGGGTAGCGAAGCACACCGGGTTGCATCTAGCTTGTTATAATTTACTATTATTAGAACAATAAAAAATTATAATTTACTTTAACAATTAATTAACTTAAATAAGCCAAAATTCATAGTTTTGCCTCAGCAAGGAATGGATTAGCGTTGTTCGATTTATTCCAAATTTTTAGCATGGAAGAGTTTCATATTTGGTTATAATATTTTAGAAGCCGCATCTAAAAATTCGACAGCACTTACAAAGTTTAATGTGGAGCAACGGTAGCAAAATTTTCATTTCAGGAACAAGACTTTCGTGTAGCCTACAGTCTTTAGGCCATTTCCGTCCAATGCGACTATTCCAGTTATGCTTTTTGTACTGGTTTCTTCCTTTAATATCTTCTCCGTATCGTGAATCCCAATCGCACAAAAAATACGGATATTTTGGACGGCCAGATGCTGTTAAGTCTGTAATCAATGAAACTATTTTGAGGTCGCAGCAAATGCACCACCGGTGTTCGTTATATTTGACTACTTCCCGAATGTGTTTCAAATTATCGAAATTTTCTCTAGTGTCAGTGCTATACGCAATCGGAACAGAAGGCATTCTATTTGTCTTCTGCAAAAGCACAACTTTTAAACTGTTTAGTGAACTATCGATTAATAAACGCTAATCATCTTTTTTATAGGTTAACCCTATCGTCTCCATTAACTTTTCAATATCGTTGCAATAAGCAAAATTTTTTGCACCGTTCATATTGAAGAACTTTTCTAAATCTTTTTGGCGTTTTCGATATGCTGTTACTTTGGTACCTTTCGCCAGCAAATTATTTCCTTTCAAAAATGAAGCCAGTAGTTCTGGTTTTTTCTGAGTCAAACACAAATTTGCAACAATTCCATGCAATTGGTTTTGTGTGACTAGGATTGGGTCCTTTGATGTTTCGTCGGATGTACCTTCACCAGGGTCGTATTGTGAGAAGAAATCCATGGATGTAGCGGTGGCGGTTGTAGTACTGATGTCTGTTTGAAGGTCAATACTTCGGAGTTTTGGTACTGGAACGAATTCTGAGTGAGGTAATGGTAATTGGACACTTGCTGCTACATAAGTTTTATTCTTTGCTTTCCTTCTATTCAAAGTTTTATGGTAGTTGATACATCCATAGCAATTTTCTTCTTGAAGCGGGCTGTTGCCTAACCACATCATTGGAATACCAAAAGGCATAGCCTTCTTCTTTTCACTTTTCTATTGCATAAGAGTTGAATGGCAATTAAAGCAAACTTTTTTAGGGCATAGTTTACGTCAGTGATAAACTCTTGCGAGAAATATTGTTTATAGGCTTCCAAAAAAAAAATTACTCGCATTGCCACATTTTTCATTGGTTGCTATGAAAAATGGCCCATTTTACATTTTGGATCCGACATTTTTAATACAATATATATTATACAATGAAATTAGCTCGCTTGTACGAAATAAAAAAAAATCGCTACCTGTACGGTGGTTGAAATCAAAACAGTTGTTTTACTAATTCCTAATTCTTGGAACTTCCCTTTTTAATTACTTCTACCTAAATCGCTATTTATTTAATGGTTTTGGGATTTTTAACGCAAATTATCGACTAAGACCATTTGCTTTTTAAATGAAATTTATTGAAGAAACTGAGAAGCATATTATAGATCAAACAGAGAGCAAAAAACACTTAGTTTTGTTGAAAATATTTTCAAAAAGCACGAAAAAAAATAATTTTTCCAACATTTTGCTTCATAAGCACCACAAATATTTTCTAAATCAATTTTTTTTTAAATTTTTTATTGTTGCACAGGTCTTTAGCAATAATTTGGCTTTTACAGATTGAAAAAATATCAAGTAGTCGACGAGTTATAGCCAAAAACCATATAAACAATATTCTGCAAAGTTCGAAGGTGGATTAAGACAAAAAATTCGAACTAATATAAACAAACGCCGCGATATGGGTCTTCTAATTAAGCCTCTATTTTCACCCCTCACTCTCAGAATCAACCTAACTTTTTCTAACCGGAATTTGCTCCACAGTGTTATGCAACAATAAGTCAATTCGTGTAGCTTTTCATGAGTTCTATAAGCTCTTGAAAGATAACAAAGAACTTCGTGAAGAAATGAAGGAAGAGGTGTAAATTAAAAATAATTAACGCATTATCTAAAATTTAAATGTACTTAGTTATATAGTATTTACCTGGTGTCAGAAAAATATACTATAGTCTCTCACATTAATATCACAAAATTTTCAAAATTAAGAACTGTAACTGTAGCAACACGAAATAAAATCAAATTCTAAATTTTTTCATGTAGAACATGGGATTACTTCATGCATAGAAACTGCATTATTTTGTATTTTAACTTATATTGATGTAATCAATATATAAAAATCAATACTTTAAGGAATGGTAAATATTTCAAACGGTCATACAAAACGATGAAACTTTAAACCGTAATACCTCAAAACCATTTATTTCGATTTGCTGCAGTATTGCTCCTTACTCCTTCTTATTTCACTTTCTCTTGGTATGCGTGTGTTCTTATATATGTTAGAATATGTAATAATGTGGTCATAATAGTTTCGAGAGTTGTATGGGTGCTCATTTCCTTGAATGGGTGGGTATAGAAGTCTTTTTTTCTTTGTTATATTTTTGTTTTTTTGAAAGTATGAAATATGAGTATTTGTGAGTGTGTCAGAATAGAACATATGTACGATGCTACGAAAAAACATTTTTATAAATGGAATAAATGTCTGTTTGGTTTGTCAACTTCAACAAAATATTATTACATCATTATCATGCTTATGACTATGTTATCCTGAAGCAAGTGTAGCTTTCTGCCAACATAATAAAAAAATACTTGACTTACATATATCTATCCAATCACAAATAAACCATGTTATGTTTTATCAAACAATGTTTATTATAATGTTTTATTGTACATATTGTATTGAAGAAAGCGTTATGAGATGACATATATATTGTTAATATTGCAATATGTTTTGAAACAAATATTCTCAGAATCATGTAGTTTTCCTTAATGGTTTTACGGCAAACTTGCTATACATTATTTTTATTCATCTGGTATCGTTTAATAAAAGGCAATGTATGCTGTTTACGGGAGCTCCAAAGGTAACCTACCATAGGGCCATGGATTCAACAATGCCAGTATATATGGGTGGTATATGTGTTGAGGAATCGTATACTCTCGATGTTCTAGGCATGAGAATTCAATGTGATGTTCGTTGGAAGGAGCATGTTTTTCAAGTGTCTAAAGAAGCATTCGAGTGTCTTGGTTTTTTAAAACGGTGCAATAATTACTTCACTCTTTCTGATTTCTTTAAAATCTATACCACTTTCATCCGACCGAAAATGGAATACAACTCCCATATATGGGCAGGTGCTTCAAAGTCTATACTGGACCGAGTGCATAGGAGCGCGTTGCCGCTCATCCGTGACAGTAGGGTGTCCAACTCTATTGACTAAATGGAACATCTTCGAAATGTGGATTGTGTAGCACTGTTCTATATATATTACAAGAGGAAATGCTCTTCTGCGATTAGCGAACTAATTACAAATTTCGGCTCGCTCTACAGAGAGAATTCATTTATCAATCGAACTAGACGTGTGTGGAATATACTCTCAGCAGAGGTCTTTCCTGACAGTCATAATCTAATAAAATTTGAGTCAAATATTCTTGCTACCTTTTTCCTGGTTACATAGGGGCATCCCCTGAGTGTTGGTTAATAAATAATTTTAAAAAAATCATGAGAGTCCCATCACAGGGGAGATGTGTAAACATCTAGTAACTAAAGATTTTTTTTGGCACTTGTTTGTTAAATTAAACACAAAGCGTCATCTATATATCCTTTATAGCAAACAATTACAGGTGCTATGCTAATATAAAAAATATTTACTATTATCTAATATTTCAACTCCTTAATTTTTATTGTTACCATGTTTGATTATTAGTATTCATTTTCATTTTTTATTTTCATTTTTCGTTTTTAATTTTTCAGTTTTCATTTTTCAGTTTTCAGTTTTCAGTTTTCATTTTTAATTTTTAATTTTTGATTTTTCATTATTAATTTATTAATTTTCATTTTTCAAAACGTGTTTATAACGCTATTCGCTCCCTCATTTTATATCCAAACACTCCGCTATGAAATTGTACTTTCATTTTAACTCCAAACACTTCCCAATCTTTTCACCAATACAGTCATATCTCACACCGTTTTTGTCTTACATCTTACGTAAGATTTAAGAAATAGAAATTTACCCCCCTGCGCGTATAGATGTTTACACATAAAAAAAATAATATAATTACACTGTGAAACAAATTCAGGTTAGCAAAAGTTAGGTCGATTCTGAGAGTGAGGGGTGAAAATAGAGGCTAAATTAGAAGACCCGTATCGCGGCGTTTGTTTATGTTAGTTCGCATATTTTTTTTTTAATCGACCTTCGAACTTTGCAGTCAAATGCCGATTTTCAGCATATTGTTTATATGGTTTTTTGTCTATAACTCGTCGACTGATTGATATTTTTCAATCTGTAAAAGTCGAAAAATTGCTAGAGACCTGCGCAACAATTAAAATTTTTAAAAAAATTTATTTACAAAATCTTTGTGGTGCTCATGAAGCAAAATATTGGAAAAATTATTTTTTTTCATGCTTTTTGAAAATATTTTCCACAAAACTAAGTCTTTTTTGCTTTCTGTTTGATCTATAATATGCTTCTCAGTTTCTTCAATAAATTTCATTTAAAAAGAAAATGATCTTAGCCGATAATTTGCGTTAAAAATCCCAAAACCAATAAATAAAAAGAGATTTAGGTAGAAGTAATTAAAAAGGGAAGTTCCAAGGATTAGGAATTAGTAAAACAACTTTTTTGTTTTCAACCACCGCACAGGTAGCGATTTTTTTTATATTTCGTACAAACGAACTAATTTCAAAAATGAAGATTCAGTTAAGACTCGAAACTCAGCCGAAGCTGATGTCTTTTAATTTTCGCTCGGCCGTGATAAAATTCGCTATTAATTTTTTTGGAACCTATTTCGTTTTGTGAGTGATTTAAGTTAAGTGCATCGGTTTCATAAAAATAACAAAAAAACATTGTATAATATATATTGTATTAGAAATGTCGGAACCAAAATGTAAAATTGACCATTTTTGTAATGTTTGTGGACGTTTCATAGCAAGCGATGAAAAATGTGGCAATGCGAGTGATTTTTTTTGGAAGCCTCTAAACAATATTTCTCGCAAGAGCTTATCACTGACGTAAAATATGCCCCTAAAAAAGTTTGCTTTAATTGCTATTCAACACATATGCAATGGAAACGTGAAAAGAAGAAGGCTATGCCTTTTGGTATACCAATGATGTGGTTAGACAACAGCCCGCATCAAGAAGAAAATTGCTATGGATGTATCAACTATCACAAAACTTTGAATAAAAGGAAAGCAAAGAATAATACTTATGTAGCAGTGCCAAGTGTCCAATTACCATTACCGCACTCAGAGTTCGTTCCAGTATCAACATAACGAAGTATTGATCTTCAAACAGATATCAGCATTACAACCGCCGCTGCTACATCCATGGATTTCTTCTCAGAATATGACCCTGGTAAAGTTACATCCTATGAAACATCAAATCCTAGTCACACAAAACCAATTGGATGGAATTTTTGCAAATTTGTGTTTGACTCAAAAAAAATCAGAACTACTGGCTTGAAAGTAACAGCAAAGTAACAGCATATCGAAAACGCCAAAAAGAGTTAGAAAAGTTCTTCAATGTGAATGGTGCAAAAAATTTCGCTTATTGCAACGATACTGAAAAGTTAATGGAGGCGATGGCATTAACCTCTAAAAAAGATGATTGGCGTTTATTCATCGATAGTTCACTAATCAGCTTAAAAGCTGTGCTTTTGCACAAGTTAAATAGAATGCCTTCTGTTCCGATTGCGTATAGCAGTGACGCTGGTGAAAATTTCGATAATTTGAAACACATTCTGGAAGTAGTCAAATATAACGAACACCAGTGGCGCATTTGCTGCGACCTCAAAACAGTTTCATTGATTACAGGCTTAACAGCATCTGGTCGTCCAAAATATCCGTGTTTTTTTCTATAGCCGCCTGCGAAACGGCAACTGGCCAAATCATTAATTTAATTAATTTAATTTTTTACTTAAAACTTTTCATAACTAACATTTCAAAAATATATTTTTTCCATATTTTTATAATTTCTTTTTTAATGTTTCTTCAAAGCCAACACTGTACAAAATTGGTACATAAAAAATGAGAAGTAAATTAATATTAAACTGGAAAACGCAAGTTTTGTATTATGATTGTTTTATATTCAAATGAAATTTATTTAAGAACTCAGAAGTATTTTATAGATCAAACAGAAAGCAAAAAAGACTTAGTTTTGTTGAAAATATTTTCAAAAAGCATGAAAAAAAAATAATTTTTCCAACGTGTTGCTTCATAAGCACCACAAAAATTTTTGAAATCAATTTTTTAAAATAACTTTGATTATTGTGCAGGTCTCTAGAAATAATTTGGCATTTACGGATTGAAAAAATATCAATAAGTCGACGAGTTATAGCCAAAAAACCATATAAACAATATGCTGAAAATCGGCATTTGACTGCAAAGTTCGAAGGTCGATTAAAAAAAATTCGAACTAACATAAACAAACGCCGCGATACGGGTCTTCTAATTTAGCCTCTATTTTCACCCCTCACTCTCAGAATCGACCTAACGTTTGCTAACCTGAATTTGTTTCACAGTGTTATGGCAGGTATACAATATTATATACCATGAAATTCGAGAGAGGGTCTTACACACAACTTTGTTTAGACCATAATAATCAAATTTAAATTGGTTGCCCTATAAATTTAAAGCATTTCCAAAAAGTATTTTATTACAACAATTGCTTATTTTAAATCAAGCAAATTTGTAAATTCCAACATATTACACGAACTAAAAAGGCGTATAAGTGATTTATGATGTTTTGAAATAAAAATAACACGTATACGTCTGTACGTCATAGGTCCATTCACACAATATCCATTAACTCTCCGTCTAGCAACACTTCTGGTACCCTTAAACGCATGACAAGGTCCGTAGGTACCTATTTTTGTTGATATGACATTTTCTATGAAAAAGACATTTTAAAATTTTTGTTTTGTTATTTTATTATTGTTTATTAATTAAAGTGTTGATAAATAAATTAAAATATTTTTTTTTTATACTAACATAATTAATTTTTATGAACAGCTGCTTACGAAACTATAACCGCATTTATACCCTTTTCGTTGCCTACTTGTGTTCTAGCTTGAACATCCGCGTATATCTACAAATAGAGATTAGTATTAGAAGGTAATAGAACAAATGTTAAATTCGAAGAATTCGTTTAAAAAAGAAGCCAAAATAAAGTTTATGCCTTAATGATTTCTTGTGATTTCAGTATAAGGTCCCTGCGGACCTTGTCATGCGTTCCCGTACTACTCACCTTTAAACCTCAATAAAAACTAAACTGTTGGGTGTATTTTGTTTTAAATGATTTTTGACAAAATTCTCTTGGAAAAGAGGGTAACTTTTGGGGTACGTTGTCCTTGCCGAAATAGGAGTAATTTCAGTTTGAAAATGGAAAAGGTCCCCAGGGACCTTCTCGCTGACCGAAGGGTTAACATACTAACTGGATCCTTAAGGTTATTTATAATCAATTATAAAACTATATGTTAAATACATTAAATTAGCTTCTTTTTATCTTTAAAAGCCATTTATAGAAATTTAATAATATAAATGGGGTTTAAATCATTTCCGTGAAAATGATAATAATTTGGCATATTATTATTGAAAATAGTTCTTTTTAAATATACCGAAAATAGGCCACTTTGACCTTTACATATTGAAACAAGCTAAGTTAAGGAAAAAAATCACTTAATAACCAAGGATTGAAAAAAATAAAATCAAAACAATAATGAAAATCTTCATAGTAGTTGCAAAAATACAAAAGAATATATCAAAATAAAAGAAAAAATGTAACAAAAACAGAGAAATATTACGTATCCCAATAAAATGATGTTTAAATAAATTAATAAAATTAAAAGTAATGGTAAAATTAATGAAGACCTTAAACAAATAGAAAAATATTTTGTTTGTAAGTACTGGCAAAAAACTTTACTTATAAGTTAATAAGTAAACAGTAGTTAATTTAATTAAAAGTTCATGATCGAAAAAAAAACTCATTGAATATTCCCTGGCTCACATTTCTTAGATGTTTTAAAAATACTTTCTGCATCAATACCAATGAAGACTGAAATCTCAGATTTAGAGAATATAATTCAATTCAATTTCAATTTCACCAGAAATATTTTTCTGGTATTTTTGTTTCAAAAAATTAGAGTCAAGCTAAAACAGAAATACAGTGTGAAACCATACATTAGATTTCAACTCTCAAACAAAGCAACAAATCACTAGATAGACACAGACAAAAAAAAGTGGAAAATATTTAACAACAAAAAGGAAATTGTTAAGAATGTCTTAGCATGTATGACTTTATAAAAGCACAACACAAAATGATGCAATGCCAGAGAAAATATGTAGGTGTGACATTATGTCAGAAATGCAGAGAGAGGGCCAGAGAATGTGTGCTACCAGAAACAATAAAAAACTAAAAAAAAGTTTCTGCAAATTTGGCCATAAGTGCGTAATTGAAAGAGCTTATAAAGGGTCCGCCATCGAACGTTTTTTTTTCAACTAGTGCTTATTTCGTGAATGGTAACACTTAACTCATGTCTGATTTGACAGATAATTAGTTTTATCCTTCCGCTGAACGAATATGGTTGTGTATACGCTTGGGCAACGCTGGGAAATATTGCGACTTTACTTTGAAAATCATGGTAATGTTGCAGAATGTGTGCAAAAATTGCGTACGGATTTTGGAAGAAGAGAAGCACCGTCAGCTCCGTATGTTCGTTATCTTGTGAAAAGGGTGAAAGAAACTGGCATCCTCATCGATAAACCAAAGCGTGGAAAGCCAAAAATAGTGCGTACACCCGAGAATATTGCTGCTGTGGCAGAAAGTGTGTGTGAAGCGCCATCAACATCAATTCACGGTCGTTCTCAAGAATTGAACATTTCGGAGGTATCATTGAGACGAATTTTGCATAAAGACCTTGGTATGACGCCATACAAAGTCAAATTGGTTCAGGAGTTGAAGCCAACTGACCATCCAATGCGTTTTCGCTTCGCTAAGTGGGCCTGCGATCGACATACAGAAGATGCCGATTTTGCCAAAAAAAATCATCTTTTCAGATGAAGCTCATTTTGATCTTGGCGGGTATGTAAACAAGCAAAATTGTGGCATTTGGGGCACAAAAAACCCGCACGCATACATTGAAAAGCCGATACACCCAAAACGAGTCACTGTTTGGTGCGGATTTTGGTCCAGAGGCATAATTGGGCCATTTTTCTTCGAAACTGAGCAATGAGTGGCCGCTACAGTCAATGGCGATCGTTATCGGGCCACGTTGAATGAATTTTTGTTCACAAAAATTCAAGAGGAGGGCATTGGCAACATTTGGTTTTAACAGGACGGCGCTACGTGCCACACAACCGAAGCTATACTCGATGTTTTGCGCCCTGTTTTTGAAGATCGCATTATCAGCCGCAGAGCTGATGTCGTTTGGCCACTTCGGAGCTACGATTTGATACCGTTGGACTATTATTTGTGGGGTGCCCTCAAAGATAAGTATTACGCCAGCAAGCCAGAGACAATTGACGCTTTAAAGGACAATATTCGTAAAGCCATTGGTGAAATACAGCTGCACACAATCGATACTGTGCTTAAAAATTGGACCGATCGTGTAGGCTACTGCATGGCCAGCCGAGTCAGCCATTTGAATGAAATTATTTTCCATTATTAACCGGAAGGATTGTGCTTTCAAATAAAAAAAGAAATTTGAGATAGTATTCAGTATTTTTTTTTTATAGCATTTTCAAAAAAAAAAAGTTATTTGGCGGACCCTTTATAATTAGTACTCTGTACTTCTATATAAGATTAATTCTTTGTACTGAATTAAAATTTATGAAATTCAATAAATAAATTCAAATTAAATTTCATTATAAATATTTATCGAACACACAAAAAACAAGTAAGAGTGTTAAATTCGGCTGTGCCGAATCTTTGATACCCTCCACCTCGGTTTGAGTCTTGATAATAAATGTAAATGAAAAAGTAAACAATTTGTTAAACTTAATACCAAATTATTTCAGCAAATTCTTTGGGTTGGTTTTCGTCTTTTCATCGTGGTTACTGATCGGCATGCATTTAGGTTATATACCTATATGCATGCGTTTCCGGTTACATGCCCTAACCTCCATTGCAAAGGTAGTGGTTGTGTAGGGTGGCTATATGCATTAAATCGAGCTAATTGGAGATGGCTGTATAGTTTCTTCTAACTGGCCAAATATTTCTTCATTGCGGCCATATAGGTCGGATGGAGTAACAAAATAATAACCAAAAAAAAACTCTCTCAATTTTTTTTATTAAAATATAGCCATATTTGGAAAACATAGAGAATAAATTTTTAATAAAAAATATTCAAATTAGGCATGCCAAACGCAAAAAACCAAATGTCTCAAACATTTTAAATAAAATAATTTGTTATCTTTATTTTCTGAAAAACTTCAAATTTTCATCAAAAAATAATTGTGAAAATTTATATATAAATAACATTCTTATCAAATTGCGTTTATCTATGTAACAATTTCTATGTTCGCAATTCTTAAATATCATTTAACGTTTTCTAAAATTTTTGAATTTAAATTAATGTTTTCTGTAGTCCGATTCTGTAAATTTCAACGATCCACCAATCGCAAAATATATTGACAGCTAAGGACTAAGTGATTCACTAAGTACATACATCTTAACGACAGTCGACAAATCTATTTTTCTATTTATTTAAATTGTAAACGAGTGGAATTTCTGTCAAAATAAGCGAAAAACATAAGGAATAGAAAAAAACAAATTACTTCGTGTTTGACAGGTTGATTTTATGTTCATGTTTATTATCTTTATTTTGTTTACTAATATTTCTGTTTATTTATTTGAAAATGAAACAATGAATTGAATATGCTATTTAATTTTTTTTATTTATATAAAAAAGTTTTTTAATAAAAGCAAAATATTTTCACTATTTTATGATTTTTATTTATGTATGACGACATTTCAACCTAAAAATTTAAGTTTTTATCGATTGAATAAACAAACACAAAAATGGTTGTCGCTTAGATAACAACAACAGCTGACTTTAACAATAGCGAATATCGTTTAAAAATTTTAATGATAATTTTGCTATTTTATTTTTATTTAAACGAATCGACTATCGTTAAAAGAAGTTACAGAATCGCGGTACTGAAAAGCTATTAATTTCTCCAGAATGGCAATATTTTTTTTTAAATGTAAACATATTTGGTGTTTTTTTTTGGAATTTCAATTTGTGTTTAACGAATAAAATTTATATATTAAAGATGCAATTGATGTCTTCTAAATTTAAAATTATAATTTCCGACGTTTTGATATGATTTTCTGAAATTCAATTATTGTAATTTATAATTGGAAATTTTTAATTCCAGTTTTTAGATTTGATATTTTCTTAAACTTGAATGGAAAATTTAAAAAGTGCAATTTTGTATTTATGTGAATAATAATGCTTTAATAATTATTAACAATTTTTAAAAATTAGATGTAATCGCAATCAGATATTTTGTAGGTAAAGTAGAATAATAATTCTATATAACTATGTAGAACTGTTTTGAAAGCAAAAAACTCATTGATGAACTCGGTAACTCTATTTTGTAAAGACAACAAAAAGTTAATATGCCAAACTTATGTTCATATTTGTAAAAGAATAATGAAAATACGTATGAAATAAAAGACCAGCCCGTGTATACTCTTAATATTGTTCTGTATGATATCGAGTTGAAAATATTAACATTCATGTTAAAATAGAAATAACTATTGCAAAGCTAATTAGAACAAAAATTGTGGCGCCATCTACTGTGACATAGTCATGCTGAGCAAAATAAAGTGACACTCTGTTAATGCAAAAGAAATGTATTTTCCCCACAACAAAATATTGCAGAATTTTATGTAAATAAAATAATATACCGACTTATTTCTAACATGCAGTTGTTATGGATATACATGTATAATATATGTATATTATTTGTATTATTTAATATATTTATATAAATTTATAAATAAATTTATACATACAATTTTTTTTTCTGTATTTTTTGCTATATATAAAAAAAAAAAAAAAAAACTGCGTAGAACAATTTCTAATTTTTAATTTTTACCAAAAGTTGCTATAATGTTCAAAATTTTTCTTTGAGAAGCGTTTATTTACTGGAAAATTATGCACTTTTGGTTTGAAAAAAAATTTGTGTGGAGCACTCAAAATCATGCATGGAATATTCATAAGTTTTTTCTGAATTTTCGGACACAATTTTTGCGCTAAAAAAAATAAAGAAATGTATCCCAAAATTCTGAAAAAATAAAGGTGAAAAATTTTTCTTTTAATATATAAAATATATAAAATTTTTTTTTTTTAAATATATATTGAAACGAAGATTCTAAGGTGTAAGTTTTAAAAAAAGCATTTTGCGTAGGTTCACATTTACGACAAAAATAATTTTTTTTTCCAGAAAATTATGACCGAAATCATAAATACCAAAAGGGGATCGATGGGCAAATTCATGGCATACATTTAAATAAAACCAAGCGGAAATGATTAAAATATGTGAGGTGTAGAGTAATGTGAATGGAACGGTGGCAAATCGTCCCACTGTGCGCCACCGCAGAAGATTATGTTCCCTGTAAAAGAGGTTTTTGAGAATCCTTGAGAATCATGAGTGAATTTGGATAGAAAGAGACAATGCTAAGGAAACTTTTTATGTTTTTTAGTAAAATGTTTCCATTTGTTTATCTGAAATTATAGAATGACCCTAAGAACTTAGAGATTTAACTCACCAGAGTAGTAGTGAAAACATTGCAATCGGTGTTCGTTTGTGTTTGGTTATTATCAAATTACCTGGTGCTATAACCGGTTGATGTTTCTGGAGAAGTAAAAGCTATGAATTTTTCTTCTTCTCTACCACGCACCATTTTATATTTTGTAAAAATTTTCAATATCATGAGGCATTGTGTTGTTTTTTAAAATTAAAAAAAAATTCTTAAGTAATTCCACAAAAAAAAAAAAAAACAATTGGAAATTTTTTAAAACAAAAAAAGCTGATTGTCTTAAATGTACACTCAAAACTCGTTTTATGCGATTTTTTTTATGCGAGTTCGAATTTATGCTGTTTTTAATTTTTATTATTTTTTTTGCGTCATTATTACACATTTTATTTTAAAGTAGTTGGCAATACTGATGCACGTCTTGGCCGGAAAAAAACAATTCTTAGAATTGTTTGTTAGATTTATCGTCATTTTTCAGACATATTGCAATTACTACTGTAATTAATATGCAATTTTAATTTTGTTTAAATGGTGCGTGGTAAAGAAGAAGAAAGCATATATTAAAAAAATTCATAACTGCACTGTATTCTTAATCGGACCGGTTTCTGGCATTTCAGCCTTCATCAGCGATTTATTGAACATTGTGATAATTGTTATGTTTTAATTGAATAGGTTGTTTCTATATGAAAATTTTTTCTACTTAGGGCGGCCGTGAGGTTTTGAACCGTGAAGCCTCACATACACTCGTACTTGCACTTTTTGGTCAGCGCTTTAACACACTCACCTAAAGTCAGGCCTACGAGCAGTGTGGTTAGTTTTCAGTTTTCGTACCATACAGCTTTACTTTGTATTAATTTCAGAAGATACAGCTCTGTCCAAACAAACAATCGTTATTTTTGAATTTTGAATATTTTTTTGCATTTATACTTCTAATTTCCACTATTCTCAGTTTTCGTAAGAGTTGTCATATGTGATGTACGGTTTTTGTACATATCTGATGAAGGCTGAAATGCCAGAAACCGGTCGGTCCGATTAAGAATACAGTGCAGTTATGAATTTTTGAAATATATGCTTTCTTCTTCTTTACCACGCACCATTTAATTCTTAGAACTGTTTACACGTGTAAACGCCTATTAGCCACACGTAACCGTAACCAGACATGTCAGTTGTTTTTTTCTGTTACATGAAAAGCATTTAGAGCAGTTACCGAATTCAAACGGAATGTAACCGTAATGTCCCAATTTGTTGAATATATATTTTTGCTACGTTTGTACGTGACATTTGTGAACAGCTGATAAAGTTTGGTTAACGTTTTTTACGTTCTATAACTGCACTAAATGCCAACGTTATATTTACGGCATGGATACATTTAACAACGTGTGGCTAACTAGGCCTTAATATTATTGCATTGCTAGTTTCTACGTTGTAGTTAAATATTTGCATACACACAATATTTAAAAGTGCATTTAGTTTTTTTTTTATCATAAAAGCGAATGAAGTACATAAGAGTAGAATATTTACCATTTAAAAGTTGTTGTGCTAAAAATATTTGTTTTTTCAGATAATAATATGGACAAAAATATATGAAATAATTTTTTTGTTGACCTTTTTTATGCGATTTTGTTTGAGTTTTATAATGTTTTATTTGAATTTATGGGAATTTTTTAAATTCAGGAACGAATCATTCATTTTTATATGGAACTAGTGTAACATTTTATGCGAATTCGATTTATGCGGATTTTTCCGGAACGAATTAATCGCATAAAATGAGGTTTGAGTGTATTGAATATTGTGAGGTCTCTCTATAACTAGAATTTTCAAATCATTTGGAGACATATTTTGATTTATTAATACCGAAGTGAGATAAGGTTTTTAAAACAGATTTTAATGCCCCTAAATCCCGCAACAAATCATTATTCAAACTTAATTTATTTATCGGGAATAATGAGTTGTTCCTGATCTTTGTAACTATCAGCAATGCTTTACCTAGACCCATCTCTCAGTAAAGAATCACAATTTGATTCTATTTGAAGATGTCCATCGATCGGAGTCGCAAACTACAAGTTGCATAGGGGCCATAGAATTCCTTAGGCGTCCATGTAAATATTTCTATTTACATTGGCACTTAAACAAATAAACCGACAAATGGATGGACTAAGTTTAGCTGCAAAATAAAACTACAGGCTGTAGTTGCCAAGCTACAAATTTCTCTTCTATCTACAAACTAGTTTAAAAAAAATTAGAAAAAATGTTTGTCAAATTTAAATTCGATCGTCGTATAACACTGTGGAACAAATTCAGGTTAGCAAAAGTTTGGTCGATTCTGAGAGTGAGGGGTGAAAATAGAGGCTTAATTAGAAGACCTGTATCGCGGCGTTTGTTTATGTTAGTTCGAGTTTTTTTTAATCGACCTTCGAACTTTGCAGTCAAACGCCGATTTTCAGCATATTGTTTATATGGTTTTTTGGATATAACTCATCGGCTAATTGATATTTTTTTCAATCTGTAAAAGCCAAATTATTGCTAGAAACCTTTGCAATAACAACATTTTTTTAAAAAATTGATTTAGAAAATTTTTGTGGTGCTTATGAAGCAAAATGTGGGAAAAATTATTTTTTTTCGTTTTGAAAATATTTTCCACAAAACTACGTCTTTTTTGCTTTCTGTTTGATCTATAATATGCTTCTCAGTTTCTTCAATAAATTTCATTTCAAAAGAAAATGGTCTTAGTCGATAATTTGCGTTAAAAATCCCAAAACCATTAAATAAATAGCGACTTAGGTAGAAGTAATTAAAAAGGGAAGTTCCAAGAATTAGGAATTAGTAAAACAACTTTTTTGTTTTCAACCACTGCACAGGTATCGATTTTTTTTTATTTCGTACAAGCCAACTAATATCAAACATGAAGATTCAGTTAAGACTCGAAACTCAGCCGAAGCTGATGTCTTTTAATATTCGTTCGGTCGTGATAAAATTCGCCAGTAATTAACCTATAAAAAAGATGATGCACGAGACAAATTGAACGCCTTCTGTTCCGATTGCGTATAGCACTGACACTAAAAAAAATTTCGATAATTTGAAACACATTCTGGAAGAAGTCAAATACAACGAACACCAGTGGCGCATTTGCTGCGACCTCAAAATATTTCCATTGACTACAGGCTTAACAGCATCTGGCCGTCCAAAATATCCGTGTTTTTTGTGCGATTAGGATTCACGATACGGAGAAGGTATTAAAGGAAAAAACCAGTACAAACAGCATAACTGGAATAGCCGCATTGGACGGAAATGGCATAAAGACAATCGGCTACACGAAAGACTTGTTCCTGAAATGAAAATTTTGTTGCCGTTGCTCCACATTAAACTTGGCATTGCTAAAAATTTGTTTAAATGTATTGCAAAAAAACCAGCTGTATTGAACCGCTTAAAAGACATTTTCCCAAAACTAAGTAACGCCAAAATTCAGGAAGGGGTTGCTATTGGTCCCGACATACGGAAACTAATGAGTCGTCAAGATTTTGACCAAGTTCTGACAGGCCGAGAATTAAATGCATGGCTCGCATTGGAAGCAGTCATTAAAGGACTTTTGGGTAAAGAACGCAAAAGACACTTACAGGCAATCTGTTGCAAACATGTTGGCAGCTTTCGATGAAATTGGGGTTAATATGTCGTACAAAATTCATCTCTTGCATCAGCATCTTGATCAACTCGCTCAACAGTTGCCAACTGAATCTGATGAGCAAGGCGAACGTTATCATCAAACTGCGCTTCCATTTGAAATAAGATGTGTATATTTTGAATTCCTAGATTTTTCTAATATCTTTGTCAGAGTGCACATTTTAAAAATGTTAAGGATTGAAAACTATTTTCGTTTCAGGTACAGAGGAAAGAAATCTCCAGATACTCGCTGAAATTTGTTGGTGGTATAAAAACACCTTTGAAGAAGAGGAAGACGAGGAAAAGGAGGAAAGACAGAGATGAAATTCCAGAATATCTCTTGGACGAAATTATCGACCTTTCTGATGATGATGACGATGACCAAGATATTAGAGAGAGCAGTGACGTTGATCCACAGCCGCCTGCTAAACGGCAACTGGCCAAATCATTAATTTAACTTATTTAATTTTTTTACTTATAACTTTTCATAACTAACGTTTCAAAAATATACTTTTTTCCATATTTTTATAATTTCTTTTTCAATGTTTCTTCAAAACCAACACTGAACAAAATTGGTACATTAAAAATGAAAAATAAATAAATATAAGCTGGAAAACGCAAGTCTGTAATGGTGCGGCGTTGGTGGAAGATCCGCTTCCGTTTCCCTGTGCCTTTGCTAGTCGCACGTGCTGGCGTAGGGGCCTAGCTCGCCGGATGGGTGGGGTCTTGCTCAGGCCCAGGGAAACCGCACTACAGATTTTCACGTGCGATTAAAAAACAACTGTCAAAAAAAAAAACGGACGCTAAATGGGACGGATGCTAAATGGGACGGATGGCCATACTTACCTTGGGATTGGGGACGAGGTGTTCTGCCCCTTTTACCCTCCCTACCATGTTACCTCGACTCCATCTTACTTGGAGGTAACCCACAGTAATAATAATATTTGGTTTGGTTTGGTTTTCTACATTGGTTTTAAAAACATTTTATTTACCCTTCATTTTAAGGGTTTTAATTTTAACTGAATTTTTTTTCTTTTTTGCTACATGTCACTTTTAGAAAATTATTTAATTTTAGGAAAAGTTCAAATTTTAGCAAAATTTGATTTTAGGAAAAATTTTACATTTAGGAAATTTTAAAATTTTAGCAAAATTTGATTTTTTTTTTTTTTTTATAAAATTTTTGATTTTAGAGAAATATTAATTTTAGGTAAATGTTAATTTTAGAAAAATTTTAAAGTATAGCATAATTTTAATTTTAGGAGAATTTTTAAATTTTAACAAAATTTTATTTAAGGAAAATTTTAGCAAAATTTTATTTTTTAACAAAATTTTAGCAAAATTTTGTTTAAGGAAAATTTTAGCAAAATTTTATTTTTTAACAAAATTTTAATTTTTAACTAAATTATATTTCTTATAATAATTTTTAATTTTAGCTCAATTTTATTTTTATTTAGGAAAATTTTTTAGTTTAATTTTATATATAGCATAGTTTTTAATTTAGAAAATTTTTAGTTAAAGTTTATATTTAATAAATTTTATTAACGTAGAAACATTTTAGTTTAAATTTAAAATCTTTAAAAAATTAATTTTAATTTATAAAACTTTTATTAAAATTTTAATCTAAACGATGCTTTATACTTTTGTAATTAATGTTCATTAAATGTAGGGTATACATTTTTATTTGTTTGCAATTTTAATTAACGGTATTTCTATTTTCTTAAGTATTTAGCAACAATTTATTGAATATTATTTTCTTAAAATTAGTAATTTGTAATTTAGAACATTCTTAATTTAGAAAATTTTTTTAGTTTAATTTTTATATCTAGAAAAATTAATAATGTAGAAAAAAAAAATTTGTTATTTTTTTTTTTTTTTTGTTTAAATTTATATATAGACAAATTTTGTTTATATTTCTAGAAAAAAAAAAAAAAATTTTTTTTAATAATAAAGTAAACATTACCACCATATGGTTGTATGTAATTATAGTTGATCGCACCAGTACGTTCGTCAAAAAGCAAATCAAATGGTTTCCGAAACTGTGGCGGCAATTGCAACTGTGGATGCGGATGAGCGTGTGGATGTGGTTGTGGATGATAAAAATTTTTATCGGGCGGCGGTGGCGCCATTTTCAAGAAACACGTCAATTATTTTTTTTTTTTTTTTTTTTTTTTTGAATGGACCGCAATCACGCAATTAGATTATTAATAGGGTGGGTAGCTGTACCTTTTTTTGGCAAGACGAGATGTGAAAACATAATATGATTTGTTATAGTTTCAGTATTTTGCAGAGAGTGTAGTTGAAATTTATTAAATACACTTATGTCAGTTACTCTTGCTTGTACAGTCATTGATTTATATTAATTCTCAAAAATTTTATTTTTATTTTTACATCAATAATCATTTTGTTTTAACAGTTGCTTTATTTTCCAGTTTTTTTTTTTTTTTGTCAATTTTAAATTTCTTAAATTTTTGTTTTCTTTTTTTCTTTCAAACTATATTTAAGTCTTATTCTTTTATTTTCAACTTTCTTAAAATTTTTTTTAAACTTTACTTTTATTTTCAATTTCTAAACTCTATATTATAATTTAGTTTTAAGGTTTGTTCCTCAACCTCTTTCTTCCACTATCAAAATTCAAGTCCTCGATTTAAATTTAACTTTATTACATTAAACCTTCTCATCTTCATTCATTCATCTGCAGATAAAAACCTGTTTGTTAAAAAAACAAAATCACCACCAATTCATTGAGAACATTCATATGCATTCATAATATTCTCTAGTATTTATAACACTCCCACTCATATATGACTATGAGAGCAAGTGAGATCAATACAAGAAAATACGTGGTTTGACCAGCATGATTGCATATGAATGTGTTCATGATTTAATACAACACAATGAAGCGAAAAAAACACGCCATAAATCAGTTTGCCAAAAAAAAATGCCATCAACATATTACCATATAAGGTGTTGTTTACATGTACATACTTGAACTTGAAAATAATATCAAGATCAAGGTTATTATTTTTTTTTCTTCTTTCTTATTCTGCTTGTAACAGAAATTCTTTTGCTACAGTGCAGAGCAAAACAGATCACCGTTACAAGTCTTGTATTATGATTGTTTTCTTTTCAAATTAGATTTATCGAAGAAACTGAGAAGCATATTATAGTTCAAACAGAAAGCAAAAAAGACTTAGTTGTGTGGAAAATATTTTCAAAAAGCATGAAAAAAAATAGTTTTTCCAACATTTTGTTTCATAAGCACCACAAAAATTTTCTATATCAATTTTTTAAAAAATTTGAATTATTGCACAGGTCTCTAGTAATAATTTGCCTTTAACAGATTGAAAAAATATCAATTAGTCGACGAGTTATAGCCAAAAAACTATATAAACAATATGCTGAAAATCGGCATTTGACTGCAAAGTTCGTAGGTCGATTAAAAAAAATTCGAACTAACATAAACAAACGCCGCGATACGGGTCTTCTAATTTAGCCTCTATTTTCACTCCTTACTCTCAGAATCGACCCAACTTTTGCTAACCTGAATTTGTTCTACAGTCCATACGAACTAGAAAAGGCGTATAAGTGATTTATTTTACTTTGTGATACGTATACGTATGTATGTAAGTAAAAGTTCCAATTTTGCAATATCCATTTACTTACTAACTGGAAGTTTAGGCTTAACTAGAGTCACTTTCAAAAGTACTTAAATGTTAACAGAACATTAAATAAATTCAATTAGCTCCCTTTCATCTTCAAAAGCCAGCTATACACTTTTAATAATATAAATGGTTTCATGATATTTTCAAACTAAATTTACGTTGGGCAAATAATTACTAAAAGTATTTCTTTAGAAATATAACCAAAATAGACACAGCATTGACTTTAATCACTTGAGAAAAGTAAAGTAAAAGAAAAAACCACTTAAAACTCAAGAGTTGCAAAAATTAAATATAAAAAAGTAACGAAAATCTCCATAAACGTTTCAACAATATAAGAGAATAGATTAAAATAAATTAAAAAAATGTAGTAAAAACATGAATGATTACGTTAGTATCCAAATATAATGCTGCTTAAATAAACAAAAAATAAATATTATGGATAGTGGAAACTGAAAAAGATGATGTCAAAAAATTAAAAAAGTCAGCTAACCTTAAGGCTAAATTAAATGAAGACCTAAAAAAAAATAGAAAATTATTATATAAGTTGCTTTTAAATATTTTGTTAGTGTTAAGAATTAGGAGCCCATTGTTAACTAGCAAACAAAGCCTTTCATATTCTTATTCCTGATTTAACGTTTGTAGTCCCCCAAAAACGCCCTTACTCCAACCACGCGACCCCAATACTCAAAGTTCTGGGAAAAAATCGTGCAAAATAATATTGCTATCTGGATGAAAAGTGACAAAAAGCAATAAGCTTAGTCGCTAGATTGTCTTGTAGATACAAATTATTTTTGTTTTGTATAAAAAAACATATATATAAATACTAACTAAATCCAAAAGGCGCATGGGCGCAGTTGATAAAATTATTATGATCTAAAGAAATTCGGCAGATATCACATGAGCGAAATTGGTAAAATTATTTTTTTGAAAACGAAAATAGAAATTTCCACCAAGGATAATCCTATTGGATAATAGTTTCGGCAAATTTTTTCTACAAGATCGGTCGAGAACTCTCTGAGTTCTGAAAAATTACTGAGCGCCAATAATACACTGCTAACGGCCGTGGATTTTTCCAATGCACGGAAACATCAGATTTAAGCCGCAAAGGAACAAGAAATGTCATAAAACTCTTTTTGCCTCCAGCAGTCGAAGGAGCAACTGGACTTTGCGGACTTGTTCTGTGTGTTCTGTAAAGAACACATTTTGAAAATATGGCAGATATAAAAAATTATAAATTTTTTTTATTTTCCATTGAAGTTGAAAAATAGTGAAAAACATAGACAGCTGGTATCTGGCGATTTACCTGGAAAAACACGAAGCAAACAGTAAAATTTTTGTTGTAATATACTGAATCTATATACATAAATATATAAAATTCATTTTCTATATGTTTGTTTGTTTGTTTGTTTGACCGCTATAAAAATTTTTATTTTTAAATGGATTTCACTGAAATTTGGTACACACGATCTCTGTACCCCAGTAAAGGTCGCCATATGATTCTTACCGGCCACGGCTACTTTAACGCCCCCTTTTTGTATACAAATCCATTTCAGTATATTTTTTCGCTATACAAATTTTTATTTTTAAACGGATTTCTCTGAAATTTGGTACGCACAATCTCTGTACTCCAGGCAACGTCACTATGTCATTCTTGCGGCCACGTCTACTTTTACGCCCACTTTTAAACAAAATTCATTTTCTGTTTTTTGGTATATTTATTTGCTATAAAAAATTTTATATTTCAACAGATTTCTCCAAAAATTGGTACACATGATCTATGTACCCCAGGAAAGGTCGCCATATGCTTCCACGCCTAATTTTGCGCCTAATTCTATGTATATAAATTTTTACTTTTCTAATTGTTTCTTTGTTCGACTGCTATACAAACTTTAAAATTTCGTACACGTGATCTCTGTACTCCAGCGAAGGTCGGACTATATATCTTTCTGGCCACGCCTACCTTTACACCCACTTTTTTATAAAACTCATTTTCTGTTTTTGGTACATTTGCTCTCTATACAAGTTTGTATTTTTCAATGGATTTCTCTGATATTTGGTACACTCGGGAATAACTTCACGATGAACAAATTCCCCAAATTTAGCCCTTCGTCAGGCACATATTTTGAGCCCTTAGTTCTGGCACGTGGTGTCTGGCCAGACCCCTATACATTTACATGCATTTGTATGGAAATAAGGGCTGTTTGCCGTTAAATTTTTTACTAAGATAGGAAAATATTTGTTATATTTTGTGTTTCTATTCTTTTTTAGTATGTTATTAGCTACCTGAGGAAGAAAAAATAGACCTGAAAAAATCTTTGGAATGTAAAGGGCCACAATTTTTTTGTTCTATATATATTTTCTCTTTATTATGGGTAAAGTAATAAAATGTTTATGACAAAATAGAAAATTATTATGAAGAATACGTTGATTTTTTTATTCAGAATTTTACGGAAGGCAACAAAAACATAAATAATCTACTTTTGAATGTTGCTGACAAACAGGATTGTTGCATTTGCAGCAAAAAATCGTGTCTTACGGCGTATTTTAGTCACCTTGCTGCAGGCAAATTCTGCAATCTTTTTTGGCAGCTAATGTGTCTGGACCACTGCGTGAAGCCACATTAAGGTTTGCTATATTGAGAGGCCTCCCAAAGAACGCTTCAAATGCTGTACGAGTTGTTGGTTGAGCCACAATGTGCGGAGTATTGATGCGATTTTCAACGTTGGCCAGTACCAATTGCTTTGCAAGTTTATATAAAAATATGCGTCTTCTTTCTTTTCTTGTATTTTCATCATTTAGCTTACATACTCTATAATGTAACTTGCCAATGCCATCACATCAATCATGTTGCAGAAAAACGCGTATGTCCAGCGTCTGGTTGACCGTTTTGTTGTGTAATGAGTTAGCATTTGATCCATCGTATCGACTCCGGCTTTAGTTGAATTATAAAATAAAATTGCTTCCGGTTTCATGTTTAAATTGACTGCCTTATTTTTTTTTTTTGGGCACGTAGCTGCAAAGTGCAACAAGATTTTCATGGAAACCAAACACACTTGAAAGAATTGGTCGTCTGGTGCTCTTCATAACTTCCTTAGGAAGACATCTTTTGTTTGCTCGGATGGTGCCAACAAATGCCAGTCCCATAGCAGCCAGTCGTTTAGCGCCGTTCAATGGGGTGAAAAAATTATCATAAATAATTGTTCTGCCGATGTTTGCGTAACAATTTGCGAAATACATTAGAATGTTTTCACCTTCATTTATCTCCCGATTATCTCCTTCCTTTCCAGTGTATAGTTTTCCTTTCAATGGAAATTTAGTCTTAGCATCGCATGCCCACCAAACTTTGACCCCATACCTTGCAGGTTTTGATGGGATATATTGGGCGAACTTTGTGCGCCCACGATACGGAAACAACTGCTCATCGATGGTGATATTTTCATAAGGTTCATAATAATTTTGCACATTTTCATTGAGAAAATTCCAAAGGTCCCGTATAGGAGCTGCTTTATCTGTTTGCTGTCGGAATGCCCGCGTACGACTATTATCGAAACGAATATATCTGGACAGAGTAATGAATCGTTTGTGCGACATAGCCGCACGGAATATGGGCAGCGAATCAGAACGCCACAATATACTGGAGTCTTGCATATTATTATGGCTGAGACCAGAAGCCAACAAAATCCCAATGAATGCATCTAGCTCAGAGCTTGTCAAATCAATCCATTTTCTTTGGGTAGACTCTGGATGTTCTTTATTCCATTTTCTAATTGATTCTTGCCCATGCCGATTTGTTTCACTAATGATGACGAACGTAATATTGGTTGAGAAAAATAGCTTGAATACCTCAACTGGATTGGTGAGCCTTGTTTTTGTTCCAGATTGAAAATGCATGACATTATGCTGGCGCAAACGAGATGCTGGGGGTTCAGTTTCGTTCCATTTAGTACCGTCTTTACCATAAAAACAGCCTGAGTCGACTTAATTTGCTGCTTCAGCATCATTTCCACTTCCATCTTCTTCATCTGCGTCTTCATCACTATCATAAAGTTCGTTAGGTTCAATTTCCAAATCATTTTCTATGTCTGATGCATCATCTTCTGGCACATAATCAGCAGTATCGTCACCATCGTTTTCAAAAACAACATCATTTTCATCAGCTTCTACCTGACTTTGAAAATCACGCACTAATGCCTCTGACAATTGGGGTTGCAAATTCGCGCTACGCAAGCGTGTATTATAAATAAATTCCAGTTCATCAGCCATAATATACTAACAACGCAACAAATCTACCTGCGTAAAATTATTCACAAGTTCAAAATTACCGCACAAACACTAGATTACTTCTTCACTGTTCAACGTTCAATGAATAAATAACTCACAAACAAAATCAGAAGAAAGAAAGAAGCATAAAAGAATAAAGTAAATACAAATTTCCAACTCGTGCCATGTGCTTTGCCTATGCGTTCATATAAAATGCATAGGGGTCTGGCCAGACACCATGTATCAAAAGTAAGGTGAAGATTTTTTATTTGGCTTTTTTGTCCTGTTCCAAGGACTTTTTTTCAATTATTAATTTATACATCGAAAGCCATGTACCTAAAATAGAAGTATGCTAAATTGAAGCATGAAAATAAAATATGTCTGCCCAGAACCATGTGTCACTTCGAGGGTTAAAAAAAGATCCCCAAAAGAAATTAATAAATTTCCCACTTTTGTTTTAAACTAAATAAAAAAATTAATTTACTCCCCAAATTCGTTCTTAAATTTTACATATTTTTATTCAATGAATTTTTCAATATCTGTCCTGCAATAAACGCATTTCGAGTCTGTATTCTTTTCAATAGCATCATTTCGACGCACTCGCGGAACGCAGCTCAGCAAGCTTTGTTAAGAGAAGCGGAAATGCCTGAATCTCCTCAAGGGCATCTAGATATCTAGCGGCGAAGACAAGCTGAATCCAGGGAATCTGAAACTCTTTAAACGACTGTTTTTCTCATAGACAATTTTATGTCAACTGCTCCAGAGTATAATATTTTCGTATATGCACCAGAAGGAAAACCCAGAAATGTTGTATATCACAAAGCTCTAGAATAAATAAAATTACGTAACTTTTAGATGCCATACACTCAAAATACTCCAAGCATAAACATTGTTAATTGTAAGGTAAGCAGGTGCTGAGTACTTAGTCCCCAATGGATAAATTACCAAAAAAAAAAAATAACTTTTTCCCCAAAAAATTGGGGAATGACTTCACGATGAACAAATTCCACAACAGAGCTTAGCTAAAATATCGGAATGATCTGAAAAATATAATTTGGCAATTACAATAAGTTGACAACAACTGCGCGGCAGCACTGGTGTGGCTGCCAAACGCACGGAAGCGGCTCGCGGACGTGGTGGCGAATCACTCGCGAAACACACCTGAGTGAAAAGTCTTATGACAAATTTTACCTACGTATGTGAAATAATTACCTGTTGATCAAAATAGGCCGAACATATACTGCAAGCAGTTGCTTATCGGTACCTTGCGGCACAATTTTAAACGTCGCACAGTGGCTGAAAATCATTTTTCATTGGCCAAAATTCTGTAACTTTTGAACCGATCAAAATATTTTAGTGCTGTTTTTTTTAATAGATAGATAGATAGTTGATCTTGACTCAGTGTGAATTTCATTTAAATTGATTGAGTACTTTTTAAGGAATTCTAGGTCAAAGTTTAACTTTTGATTTTTTTTAACTTTTAGCGTGATATATGTTTTTTTTATTTATTTTTATTTATTAGAAAGTGTCATATTTGGAGTTAAATAATTATTATAAACATTTTTTGTAATAATGAAATTTTTTTAATGCTTACACTCAAAAAAATTTTTACACTCAAAAAAATTTTTACACGCAACAAAATAGTAAAATTCACTAGAAATTTAACTAGTATTACTAAAAAATTAAAAATGTTTGCTATCAAATTTGCAATTTGCTTACACTCAAGGAATATTATTATTACTACAGAAAAATTTATTAGTGTTTGCTGCCTAATTTGTTAAACTAGCTAAATAAATCTGCTAAACATTAGCGCAATGATTCTAATTTTTTTTTTAATTTTGATATGAAAATATGGGTTCTTATTTTTTGAATCTTTCTTATCTATTAAAACATTGCATTCATATGTGGGAAACCTTTTAAGAATAAAAACTGCAATAGATTTAAATAGCATTTGTAACAATGGTAGGTTCTGTTTATTATTATTTTTTACTAATACTATGTTTTTCGTACTTAAATAACAATGAAAGGCAATTATAATTATTATTCATTAGACTCAAATATTGATTGCAAATATTCCATATTTTGTTCTGTGCTATTTCTGTTCTTTAGTAGTTTTTTGGCTTCTTCATCTAAATCCCGATGTTCCACTTTCCATTGATTTCGAATACTGGAGATGAACGGATCTGACGTTGCCAATAATATATTGAATAGATCTTCATTTGTGGAATTTCGTGACATTTTTCTAGTATTGTGCTGTCTATAAAATCTGTAATCCTTGTTCCTTTTTTCCTGAGCCTCCTCTGATAGATCTCCAAGTGGCACCAAATGATATTTAATGACATCTTCTCCATGATAAAGGATTTTGTGGACTGTTGCAGACATATTTCTCCATGGGTAGTTGGTTGTATATATTTTTGCAGTTTCCTTAGCATAATCTCCAAATTTTCTAGAGTCAATTTCTTCATTGCACGCAAGTACTTCTAGGATTATTTTAAATCTGAAAATAAGGTTTAAATCCACTCCTGTTATTTCAGATGCTGTTTCTGGATCTGAAAAGAATCTTCTTGCGGTATTGCCATCATTTGTATTGCCTGACCCTTGTTTTGGCTGATCTATAATCAATCCAAATTTGCGATATTCATCTTGAACATGTTTCTTTTTTGAACTTCTTAACTCTTTGTTGGTTTCGTTGTTTCTTATTGATCCTGAAGGCCCGAAATCCAAATCATAACTGATTTTTAGTATGTGTTCCATAAGTCGTATTCTTGCATGTAGTGGTGATAATCCAAATTCGAAGGCATCGGTATTATCGAATGATTTTGTCGGGACTTGGTTTAATTGGCTTGATGTTGCTTGGCATATAATGCAGCTGGATGCAGCCTTCGTGTTAGTCAAAGCTTGACCTACTTTTCCATCTATCATTGTCAGCACTAATTGGTAGCTTACTTCAATTTGCTGCCCATCTAACTGTAATTGTAATGGCTGTAGTGTTGCTATTTGGGCCTTGATATCACTAACTTCTTTGTTAATGGCATCATGACTTTCTTTTTTGAATTCAAATTTGATTGGTCTGCAGTATTTCGTAGAAGATGGTGTCTCATTTTTCCAAATATCCATTGTTTGCGTTGTACTACTCGAAGGCTCCGAATCTTCCAAAATCTTTTTCAATCGCAATGGTACAAATGATACCATGAACATATCTGAGTCCGAAATATTTTCACATACAACTTGTTTGTATTGTTTTTGTCCCGAAGAACCATCACATCCCCATTTACAAAATAGAATTAACTTTGTGTTTCCATATTTCTTTAACTCAGTTCCTGTTATTGATTGTAGCAAGCGTTTGGCTGTGTGATCAAGTAAAGATTGTAGTTGTACTTCTGCCGAAATTGGTGTGATTGTAATAGTGTCCTTTGATGGCAAACAGTCTATTTTAGCAGCTGTTATGTGATGATATGCTGGATACATATTTGAGCCTTTTTCAATCGCACGCAATCTGAGCTGAATATATTGGTGTTTTGTTAATTTCAAATCCAGAAATAATGCTAATGCCTCCTCATTTGTGAACTGTTTTGCATCGCTCGGAGTTGGTATACTTTTAAGAATTCGCTTTGTTCTCACTGGACTAGCATTACAAGTTTTTTCAATGATATCCACTTTTGTTAATTGGTTTTGTGCTCGTAATTGATGTAGAAAAGATTCTTTTATATTTGTAGAACCAATTTCCTCGTTAAAATTTTTAAGTTTCCGCCTCTTAGATCTATCGCTGCAGTTGTCCAATGATTTGCGTGGTCTTCCAGCCTTATCTAGCTTTGCTGTTTCTCCACCAACATTAAGTTGGCCTTCTAACCAGTTTGCACTTTTATTATAAAACTTTTGTTTACAGTAGTTAACTTCTTTCAATCGTTTTTTTAGTACTTTGACGAAATTAGATAATTGCTCTTGTATTTCGGTACTAGACGAATTTAAGTTTAATTTTATTTTAACGTAACTAAGAACATCTTCCTGGTTTTTGTTTCGAAAATACTCTTCGGCCAGTTCTTTATAACTAAAGTTCTCCATATTTTTCTCAATATTTTTATTTGCGTCTGTTATCACTTTTTTATCACTTTTTATCACTTGCGAATATACGTCCGTACACTTGAAGTATTAACTTATTATTGAATAATCCCTTATAGAATCCGTCATTTTATACATTTTTAGGTACATGTTATTCACACATTGATCTTTAATTTCATAGCAGGTAGTACTTAAATTGAACAAAACTGCACTTGTTATCCAGACTTCAATATCAGGTAAAACTAATTAGTTTCTCGCCAATATGGGGTGGTTTTTTATCTTTAGTGGTTTAGTGCCGCGATTATTGACAAACTTATAAAATTGTTTATGACTTTGGTTGACCCTTAAATTTGACAACAGGTAAATTAAGAAAGAGATCATTTGTTTACTGTAGAACCTATTGTGATCATTTTATGACTTATTTTTTTGCTGATCAAAACAAAGCCAATAAACCCTTTCGCAGGTATTTTATTTAATTATTTTACTTTTACGTAGTCTAAAGTAAAAAAACAAAATTTTTTTTAGAGTAATTTTTTTAGAGTAATTTCATTAAAATGAAAAAAGTGTTCTACCGGGGGCTCGTGGGGGGTGCAAAAGTATATATAGGGTTAAACAGGATACATTCGCCTTTCTCCGGGTGGTATACGTTTCTTGTTCCCTTACTTCCTTTAGAAGTTCTATTCCACTAAAGTTTAAATTTGAGAAAAATATAGTGGTTTCATAAATATTTCATAACGCCCCTAATATCAAACGTTAGAACTGTGACTACTTACAAAAACTAAAGACTATAATCCTACTAACATTATAAAAAAGACCGCAGGCCAATATCGATGATAGCTTGCGAGTAGTAACCATTTATTTTTGATAAAAAACAAAAAAAAAACACCTTTTGCTGAATTAAAAAAAACAGTTGAGTTTGACAGCATGCCACGCCCACAATTATCAATAGTTTAACCTAATTTTTTGGCTACCTTAATCTGGATATATAAGCTACAAAAAGGAGTAAAAATTTTAAAAATCGATGACAAAAAAAAATTTGACTTTTGGCCAATGAAATCAAAATTTGAGCCACAGTGCGTCGCATTCATTTTCCATTTTTTAAACTCCTATAAATTTGACGTCTCCCCTCAATGGTGACCATTTGTTGAATGAATTAATTCAATTTTTAAAATATCTGATTCCTTTAATTTGCAAACGATTATATTTGATGTTTACAAAATAAATAAACTTCAAAAAAAAAAAAAAACGTCAAGCGGTTTCGCAGCTTATTTTTGATGTATTTTTGCAGTAGCGTCTTAAAAAAAAACTTCTAAATTTTCAAAAAAAAATTTTGAATTGAAAAAAATAATTTACTCCCCCAAAAAACGTAAACATTGGGGAATTTTTTTTATCATGAATGAATTCGCCAATCCCATACAAATTTTTGAGGAGAAAGTTAAACTTTTTAAGGAATTTGTTCATTGGGCGCTAAGTACTCAGTGCCTGGTAAGCATAGTGAACCATTTTTCATGTCAAAGGTCCTTGGATCACGGGCAAGGCCGGGCAAAAACAGCTAGTAAATACATAAATCAGTAGAAATAAAAAAATTTCGGTTAGTTATCTAGCTTTTTACATTCTACCTGTTAATGGACAAAATTGCCTAAAAACTGTGTGTGTGCCTTTTTTTTAAAAAACTTAAAATCGGTCAACTTTGATAGTTTAAATCTTCTAAACTAAAAATCTGATTTAATTCAAGGTAGCAAAATTGTAATCTCTAGACAATTTTCTATAAGTTGAATTTATTCAAAATATCTTAAGCGCACACGGAATTTTTGATTTTTGCAACTCGTTTGTTGTGAGGGCACCACTGTGGGTTCTCACCGTAGGAGGACTCAAAAAATGTCTTTGTTTTTGACGTAATTTTTAAAACAGCTCATCTCCAATTGATAGTAATACATATTAGAAAAATACTTGGAAATACTATTTCAAAGAAAACACAAAGAACTTCATTAAGTTCATAGAATTTTTCAATTTCAATTTATTGATCTCAAAATATTCCTATAAAATTTAACAAAAACAAGCAAGAGTGTTAAATTCGGCTGTGCCGAATCTTTGATACCCTCCACCTCTGTTTGAGTCTTGATAATACATGTAAATGAAAAAGTAAACAATTTGTTAAACTTAATACCAAATTATTTCAGCAAATTCTTTGGGTTGGTTTTCGTCTATTTCGGATTTATTTCTATTATTTCGGATTTATTTCGGTGTCTGCTTTTTGGTCACCGTGGTTGCTGATCGGCATGCATTTAGGTAATATACCTATATGCATGCGTTTCGCTAATTAAACAGCTCGCCCTAACCTCCATTGCAAAGGTAATGATGGTGTAGGGTGGCTATATGCATTAAATCGTGCTATTGGAGATGGCTGTATAGTTTCTTTTAACTGGCCAAATATTTCCTCATTGCGGCCATATAGGTCGGATAGAGTAACAAAATAATAACCAAAAAAAAGCTCTCTCAAATTTTTTATTAAAATATTGCCATTATTGGAACACATAGAGAATAAATTTATAATAATAAATAATCACATTAGGGATGCCAAACACAAAAAACCAAATGTCCCAAACATTTTAAATAAAATAATTTGTTATCTTTATTTTCTGAAAAACTTCATATTTTCATCCAAAAAAAAATTGTGAAAATTTACATATAAATAACATTATCATCAAATTGCGTTTATTTATGTAACAATTTTTATGTTCGCAATTCTTAAATATCATTTCACGTTTTCTAATATTCATTGAATTTAAATTAATGTTTTCTGTAGTGCTATTCTGTAAATTTCAACGATCCGACAATCGCAAAATATATCGACAGCTATTGTTGTTTGCACTAAGGATTAAGTGAATCTCTAAGTACATACATCTTAACGACAGTCGACAAATCTATTTTTTTATTTATTTAAATTGTAAACGAGTGGCATTTCTGTCAAAATAAGCGAAAAACACAAAGAATAGAAAAAAACAAATTACTTCACGTTTGACAGAATAATTTTATGTTTATTTTTAATATTTGTTTTTTTTTTTACTAATAATAATATAATAATAATAATAATAATGAATAGAATATGCTATTTAATTTTTTTTTATTTATATAAAAAAGTTTTTTAATAAAAGCAAAATATTTTCACTATTTTATTATTTTTATTTATGTATGACGACATTTCAACCTAAAAACTGAAGTTTTTATCGATTGAATAAACAACACAAAAAACAACAGCTGACTTTAACAATAGCGAATATCGTTTAAAAATTTTACTGATAATTTTGCTATTTTCTTTTTTTTAACGATTCGACTATCGTTAAAAGAAGTTATTGAATCGCGGTACTGAAAAGTTATTAATTTCTCCTGAATGTCAATAATTTTTTTAAATGTAAAAATTTTTTAATGTAAACATATTTGGTGTTTTTTTTTTTTTTTTTGGAATTTCAATAATAAAATTTATATATTATAAATTTATATATTAAATTTATATATTAAAGATGCAATTGATGTCTGCTAAATTTAAAATTATTATTTTCGACGTTTTGATATGATTTTCTGAAATTCAGTTAATATTTTCTAATTTATAATTGGAAATTTTAATTGCAGTTTTTAGAATTGATATTTTCTAAAATTTTAATGGAAAATTTAAAAAGTGCAATTTTATATTTATGTGAATAATAACGCTTTAGTAATTATAGACAATTTTTAAAAATTAGATGTAATCGCAATCAGATATTTTGTAGGTAAAGCAGAATAATAATTCTATATAACTATGTAGAACTCCTTTGAAAGCAAAAAACTCATTGATGAACTCGGTAGCTCTATTTTGTAAAGACAACAAAAAGTTAATATGTCAAACTTATGTTCATATTTGTAAAAGAATAATGAAAAAACGTATGAAATAAAAGACCAGCCCGTGTATACGCTTAACATTGTTCTGTATAATATCTAGTTGAAAATATTAACATTCATGTTAAAATAGAACTAACTATTGCAAAGCTAATTAAACAAAAATTGTGGCGCCATCTATTGTGGCATAGTCACGCTGAGCAAAATGAAGTGACACTCTGTTAATGCAAAAGAAATGTATTTTCCCCACAACAAAATATTGCAGAATTTTATTTAAATAAAATAATATACCGATTTATTTCTAACATGCAGTTGTTATGGATATACATATATAGAATATATATATATTATTAGTATTATCTAACATGTTTATGTTCGTATATGTAAATATTACACACAAAAAATACAACATCAAACGTTATTGTTGTTTATTTCTCCTTAAATAAATTTATACAAAAAATTTTTTTTACTAAATTTACATCGTTTTTTTTTTTTTTTTTATTAACAACTAGGTATTTTAGCATTATTTGCTTTAGACTTTGGTGAATTTTTACTCCCTTTATATCAGCTCGTAATGTCTGCTTGTCGAAAAAATTTGGATAGATTTTAACCCCTTTCCCGTGACCCATTCGATCTGAAATTTTTCAGGCAGGCTCTTGGTAATGACAGAAATGATCTAACAAATTTTGTTTAGCGATTCCAAAATAATGGAAACTTTAGAATTTTCCTACCAGAGTTAATAAAAAAAAATGTACAAAGGGTTAGTTTTTATTATATTATTACCACAACGACCACAAAAACAGTAAGTCCAGCTATGACAACAACGCAACATATAGAATAACAACAAGAATAATATAGAAACATCATATTTTTCACTTTTTTTTTAAATTTTTCAAAGATTTCCGTGGAACTGTTCCACATATTTTAATGATTTTTGAAACGGGAATCTTCCAATGAATTTGGTGTATCATTCCCACTAAAAATGATCACTGCAACTGCACTATTGAGGGCGTGATCGAGACAAGAACAACATAGTAAATTATATTTTTTCAAGACTTTTTTTAGTTCTTCATTCAAATCTCGGGCCCTAATCGAGCGATTTGGACGATTTTAAACAGCAAACTTCTCAGGATGTTAGTGAATCATTTTTTATATCAACTGGTACCCTAGTTGCTCGATTGATGCCGTCATCGTGATTTCCACAGACGGACAGGTGGACAGACGGACATCGCTATATCAACTCCGGTTGTTATAAGGATCACAAATATATATATTTTATGGGGTCCAAAATTTTTTTCTAATTATTACAAACGGAATGACAAACTTATATATACCCTCTGCACACTGGAGTGGAGGGTATAAAAAAACAACATTAAAAAAATAACAGAATTCCTAACATACAAATCGTGTTTGTCGAGGATTATTATGCGTTAAGAAAAGAAATTTTTTTTTGAAATATTTATAACTAATAACATGTTTATGATAATAAATAATTATGGAAAATTTCATCAAAAATGTGGAAAAAAAGTGTCATTTTCACAATTGATTTAGTATAAAAAGAAATCTTACAAACTAAGGAAACAAAACAGAAAGAAATAATAATATGATATAAAATTTAATGCAGCACCCAACATTAGGTATAAATTGCAATGTAGAATTAATTATCCTTATAATATAAAGCCTATATAGCCTTATATAATAAAGCCTATGAATTGTTAAAAATGTTCATCTAATACTTTCAACTAGAGAAAATGTAAAGGTATTAATCTTTTCCGTATATTTAGAAATTTACAACGTCCTCAATATTATTACAGCCTTCCAAAAATGTAAGAGCAAAGTTGATCAAGAATTTGTCAATCCTTTTCATTTTGCATTATTTATAAATGTTTCTATTTCAAACTTTAGTAATATATTATTGGCTTATTCTAAAAATGGAAAATAAAAAAATTACCTTAGCTTGGTACTGATATTTATTTGTTGGTTCATTTGTGTTGTATAAATTTGATATTATATGTAGAATATATAGTGTGTTTTTTTTTTTTTTTTCTGTGAAAACTTATCTTGCTTAAATTCTTTAATTTTTAGTAATGTTAGGGTAAGAACCATAAGTAGCAAGTTTAGGAAAAATATTTTTGGCCATTAAAGATTTTAGTGTGTACATTGCGCCATCGTTGGAGGGTATCAAAGTTTTCAAAACATTTACTAATTATACTTAAGAGCTTTGTACAAATTGAATGCGAGACTTGTATAATTTTTGTTATTAATTTAATTAAAAATCTGAGAATTTAAATAAAAGTTTTCATTAAACAACTAACTAATTTCTAATATGCATTTACGCTGTCCTCCATTCGTTTTGTGGCCACACCAACGATATAGAGACCCACACAGAAATAATCTGTGCTAAGTATTAGAAAACACAAATATTTTTTCTATGCTTAAATGCACTCGAAAGCGCTTAACACTTTAGAAGGGTTCTCACATAGAACTAGTGTGAGTTACTCCCCTGTAGTACTGCTAATAAGAGTGGAGAACATGAGCAGCTTTAAAGTAATACCTATAATATAATCAAATGGGCGACTTCCATATAACCGAAAGAACAACAAGAACTGCACGACACATTTTCAAAACCAAATACAAATAACACCTATAAAGGAGTATTTGCTAAGGAGGAAGCACAAGCATACCTACACAACTGTATATTAGCCAACAAACCATAGAGTAAATATATGTGGATACACCATAGTATAAAAATATGCATACATTAACATGAAACTTATTTATATTTATAAACGTATGGGTTAATATCTCAACAAAATAGTGATCTACCACAATTTAGGTGAATATAACATTTTGGTATCTTTATGTCTAAAAGTATTTAGAGTTCAATATTGTTGTTGAACTAAATGTTTGCTACTGTAATTTAGATGGACAGCAGGGTTTTTTTTGTCAAATTATACAAAAACAAACAAAATTAAAACTAAAAGTGTCAACTTTAATATATGGATATAAGACCAGCAATAACAAGGCAATGATTATTCCATGCTTGCAACAAAACTACTGTAGTACTGGGTTGTTAGAAGAGGCACTTATGTTTACAAATTGCACTTCTTAGTAAGTGTTGGAAGGTACTCGATTTATTTGAGAAATCGAAAATACTCTCATAGCAAAACCCTATTGTTAAAACAGGTGATAGGATTTGCTCTTTCAAGGGGGGCGGTAAGCTTTTAAACCCTTTTTTTTGCATTACTCTTTCTGAATGTACAACACGTCAAGTAAATCGGAGCAAAACTTAAGACGATACAGCGTTTCCAGCGACCGGCTTCATACGGTATATCGGATATAAATCAGTTTTTAGAAAATATTAAATCGATGTTCTCGTAAACAAAAGTCCGTGAACAACATAATTCGAAATTTACTCGACCGATTCTTTTGAAAATTTACACACTATATCAGAGTTCAGAAAAAAACACACACTGAATAAAAAAACTCGTACATATATGTAAACAAACATCACTTAGACCAACACACACATATTTTTATTTTCATATCAATTATGTTTGTTTTTAAATTTTCTACGGTGCCCAACACAACCATGACTGTGTTCGTTTTAATATTTCGTTATTTACACGAACATTTTTGTATCACACACTTTTTGTTTCAATCACACATAAAGCACACATTTTTGAGTGTTGCTTTATTTGAAGTTCATGTTCTGGTACGTGTAGTGAAAAAAAACACAGAACATGTACAATAAACAGGTTCGAGTTCAGTTATATTTTAAGTCGTGTTGTGGCTCGTGTAGTAAGAAAAAACACAACATGTACAATAAACAGGTTCGAGTTCAGTTATATTTTAAACACGACTTAAAATATAACTGAACTCGAACCTGTTTATTGTACATGTTCTGTTTTTTCTTAAACACGACTTAAAATATAACTTAAAACGAACACAGTCATGGTTGTGTTGGGCACCGTAGAAAATTTAGAAACGCACATAATTGATATGAAAATAAAGATATGTGTTGGCTGCTTTTGAACAGAACATTGTGTGTTTCATGTGTGTATTTTCTGAACCTTGCACTATATATACACATAAATCATCAGTTAACTACGAGAAGTTTTTTTATTTTTCATTCTCTTCCCCATTTTTTAACAACAAATTCCCGAAATTTTACAGCAAAAATCGTGTTTTTCACTTCAAAATGCTGCCAAAAATAAAAAATTTAAAATTAAAAAAAACTCTTCGCGATTACCTCGGGAAACATGTCAGCTTTTAAATACGTTTTAATTTTATTTTATTTCACATGATCCGGTAACGAGTTATTATGTTCACAGCAAAACAACAACGCCTCCGGAGATTCGCTGTCACGGACTTATTTATTAAAATTTTGAATTGAAAATCTTTTCAAAGATTCTTCAAATGTTATACTATAACGTGTATATGAAATAAATAATCCAACATTATTCATAGCTTCAAAAAAGAATTATGAATATATGAATTTTTTTTTAACTATTAAAATCTTAGCCCCCTTAAAATATATATGTAGCTCCAGCTGTAACCCGATGCGCTTCGCTATACTAATCGTAACGAAACAAAAAGACTGGGAAAATATTTCGTAGAAAATTTTTGGCCATTTTTGATTTTTTCGATTTTTGTTGTTGCGACTTTAGATTTTGACGTGTTTTTTGTTGCAATTTTTATTATTCGGGATTTTCGGTTTTTTTTGCCGATTTTTGGTTTTGGCGATTTTTGTTTTGATATTTTTGATTTTGGCCATTTTTTTTTTTTTTTTTTTTTTTTTTTTTTGAGAATTTCGATCTTGGCGATTATTTTTCTTGATATTTTTGATTTTGGAGATTTTTGTTTTTTTTTTGAGAAATTTGAATTTTGCGATTTTTATTTTGGCGATTTTTTTATTCGTGATTTTCGGTGTTGGCGATTTTTGTATTGGCGTTTTTTGTTTTTTCATATTTTTTACTTTGGCTATTTTTGTTTTTTTAGAGTTTAGATCTTGGCGTTTTTGATTTTGGCGAATTTTTTTATTCGCGATTTTCGTTTTTGGCTATTTTTTTATTTGCGATCTTTGGTTTTGGCGATTTGTTACTTTGACGGATTTTTTTTTTATTTCTGATATTGGTGATTTTTTTTGCGATTCTTGACTTTGACGGTATTTCCTAAATTTTGATTTTGGCGATTTTTGTTTTTTGGAATTTTTGTTTTTGGCGATTTGTGTAATTCGCGAATTTCGGTTTTGGCGATTTTTGATTTTGGCGATTCCGCCCATATTTTCTCCGACTACTCATATCTATAATATTAGTAGGCTAGGCGATTTCTTGTGACCGATGTTTTGTTCTACCGTTTTATCCCGATTTTGACCAAACGTATAGTATTTGAAAGGTATTTCATCCTATGGCCGATAAAAGCTTATGTACCAAATTTCATCAAAATATATTCACATTTGCGACCTGCAGTTTGATTACAAGCTTTACATGGACACACAGACGGACGAACGGACGGACGGAAGGACGGACATCGTTAAATCGAATCAGATAGCGATTCTGATTCGATCGGTATAATAAAAGATGGGTCTAGGTCAAATATTTTTGGTAGTTACAAACAGCAGCACAAAGTCATTATACCCAAACCACATAGTGGTATAGGGTATAAAAATTCCTATAAAAACTGTAACATTGGATTGAAGATCTCTCAATGAAGTTTTGTATTATTTGCCCCCCTAACTATGCCATTTTCCAGCCCCTTTGGCCGCAAATTACATCTCTGAACTTATCAAGAACCTACAAAAGTACTCAGTATCTGATACTTAAAACTTTACCAGCTTTATTTAATTAAGTTTAAATCGTTCTGAAAATAATAGAAAATAACTAACCTATAAAAACTAAGTTTTTATTATACTCGCTTTTTTTGTAAATTAAGTGAAGATTGTTTATTATTTGACTACCCAATTTAAACTCAAAATTAAAACTTATCAAAAACCTCAAATCGATTTGCCTTTCCAATGGTTTGATGTTCTTTTGCAGTAAACCAATAAAAAATTTGTACAATACACACTACATATATAAAATAAAATGTTAAAATATTCCGTATTTTATTCACTTTTAACAAACCTCTCCTCAAGGAGCGACAGGTTTTGCTGAATTGGACCTCACAAAACTCCATGTAGAGTTGTTCTTAATCATCCCCAGATTCCAAAATTTCAATCCCCAAAATCGTACCTGCTTCGCTTTTCGAGAAATGCATATATATATATAAATATATATATATATATGTTTATATATTTGTTCTGCGAAAATGATCATAAACTGAATCATTTTCACTTTAATTCGAATTTAAAATGGATTCACAATATGCACAACCATAAATAATATATGCAGTGAATGTGTACTTGATATACATATATATATAGCTGCAGACTAGAGCGAGAGAAAGAGAGAGTTTTGCGCATACGCTAGTCGGCGATTCGCAGCTAAACCAAGCGCACGCACGCAAATCAAATAATAATGAAAAAATGAATACCAAGGTGTGTGGGCCATGTGGTAAGAAAATTCTCTTCGGGAAAGCAAGTGGTAATAAATTCCTCATTACTACAAAAATTGAGGGTTTGATAAAAAAATTCATCAATATCAATTATGATACACAAAATGAAAAATTTCCTGTAAGCATTTGCAGAACTTGTTATCTGACTAGCATGACGCAGATAAGAATATTTTCACACTGCCAATCCAAAATATGCCTGATTACGAAAGTTTAATTTTGCCAAAAAGTACTCGTACAACTCCTGATGTATGTAACTGTTACATATGCCTAACAGGTCGATATGTAGGTCATCAAAAACCAATAGCTCCAAACAGACGTAATTTGAATAATGAAGTTAATTCGCCCAAAGGTTCGCGTTATGGTGCTAAAACTTCCAAAGAAAAATAAAGAACCTAAAAAAGGACTTCCATACAGCGATGTATCGAATGGCATCAAGAGATTGGAAAGGGGATAAATCATAAATGTAAGAATCCTCAAAACAATATCTCTAACAATGTTGAAAAACTTCCAGGTGTTGCTAAAGAGCAAGTTGGATCTAATGTTATTAGAGAAAAGATTAAAACTAAAAACGGTGCAAGCAGTCATATTGAGAATGAGCAGGTTGAGTTAAGTACAAAAGGGTCGAAAATGAGAGTAGTTTTTAATTCTTCAATAAGAGAAAATATGAAATTTACTGAAGTTAGTTTGGACAATTTTCGGGCTAACGTTGGACTGTCAAAAAATAAAATGAACAAAGTTACCAACTTCCTGAAAGCACATGGTGGAAAAAATTCTGTCCCGGCTCATTACCGGGAACACATGGTCGAGCAATCTAAACTATCATACAGGTAAATATTCATTTGAATGTGACGGTGGGCAACAAGGTATGAGACCAGTAGTCTTTGCAAATGCGGAAGAAATAATCGAGGCTGTAATAATCGAAAGGGATTTTGAAGGGACTACTTGCGTCAAAGTAATGGCAGATGGTGACCAGGGCTTTTTTAAAATATCCATGTCAATATTTTAAGAGAATTATTCTGCGGAACTGGATCGCAGTATCAACGACTCTGATGTTGAGAATGACAAAATGTCAACTGAAAATTCAAATAAAAGATTTAAATATTCAGAGGGTGATAGTCTAGAAAAAAAATCCAAGTTAATGAGCGTTAAGCGTATCGTGCTGCTGTGCATAGTTCCAAAAATAAAAGAAATGTACGATAACGTGAAACTCTTGTTTGATCTGACAAAGATAAATGACATTTCTTTTAAATTTCTTTGCGATTTTAAATTGCTACTAATTATCAATGGACAGCAAACTGTTACAGCGATGTATCCTTGTCCATACTGATTTGTTACCTCAATGATCTAAGAAAAAGTTATATGGAAAAGGAAGAAGCTAGCAGTGCTGCAACCAGTGCTGCCAGCACTAGCTCCCGTGCAGATAATTCAGACAATTTCTTGAGATTAAAAACTTATGGAGACTTACGTCATGATTATCTAAAATTTGAGAAATTAGAAAAGAAGAAAAAATTTGCACAAGAATGCCACAGTACCGTCAATAGTCCGCTATTTAACGTGAGTAATGATACCCCTGTGCTCCATTTATTTTGGAATGGTTTGGTAACTCTTTTGGGAAGAGACATTGCTCTGGAATGGCCGAGAAAATTGAAAATTGTTTCAGGAATTTACCATGTGGAATTTTTGAAGGCAACGCCTGTAGAGACTTGTTGAAAGCAGCTGATAAGCTTAACGATTATGATATCTATAAAAATGTCAGACTTCTTGCTCTTGTACCTTATATAAACGCCTTCAATAGTATGGAACGAGTAGCCAACTGTTGTAAAGTAGGAAAGGGATTAAAAGGATATTTGTCAGAGTTAGATAGGAATTTCAAAGCATTAAATATGATTGAGCATGTTTCTGAAATTCTAAAAATCCATGTTCTGCGAGAACACATTGAATAATGCCTTCAATTTATAGAACATGATAACGGGTTGGGATATTGGTCGGAACAAGCCGGAGAATCGGTCCACTGCTCATTTTTGAGCATCTGGGAACGCTATAAGATAAATTCACTCGAAAATTAATTATATGATACCAACCTCCTCAAGGCAGTTATTGAATTCTCGTCAGTGAACACATAATTAATATATTGAAAAAATTATAAAAAAAGAAATGAAAAAAAAATTATAAATTATAAAAAAAATACAAAAAATACGAAAATTAATTATATGATACCAACCTCCTCAAGGCAGTTATTGAATTCTCGTCAGTGAACACATAATTAATATATTGAAAAAATTATAAAAAAAGAAATGAAAAAAAAATTATAAATTATAAAAAAAATACAAAAAAACGATAAAAATGGAGCCAAATAACCACTACGTCCACGTTTGGCTCTGGGTTGCGCTAAAAGTGGTACGAGTGACTAATTTAATCGATGAGGAATGGTTGTGCATATTGTGAATCCATTTGAAATTCGAATTAAAGTGAAAAATGATTCAGTTTATGATCATTTTTGCAGAACAAATATATAAACATAATATATATGTATTTCTCGAAAAGCGAAGCAGGTACGATTTTGGGGTTTGAAATTTTGGAATCTGGGGATGATTAAGAACAACACTACATGGAGCTTTGTGAAGTCCAATTCAGCAAAACCTGTCACTCCCTGAGGAAAGGTGTGTTAAAGTATCGTGTGAAAATAACAAAAAAGTACATTTCAAGAAACCAAAAAAAAAAAAAAAAACTTGTACACTCTTCATGTTACGCAGTATGGAAAGGTACCGTTATCAAACTGACATTGCTCTTTATATTTCTAATGTGAACATGACAGCTTACGCTGCAGCGGCAGTGCTATGGTTGGGGGTGCAATAATTGCTAATAGTGTTAGAATTTTTCAGTTTGTTGAAGGCACGATGAATAAATTTGATTATTTAAACATTTTAAAGAAAAATTTACGACAAAGAGCTGCAAAATTCGAAATTGCCGACAATATTAGCTACGTTCACGAAAACGATCTAAAGCATTCCTCGTTTGTGGTTAAAGAACGACTGTTGTAAAACTGTAAAAAGTGCTACCGCATCTACCCTAATGCCCCGATGTAAATCCAATTGAGCATTTGTGTATCCATATGAAAAAAAACTAAGAAAAAATTCTGTAAAAAATACCAAATAAATTATGGGCATCAGTTGAACCTGACATTACACAAAATTGGTCTATATCTATGCCATGAAGGTTACACGCCGTCATAATTGCTAAGGGTCATCATATAAAATACTAATTTTTAAAAATAATGACGCAAAATCTTCTTTATTTTTTTATTTTTTGTTTTTTTTTTTTTGGTTTAATGAAATTTACTTTTTTTTTTGGTTTTTGTTAACTTTTTGTTAAGAACATGATATCTTCACAAATTTTCTTCAATCTATTTGAAAAATGAATAAAATAGAGAATATTTTAACATTCTATTTTATATATCTAGTGCAGTGATTCTTAACCGGTGCTCCGCGGAGCACTAGTGCTCCGCAAGATTGTCGCAGGTGCTCCGCGAAACGAAAGCTAAACTCATATAGTATAAAAAAATATACATATAAATTTATTAGAACAAACTTTCAAATATATGTATATGCGGTATGTACTTAGTTATGAACAAAAATTTAAATCAAGCAGGCTGCATTTCAAATATATGTACATATATGCGGTATGTACTTAGTTCAAACAAAAATTTAAATCGAGCAGGCCGCATTTCAAATATACAAAGTACATGCAGTAGTACTTAGTTATAAACAAAAATTTAAATCAAGTAGGCTGCACAAAAAAATTCTGATCAAATAATATGAAATATTTTAGTGTTGTGTTGGACGTAAACCAATGTGTTTTCAATAATTATTTGATTAAATTTGTGCCAAAAAAGTGAAAAAATTTATTTCAGTAAGTATATTACGTTATAATTGTAAATTAACATAAATTTAAAATAAAAAATTAAATAAATATGTGTACATACATATTTATTGTATTTATTTATTTAAATAAACTTAATATCGATCTCCTATGTTTTCATAAACTTAATTTTCTTATTCTGCATTAAACACTTTCGAAAAATACCTCTATTTACGCGTATATATATATGTATGTACTTATTCTTATTCCCAATTTATTTAGCCATGGACAAGTTCTTGAAACGAAAATGTAATTCTGAGAAAAATATTAATGATGGACCAAGTACAAGTCGGAGTAGTATTAATAGTGGTAATACAGAAGATGTGTCAACATGTAATAAAATAAGGAAGACTTATAGACAGTATTCTGACGAATACATCAGTTTGGGATTTACATGGACCGGTGAAAAGGAGTGTCCAATTCCTAAATGTGTTGTATGCGGTGTAGAACTGTCCAATAGTGCTATGTTTCCGGCTAAATTAAACCGACACCTTACTACTACCCATGCTAATCTTGTTTCAAAAAATAAGGATTACTTTAAAAGGTTATTGGGCATGCAAGATAAGCAAGCAAAACAATTTAAATGTGCTATGACAATATCTGATAAGGCGCAAATTGCATCATACAAGGTAGCCGAGTTAATTGCATTGAAACTAAAACCACATACTATAGCAGAAAGTCTAATTTTACCGTCATGTTGTGAAATAGTCAAAATCATGTTTGGAGAGGATGCAATAAATGAGATTGTGAAAATTCCCCTATCTAATGATACAATAAAAAAAAGAATAAAAGACATGTCACTTGATATCGAGGAAACGGTTAATAATAAGCTTTCAAAGAAATTTTTTGCTTTGCAAATAGACGAATCTGTTGATATTAGCAGTAAAGCTCAATTACTTGCATTCGTTCGGTTCATTGATGAAAATGAAATAGTTAATCAATTTCTTTGCTGCAGAGAGCTTACAGGACATACAAAAGGAAAAGATATCTTTAATTGTATTACTACATATTTAGAAAAATACCAAATATCCTGGGATTTCTGCGTTGGAATTTGTACAGATGGATGTCCATCAATGGCAGGATCTATTAAAGGATGTGTTACACTTGTGAAGGAAAATAATCCAAATATCATATCTACACACTGTTTTTTACATCGGGAAGTTTTAGTTTCAAAAACATTGCCAAACACTTTAAAATATGTTTTGGATGAAGTGGTACAAATAGTAAATTATATTAAATCAAGGCCTCTGCAGGAACGCATTTTTAAACAGCTTTGTATATCTATGGATGCTAAGTATGAAAGTTTGCTATTGCACACTGAAATAAGATGGTTGTCTCGCGGCAAAGTCCTATGTCGTTTATTAGAGCTCAAAGATGAATTGTTGTGTTATTTCCGAAATGCCGCTGTGGATAAATTTGCAAAAAATTTTGAAAATGATATTTGGTGTGCTAAATTGGCATATTTAGCTGATATTTTTAAATACTTAAATTCAGTTAATACAAGTATTCAAGGTAAAAATGAGAATATTTTAACAGCCACGGATAAAATACTGGGATTCAATAAAAAAATATTGCATTGGAAAAATCGAATAATAAAAAACAATACGCTTGATATGTTTCCTTCAATTCAAACTAAAAATGTCGCAGATATTATTCCTGCCGTAATAGAACATCTAACAATATTGGAAGAAAAAATCGAATGTTACTTCCCATCCCTTAAATTAGAATCCTATGACTGGATACGAAATCCGTTTGGGACATTTGAATTTTCTAATTTGGAACTGTCTTTACAAGAAGAAGAAGAAATTATTTCCTTGTCTACAGATCGATCTCTGAAGATGGAGTTCACAAAATTGTCTAATGAACATTTTTGGATTTCCGTCCAAGATGAATACCCATCTTTATCTAAGAAGGCAATCGCAATATTATTACAATTTGCTACATCATATCTCTGCGAACTTGGATTCTCAACATTAACAAATATAAAAACTAAAAAACGAGAAAGACTTCTCGATTTAGAAGAGGAAATGAGGGTAGCAATATCTTTTATTAGACCCAACATTGGCGAAATATATAAAACTCACCAGGCTCAAATATCCCATTGAATTTGTATTATATTTTAAGTCATTTTGAATTTGTAACAATTTAGTTTTGTTAAATATATTGAATATATTTTATTTTTTGTATATTGTAGTTATTTGAGTTGAATAAATAAAAAAATAAAATACAAATTACTAGAATCAATGTTATTTGGTAAGGTGCTCCGTGAAGGTTTCATGTAATTAGAAGTGCTCCGTGAGCTCGAAAAGGTTAAGAACCACTGATCTAGTGTATATAGTTTCAAAGATAATGCCACATAAACATATGTAAGTATACTGTACAATATTTTTATTGGTTCGCTGTACGTTTGGCGGATAACATTTACTATTTGCTTTATCACATATTTAATTTTATCACTACTTTGTGTTACTTTTCAACTCAGACTCAAATTTTGTATCGAAAACGCCGACAGTAATATTTTAAATTTTAACGGTTTTACGTTTTTTAAAAACATTTGAGTTATTCATTTTCTAGAAAGTTTGTATGGTTGCCAATAAAAAAAACCGTTAAAGTTTCGAAAAATCCAAAATTATACTATAATCAAGTTTTTTAATTGAACATTTGTTACATTATTTTTATCAACGTCACGAGTCTTCCTGGAAAGTTTCAGTTAGATAGGAGCACGTGAAAAGGGTTAAAAATCGATCCAAATTTGTTTCGGCAGACAAACAGGAAAGCACAAAAGCAGACAAACAGACACAATGAATTTGAATTGCGTATTGGCTTTGTATAGACAAACATAAAAAATGGCAAAAGTCCCAAAGTCAATAATAATTAATATCTTACTACATATATTTACACAAATATATCCCATACCAACCACAGTTCAATTCATAAATTCATTCCTTAATATTTAAAATTAAATGAAATGTGAAATATACAACAGCAATGTGAGGGCACAACACAACCATATTGCATCAATATTGTTTTTTTTTTGCCATATGTGTGTGTCTACTGCAGTTCTTAAGCGTTTAAGCTGTCCTTTTGTTATGCTCACACTTATACACATAAATCCCCATCATTGAAAAAATAAAAATAAAAAAAGAATCAAAGTGGCTAAATGGTAACAAACTAAAAAGACACTGGTATTAAGAAAGTAGAAATAAATATTTTTCCACATTCCTTTGTGAGCTCTTTAAAAAATAAATGAAAAAAAAAATAGAGTATATGTGTGGGTTTATAATTTACGATAAACAACTTTTAAGGATTTATGTTGTATGTTCTTGTATGCACTCCTCATTTGACGAATATCTCTCTGCTTTTTATATTTTACTAGCAGTAATCCGATGCGCATCGCTACACCCAAACTGGGTATACATATTTTAGAAAATCATTTTATTTATTTTTTTTTTTGTTTTTGGCGATTTTTGATTTTGTCGATTTAATATATGCGATTTTAGATTTTTTTTTTATTAGGGATTCTCGGCTTTGGCGATTCTTTGGCGAATATTTGTTTATGGCGATTTTTGTTTATTTGCGATTTTTTATTTTGACGATTTTTGATTTTAGCGATTTTTGTTTTTTTTTTATCGATTTTTGGCATAAACGTCTTTTGTTATCTGTGATTTTTGATTTTGGCGACTTTTTGTTTTAGCGATTTCTTTATTCGAGATTTTCGGTTTTGGCGATTTTTGTTTTTTGGCGATTTTGTTATTCCCGATTTTTCGTTCTGGCAATTTTTGTTTCTGGGGATTTGTTTTGGCAAATTTAGTTATTTGCAATTTTCGGTTTTGGCAATTTTTGATTTTGACGATTTCTTGTTTTTTGTGGTTTTTTATTTGGCGCTTTTTGGCTTTGGCGATTTTTATTTTGGTGACTCCGCCCATATATTACACGATTACTCACATATTGATACTATTTTTGTATAGGAGTTGTCACACCCATTGGTCCGATCCCGCCCATTTTTTTTATTAGACCACTCACATTAATAACTCATGAACTCAGACAAATTTTCAAGGCTTTCATTAATGCAGTGCTCGATATGTAAGACATTTAATATTTACTTTGAATGGGGGTGCCATGCCCACTTGAAAAGTCCAAAAATATAGCCTATTTTTCCTTCCGAATTGGTAGTTACCATTTGTAAAAATTTCAAGACGATCGGTCCAGTAGTGTAGTCTCCTATAAACCGCAAATAAACAAACGTACAAACACACAAAACTCAATTTTTATACCCTATACCACTATGTGGTTGAGGTATAATGAATTTGTGCTGATATTTGTAACTAATAAAAATATTTGACCTAGACCCACCTTTTATTATACCGATCGACACAGAATCACTTTCTGAGTCAACTTAGCTATGTCTGTCCATCCGTTTGTCTGTGTGTCCATGTAATCGAACTATGAATATAGTATATATTAATGAAATTCAGTATATTTGAAAACGGCGAAAATCGGTGCATTTCCAGACCTAGCCCCATACAAATGACCCCTATGCGATCGATTTAAATGGTCATAATATCCAAATTATCATATGGATCGTGGTAAAATTGGGTCCGTGTAAGTTTATTGCATCCATTAATCAGTAGTTCCAAAATAAGTCCTATAAGATAATTCTTAGTCAGTGTCCCCATGTAAAGATGCTTCCCTATTTTCACTTAAATCTATCAAACAACGAAAATATTGCACAGATCCAAATTTGGTTTGTATACATGCTTGCAAATTATAAGTAACCTTACTAAATATGCTCACGATCAGTCCATTTTTCCACATAGTTCCCATAGAAATATAGTATCCAATATGAACTTCTTCATCTTCGAAAGCAAAAAAAATTAATAACAGTCAAAATTGGTTTATGCTTATGCCGTTTTCTTTTCTGAAAAAAAATGTCGCCCTTTTTTGCCCTTTTTTGGAAAAGTGTGTTTTTTTATACATTCTGAACTAAGGGCAACCTTGTATAATATATCACTCGAAAGGTCTCAAAGTGCTGTGTTCATATATACAAAAAAAAATTGATTATTATCCTCTTGGTAGTCATAGGGTGAAAATATTCAAAAAAGGGGAACAATGGGGAAATATTCTCCCATTATGACCTGAAAGAAATCAATGGCTCGAATTTTTTGTGATTTGTGAGGGCTCGACTTTGAGACCTTTAGATTATTTTTTGTTTGTTTTTAAAAGCCCTGACATTAGCGAAGTTGGTAATGAGCCATTTTACCAAGCATTAAGTTAATAAAGTGATTTAATTTTAGGAGATTAATTTAAAGTATGTGATATTTTTACAGATAGTGAAAAACATAAACAGGTTTATTTGTCGGTGATACCATCTGTAGTGACTTTTTAAAAAAAAAATCATATTAAGAGATTGTATATGCTTCTTGTCTAAATTTATTTTAATAAGGATTAGAAACATTTTTAATGTAGCTTTTAGCCATGACCTAGTTCATTGCAATTATATAAAAGTGAAATATTTTAATGTTAATTTGGAGCTGATGTCAGTTAGAACATTGCAATCTATTGAATAATAAAAATATGTTATTTCGTATGTATAAATTGTAGTGCTAAAGATAAGTCATCATTTTGAAAGAAATTTTTTTTTGGTTGTTAAATTCAATTCCGGCAAACAAATTTGGAATTATTTGTTTAACTTAAATACAAATATACACAGACAGTTTCTGCAAAAGATTTAAAATTATATAGTAAAGTCAAAAATCAGAGCAAAAGTTTATCCAAATTAAAAAATTATTTAAGACAATTTTAGAGTTTGTTAAAAATTGTTGAAATTGTAAATAATTTTATTAGGAGTATACTCCCTTAAAATTAAAATTAAACAATTAAACAACTATCTTTTTTGTATATAAAACAGATAGATATAATAGTTAAATATTTTACAAACAAGGGGGCTTTGTTTTCCAAGTTTTGTAGAACACAAAATCAAGCTGTATGGCTACCAAAAAAATAGTAAAATGAAACAAAAAACTTAAGGTTTTAAATAAAGAAATCAAAAGTATTTTAATTTATCTATATGGGGGATTTCATGTCAAGTGCACCGATGTCTTGCGATCGCGATGAAATTTGCGCCAAGGTTAATCCTATCCAATTTTTCAACAAGATCGGACCAGATGTCTCTGAGTTAGAGGGGATCATTTTGGCCAAACAGGTGTTTTTTCTCATCATGTAACTTATTACCTATTGTTCCTAGAAAATTTTCTCCCAAAGAGTTTAGATAGCTATTTCTTCAATATTTCGGAGAAAAATATTAAAAAAAAAAAAAAAGATTTCAATCTGAACACGAGGATGTTAGAATTGGCTTCACGAAATTAACCCAAAAGAGGCCAAAACATTGCGTTTTGGCAGAAAGCAGCGGAACTCACACAGTATGCGTTTGCATTTACCAGGAAAATTTTAAATTGATGTTGAAGGAAATCAACCTAAAGTATTTAACAGATGATTCGGCAGAAGATTTACACGATTACCGCGATTGCCTTAAATTGACTATGTGTCGTAATGCAACAACTTCTTGCCACTTAGGTGAATGTACCAATTGCCCGAAAACCACATTCATCAAAGAAAATTTAATCAACTTTTTAGATCGCGAATATATAGAGGAGGTCAAATTTGATTCTTGGATTCAGACTGACAGCGGCACATTGAAAACAATCATTTTAAATGTGGATGATTTTGTGGAAGATATGTGTACAGGATTGCTAAACTTGAGAAACCACGACTTTTTAGTTCAAGAGCAATGGTCATTCTTCAAGGATTTGAAGATATATTTGAAGTCTGGTGAATTCGTTATTTCATATGATTTCGCAGAAAACTATAAATATGTTCTTCAGGATGCCATACAAGCATTCCACTTCAATAACGACCAAGCAACTATATTCACAGTAGTTATTTACAACATGAAAGATGAAAAACTGGAACACAAAAGTATGGCAATCATATCCGACGATTTAAAACATGATACCGTTGCAGTTTATGAGTACCAGAAGAGAATACTAAAATTTCTAAAATCTAAATTTACAGTAAAGAAGGTATACTACGTTTCGGACGGAGCTCGTCAACATTTTAAAAACAAAGGTAGCTTGGCAAATCTTATGGCCCATGAAAAAGATTTTGGAATACCAGCTGAGTGGCATTTTCATCCTATTGGAGCAAACCTTAAAAGAAATGCAGCGAAGTATAGCCTCCAGTGCTCTCATCAAGGTCGCATCTTAGATGCGACTGTTTTATTCCATTGGGCAAAGAGTTATTGTAAAGAAACTAAAATAGTTTTTAGTAGCAAAGAGGATCATCAGGAAACATTGAAAACACTGAAGAGCAGATTCGATGCTGCGGTAACAATCGATGGCACCGCTCAATACCATGCTTTTATACCGCTTGTCGATGGAAGACCCAAGTTGAAAAAGTTTTCTGCCTCTATTCAATGCGATTTCTTTCCAAAGGCAACAAATAAACCAGCAGCGAAATCAACAGCTGAACCTAGTAACGCCAAGAAAGGATTGATAAAAGAACGCAGTAAATAAAGGCGACAAAAAAGCTGGATGAAAGACTGGGTATTTAAAAATTTACAAGACTTAAATACTTCATCAGCTACAATAAATTAAGTATAAAAATAGTTATGATATTAATGGATCTAATGCAATTAAGATTAAATTTTAATAAATTATTTATATTTTTATTTTTAATATTGTTATTATTATACATTAATTTAATTAATATTAAAAATAAATAAAAAATAATAATTTTTCAACATTTCTATAGAAAAAAGCGATTTTTTCCTGAGGTTAACATATTCTGAGTATTACAGTATCGAGGGTATAAAATTTTAGTTAGGTATGTTATATACCTTCGAAAAGGTTAATTTGTCTAGTTTCTCAGTATAAGTTTTATTTGTAAGGTTTTAGACACAATTAGGAAAAAATTCAAAATAGTGCATTTGTGAAAAATTGAAAAACCGTTGTCTTGAGTTACAAAACACTTATTTTGATAGATATCCCACTCCCATCCCATTAAGCGACCAAAAAGCTCTTAAAGGAAAAATCCTAAGCTTACTTATGAAAAAAAAAAAAATGCCCTTTTTTAAAAAAAAGGCAAAAAAATGCATTAATTTAGCAAAAAAAAAGTCTACAAATTTTTTTTTTTTTTTTTAAGTATTTTGTTTCGAAATACTGAAGAAATAGCTATCTAAACTCTTTGGGAGAAAATTTTCTAAGAACAATAGGTAATAAGTTACATGGATGATAAAAAACACCTGTTTGGCCAAAATGTCAAATTTTGATCCCCTCTAACTCAGAGAGATCTGGACCGATCTTGTTGAAAAATTGTGTCTAAACTACTATCCAATAGGACTAACCTTGGTGCAAATTTCATCCTGATCGGAAGACATCGGTTTCAAAAGTTGGTGCACTTGACATGAAATCCCCCATATATATAAAAGAGTTGCGCGGACGATCATCATCGCCCAGCCCAAACCCATCAACCCAGAAACTTTAAACTTGGACTGTAGGTTCCACTCTAAGAACGTATTTTTGGGAATTGGCACTGCTTTGTTGACACTGCTTTGTTGGCATCTAGTCCTCTATTGTTGCATTGAATATATGTACTTAAGACTATTTATTGCATTAAACCCTTTTTTTGTTTATTTTGCTCAGAGCTACAGTCATTTAATAAACAAAAAAAAGGGTTTAATGCAATAAATAGTTTTAAGTATATTAAGTGCAATAACAGAGGACGAGATGTCAACAAAGCAGTGTTAATAGTTTTTATGTAAACATTAAATGTAAGTTTGTGTGTGCATATGTATTTATAAATATTATTTAAGATGATCTATTGTTTTTTGATGTAGTCTATCTTATTATTATTATATATGCTTACTGTGTTTACAATTACTATATTTTTTATTACATGTGCTACGTTTGATGCTTACTATGTATTTATAAAAATGTTACGAAATATATGTTGTCTTAAATTGTTTTTTAGATATTCACCGATGATGACATTCGAAGAATGTCGAAATATTGGAAAATAAATTAAAATATTTTTATAACTAAAATGGACATCGAGCTCGCGAATTTTTATTAATCATTAATTTTTAACTTTATAATTTGAATAATTTTCAAACCAATTATGAACTAAAAAGTGGTTCTTAAATAGAGTAGGTGGCAATAAATTGGAAACTTTTACAAAATTCTAAACTTACCAATATCTTTTTTTTATTAATTTCGCGCTTATAATAAAATTATGTATATTTTACGAAATCACTATTTGGTATGTTCTATATTGGAAGATAACACATTTGCTACAAAAAATACAATTTAAAAAAAAATATATAAATGATAAAGAAATATTTTTTTTAGTGAAGCCAGAACAGTGGAAAATTATAAACTACTTTACCAAAGTTGATTAAAATAATAAAAATAGTGGAACGAGTGAAAGTAAATGTAAAAGAATCTTAACCGTTATTTAACTCTTATGTTATGTTAATGTTTCTACTTCTTTAAATAAATAAAACATACAAATATTTAAAGTAATAAAAGAGTTTTTGAAATTTTAGTTCAAATTTACATTGTATTGTTACTCGCACTATATTTCTTAATGCTTTTAAATACTTTTATGGCTTAAATAATTCATATAATAATTACGCTAACAACGTAGCGGGTATACTGCTAATACATACGTAAGTAAACATATTAAAATTTTAATTTAATTTAACACAACAAATGATTTTTATAATTCAGGATTCAAACAGCAATTCAAAAAACGAGTACAATTTCGCGGATAGAAACTTAGATGCTAAAACAAATTTAATTTAGAATACTACTGAAAATTAAAAACTTAAATATATACAGCGCAGTCCGCACGTCAAAATCCATTTTAGTCAGACACCAGTTAAATATGTTATCGCTCACGTAATATTAAAAAAAGAACAGCACCATGAATAAAACGTATTATAAAATATTTCACATATTACACGTGCCAAAAACTTATAGCGAAACAAATGATAAACTCTAACATATTATGAAGAAAGAGCAAAAATTATTATTTCCGTTATTTCTAGTTTTTCGTATGAATGACTTAAATGTTTTTGTCTTGATGGGATGGATTAAAGTTAGCTTCAGGAGGAGAAATCTAAAGTGTTCACTTGTTTAATATAACAAAAATAATTTTTATTTGAACATAAATATATAATTTCGGTTAAGTTCTTTAGCAGTATAGTAAGGTATGGCGAGGTCAACTGTGCCGCAAAAAAAATAAATACACATCATTCTTGAATCCGTATGTTGTGAGATTTTCGATAAGAACTAATATATTTAACATGGGCTTGTAATAGGATGAAAGTTATATAATTATAATAAAAATACCACTTGCTTCTTCTTTTGTATTTTTAAAATCTGAACCTTAATTTTATTTTAAAAACTTACATACCATAATTAAAACAAGTAAGAAAATTATAGTCGGTCTAGACCGACTATATGATACCCTATACCATGCGTTTAGAGACCCTATCTCATAGGCCCAACCAACTGGACATAGAAAATAAGCATAAGCCAAATTTAAGTTGGATTTTTATTAATTTATTTGGCTGTAGATATGAAAAAGTGTATATCGGATGCTATATCTATATATGGACTAGGCCCAAAAATGGACCGATCCTGACTATGTTTGTTAAAGTCTCTTGTATTTTGCAAAAATATATACAAACAAAATTTGAGAAGAATCAGTGCAATATTTTTTCTATGTGGGGCCTATGACTAAGAGTTGTCCCATAGGGATCATTTTTGGACTACTCATTAATGGCTGTAATAAACGCATACAAACCCAATTTGAGTAAGATCTATATGGTTATTTGGATCTTATGGCAATTTATGTCGATTTCATAGGGGTCATTTGTATGGGGGCTAGGTCTGAACATTGACCGATTCTCACCAGTTTCAATAGCGTTCAGCCCATCGCTCATAGAAGCTTATATACCAAATTTCATCAAAATATATTCATATTTGCGACCTGCAGTTTGATTACAAGCTTTACATGGACACACAGACGGACGGACGGACGGACGGACATCGTTAAATCGAATCAGATAGTGATTCTCATTCGATCGGTATAATTAAAGATGGGTGAAGGTCAAGTATTTTTGATTGTTACAAACAGCAGCACAAAGTCATTATACCCAAACCACATAGTGGTATAGGGTATAATGAGAATCTGCTGACAATGCAACATCAAATATAATTTGAAGGATGTACATATATTTGAGACACACGCAGACGTAGCATTAAACCTAATTGTGTTTACGAGGCATGCATTTTATTATTTGATTATATTTTATGGATCTTGTGAATTACATTTTACCTAGAAATTATTCAAAACCAATGTTGTGAGTAATTTATGGCACTCTCTTAAATTTAACCTTGAAGTTTGCAATATAAATTTGTTTTTGCTTTCCTCAATATATATTTCTTTCAACTCAAAATAAGTAGTTCTTAACTATAATATCAACTAAACTTTTCTCATTATACATACATATTTTGTTTTTTTATGTAAATTTTTTTTTAGTTTTCGAAATATATAATTCCCAATAATATTTTGTATACTCTCAATTTATAAGGAAACTAGTATGCCAAGTCGCGCATCGCTACGACTTAACGAGACATATTGACATCTTTTATTTAGGACTAAGGGAAGCGCTTGGTAAAAGGGGGAAAATGCATGCTAGATTATGGGAAAATGCCTGTTAAGTCTAGAGGAAATGCATGCCAAATGATAAAAATGCATGTCAAAAATACCAAAATTTTTGCTAAATTTGGGCAAATTTATAAGAAAATGCATGCTAAAAATAGGAATTTCCTTGTTAAAAATTAGAAAAATTTGCATGCCAAATGTAGGGAAATTGCATGTAAGGAAATTGCATGCTGAACTAAGAAAAATGATTTTCAAAGCTGCAAATAAAAAAAATCTTGCGAAAAAACAAAAACCACAAATAAAAAAGATTTTTTAACAGTATGAAAATGTTTGTTTGTGCCATCTTATATTTGAATCTTAGTTAATAAAATAAGATCTTTTCATAGACTTAACAGGCATAAGACTAAGATCATTTTCTTTTCAAATGAAATTTATTGAAGAAACTGACAAGCATATTACGGATCAAAAAGAAAGCAAAAAAGACTTAGTTTTGTGGAAAATATTTTCAAAAAGCATGAAAACAAATAATTTTTCCAACATTTTGCTTCATAAGCACCAAAACAATTTTCTAAATCAATTTTTTTTTAAATTTTAATTGTTGCACAGGTCTCTAGCAATAACTTGGCTTTTACAGATTTAAAAATATCAATTAGTCGACGAGTTATAGCCAAAAAACCATATAAACAATATGCTAAAAAACGGCATTTGACTGCAAAGTTCGAAGTTCGATTTAAAAAAAACTCGAACTAACATAAACAAACGCCGCATTACGGGTCTTCTAATTTAGCCTCTATTTTCACCCCTCACTCTCAGAATCGACCTAACTTTTGCTAACCTGAATTTGTTCCACAGTGTTCTGAAGCTTTTTTCAAGGTGGGAGTACGGTTAATATAATAGGCGATTTCTTGTGACCGATGATTTATTTCACTGTTCTATCCCGATTTTGACCGAACCTATATTATTTGAAAGATATTTATTTTTAGCTGTTTTGCAGATTTACAGATTTTTCAATTTTATCCCTTATTTTGAGTAAATTGCATTAAAAAAATTGCTATTAACACGAACATAAAATTATACATATACTATGTGTATTTCACTAAATTTGTTAATGTGTTTGTTAATGAGTTTGCTATCTTCATTCACAACAATAATAAACCATAAAAGTATTGGTTTGTGAATTGGCTAAGTTGAAAAATAAAGTTGCCTAGAAATTGCACCCGGATTTTGAGTGCTGAAATATGTTAGTATGTAACCAATATATATGATATTACTTGTATGGGTGGTGCCACGCCTATTTAAAATATTTAAAAAATTATATATTATAGCACTTCTTAAATCCGCAGTAAGACTCTGTAAAAATTTCAGGAAGATTAGATGGGCAGTTGCTGCAATTACCTCCTACAAACAAACAAACAAACAAACGAACAATACCTCTAAATTATGTTTGCATAGATAAGTATAGATATAGATATTGTTCAGATTTGGAAGTATAGTTTTTAACATCGTTTCATTACTATCTTTGGACATAATTAAAATGTTAAAATTCTACAACGACTTGTTTCATTTTCATCGTTGAAAGTTTATGAGGATCCAATTTTGTGTAACAAAATTGGCCACACATCGAAAATAATGCAACAGGTTCGACGTGTAAGTAAAACACGATAACAAGCATATGCTGAATTTCTTGCAACTATTGAGAGTTTGTAGTAACTACTGAAGAACTTGGTTCTGGTTGTTCACAGGTACACCATGGAAGCGGACATCGACACAACAAGAAGAAAATTTATAGGAAACCGGTAAAATAAACTATCAATTTAATTTTTTCGAGTGAGGGAATTGCTTCAAGCAACGATTGACTACATCCAGCTCAGATTAGGGACGAATTACATTCATACATGCTGTATTATATCCAGAACAGAATAGCAGGTAGGAATTCTACAAGTTCAGGTGCTGAATAAAATTCAGCAAAAGAGTAGGGATGGAATAGATTCTCCCATTTATTTTGGTCATCAGCACCCGCGACACCAGCAGTAGCAAAATAAAAAACATTGTGAAAAGATATAAAAGTTAATAAAATACAATTTTAAAAAGTGAAATACAGTTGTTAGTGAACGCATGCTGGAATAGCTGAATCTACCTCAGCTTAAGGCCCGAACTCACAAGGTCTCATGATTTGCAAATTAGTGCCACTGTTACTTATATTTGATATAACTTAAATACAACTTTCATTACGTAAAGGGTGATACTTCACATCATCGTCTAATGAAAATGTTATTAATATTCAAATGCTATAACTATTAACGAGAAAATTTAAATAATATTGGGTAATAGGTTATTAATGTAAATTTTCAAAATTTCAACGCTAAACTTGAAATTAAATTACCTTCATGTAGTTGGGTAAAGGCCCGTTAAAGCCACCAATTAAATAATTATATGTTTAATTTATAGCTTGTGGCTTTTTAATAACCCCAGTACACTAGTAAACTAAAACAATTTATTTTGTTGTTATGTTGATATATTATGTATAAACTTAAAAAAAAAACAAATAATTTTTCTAACCACTTAGATAATTAATAAATGACCAACATAGTATTTTATTATAATGAGTTGATGGTAGTTATGAATTTTTAATGTTAGTTTGAAATTTAACTTGTTAAAAAAATATTTCTATATATCATATTTTTTATTTTTTGCAGCCGTCAGCAAAACTAAATTCCAACTGAATTTTCTACAACATTTTCGAACTTAACTACAGCGTTAACTCAATTTAGAAACACTAAACTAAAAATGCTGCTGCTGCGTATAATTAATTAGGAATTTATTATTATAAACCTAAATACCGTACTAAATGTTGTGCAGTTATTTAATGCATTATAGCAACAAAGTGGCGGAAATAGAAGCGACAGTTTGGACTGTTTATAGTCCACATATATCCAATGAAAATTTATAAGCAATTTCAATATATTTATCATAAATTATTCTTTTTTTTTCAAATATCAAAAATATAGGAAAGAACAGCCTGTATTTTAAGCATTAAATTAAAACACTTATTTCAGATTTATTTACTGTAAATTCTATCAGTATCTGTAGTATCGTTGGGCGTATTGGCAGTTAATAACTCTGAGGTTTGGAGTAAACAAATGAGGCGCCTGTTACAATGAATGCGTCACTAATTTAGTTACGTGTTTCATTATGCAATTATTATGAAATATATTCGTTGATATTAAATCTTCATCCCTTTATTTGTATTGTATTTGTATTTGTATTTGTATTTATTTGTTTTCCAAAACAACAAGATTAAACATCTTATAATTATAGTCAAGCAGTTTTACGTTGTTGATTATTATAATAGCTTTAATATAATGATGATTAAATTAAAAAAAAAATAAAAATTACAAAATATGAAAATAACTAAAATCATACATAACATCGAATATATAAAAAAGTTAAGGAAAAATTGACTTACAAAGCAAAGATGAAGAAAAAAAATAAATAAAATTATGCATAGAATTTAAAAATTTGTTTCTTAACCCATTTTCAACTGGTGTTCGATTAATCGGACAGCAAAGTTGTCTATTTTGAATAATTGTTTTAGCTATGAAGGTAAATGATATCAGGACGATAGTGAGTATCATATATTACTTTGATCTTTTGGCTATTTGAAAATTATATTTACCAACCCCCACCTCCCCCTTAATTTGAGAGGGGGAGGGGTTGAAAAATGCCTTGCCGGTAGACCTGTTTTGTAAATTACATTAAAAATTTGTAAATAAATAAAACTAAAAAAATAAACACGAGGTCTTATAGGCAAAGAACCAAATATTATTTTACAATAAAAAAATTAACACCTGACAACACATGGATGGCACAGGTATTACTCAAAATAGATGTTCGATTAATCGAACAGTGGCGGTCATCACATACAATGAAACATATAGCAATATATATGAATAGACAAGATTATTTAAATAAAAATAAATGCTTATTGAATATTGGCTTTTTTTTATTTAGATAGCATTTCATGGAAATCTTTGAAATAGTTCGAGTATAAAACTAAGCAAATAGCCCATTTTCCAACTGTGACGAAATAAGGCACCATCTGCTGGTCTATAGACAAAAACTCTGACCAAATGCCAAACTGTTTAAACTTTCTGTTTATGATGTCAAAGAATGGACGAAGCTGAAATCATTAAAATATAAATAAGGAAACTTGAATAACGATAGTGTAATAATTTATACATATTACCTTGGCATCTTATCATTACCATCTAATTCATCAATATTCGCAAAATGGATGTATCTCTTCACATGCATGAACGTAGCTCTCGACATTGCCTGTTTTATTATTGCAATTCCCATTGACAGCTGCGAAGACCAATAATCCTCAATTGAAGGCAAAGTGTGGTAGCCCGATAACAGTAAAATCCCCAAAAATATTTTCAATATAGCTACGTCCAAATGAAAACCAGCGTCTCAGTCATGATATGATCCAACACCTCCCCATCATAAAAATTTGAGAATAATTGTATTGGTGACAGATCCTTTAATAACTCACACAGATCTTTCTGCATATCGGTCAACGGAGCTGCCTGAGACGATTTATCGTAATGAAACTCCTCCTTTCCTTTGTTCCTGGACCATTTTGGAGTTCCAAATGAACTCAGTGGCTTGTAGCTGAATCTCGGTTTCTTTTGCGGTGGACCAGTCGATTTAGCAGCCGATTTGGAAGTTGATGGCCAAGCCTCCGGTTCAGTTTCCACAACCTCTTCATAAGCAATATCCACATGAATGTTTCGCACTCTCTCAATTTCCAAATAGCCGGCAATCTCAGTCAAAGCAGTTTGATCTTCATTAATTGCGATGGTATTCTCGTCGATTAATTCTTCATCGGATACTTCATGTACATTGGGTGGGAGTATGTTGACACACTGAACCGGAATTTCGTCATCGCTCCAATTCTCTAAAATATCTTCCATCTCCCTCATTGTTGTTTTCTTTGAACGTGCCATTTTGCAATTCTGGAATCGAGGAACAATACATATTAACAAACACTCGGAATTACATATCAAACGAATCTATAAACTACTAGGTTCTCACATTTATTTTTCGAAAAACTATTAAAATGTAAGAATATGATAAGCAGGCACAAAACAAGTCTTTTCTTCAGAAACACACAAAAGAAATGTTAAAGCGCTATCATTTGGCGGGAAAAATTGACATTACGTATTTGTATGGGATTTTATGGTATGTGTTCACCGCCAGTGTTCGATAAATCGAACACTTTAATTTTTGACATATCAGGAAAACGGGAAGAGGTAGAAATTTTTTGATGACAGATTTGGTATCAGGGGGCCATAAATAATCTAAAAATATAGCTAAAATAAAAAAAATTCTAAAATTTTTGCAGCGCGGTTGGAAATGGGTTAAACTGTTGGGCGTTGCTTATAAATTTAAGATTTGATGGTAGCGAGTTCCAAAGGCGGATTGAATTCACATAGAATTGAAATTTTGAAAAAGAGTTTTCGTATTTAACAGGCCGTATGTCATTGGTCCTTTCAGAGTGCGTGAGTTCAAATTTTCCAAATAGATACATTGGATGGCGAGTGAATATAACCTTATGTATCAATGTTCTAATGTTCAACAGTTCAGAAAAAGTTACGCTTTTTAGAGTACTGAGAAATGTGGTCATATTTTCCCAAGCTAAAAACATATCTTAATATCGAATTATACGTTGATAGAAGTTTTCTACTACTTCTGGAATCACTTTTCGTATATATTTCGCATCCATATAACAATGTGGGGATGAGATAACTTTTAGCAATTAATATACGATTTTTTTGTGGTGTAAAGTATTGGGTATGCCATAAAGTCCGTAACATTGAACAAATTTTCCCTGAAGCAATGTTTATGTGGTCAGACCATGTCAGTGAGCCGTTAAAAGTAACGCGAAGATTTTTCGCGGTTTGTACTATATTTATTCGTTGATTATTCAGAAGTAATATTGGCTTCTGGGGCAAGATCAATATTCTTTTGGCTAATATTGAACATTTAGGCTTGAGAGGATTTAGACACAGTTCATTCGCATTTGCCCATCCGTTGATTCCCTCAAGCTCCATGTTAATATTTTCAATGCAATTGTTTATATTATCGATGTGACTACTGACATAGAGTTGCACATCGTCAGCGTACATATGTGTATCACAGTATTGCAGTTGTCGAGGTAGATCATTAACATATATCGTAAAAGGTAGAAGTCCAAATATATAACCCTGCGGCACACCCTTTAAAAATGGCAAAGAATAAGAAATTTTATTATTTACAAAGACAGACTAAGAGCGACCTGATAAATACGATGATAACAATCGAGTAGAAAATGAAGAGAAATTAAACATTTTATGTAGCTTAAAGCAAAGAACATCATGATCTACTATATCAAAAGCTTTGAAATGATCCAGTAGAACAACCAGTGCTACGTCGTCAGCATCCATACGTCGCACAGTGGTCAATTTCGCGAGATAGCGGTCAAAACTCTATAACTTTTGACCGGATTGGTATTTTTTTACGCAATTTGTTTTGTTCAATAGGAGGGACTTTATGGTTCAATTTGCGTGTTCAAACGTAAAAATCGACTTATAGGAACGTAAGTAATTTGGAGTTAAAAATGCATTTTAATTTTTTGTTGAGTTTCCATTTAAAAGTTGAATATTTTGACATTTTAAATAGGTATTTTTTTTATAGTTTCTTATTTTCTTCAATCGTATTTTACAACCAATACTTATTTATTATTCCTAAACTTAATTTTGGTCAGAAAATGCCAACATTTGGCCCCTGACATTTATTTAGTCTCAATATTCACAGGGGCCAAAGGTTGGTTTTTTGGAAGAAAGCTAATTCTTGTGAGGATTAAACTGAAAAATAACACTGAAATTCCCAACAATATCAATACCATTTGGATATATTATATACAGAACACAACATCGATAAAATTTTAAGTAAACTTTTACTATTGATTTAAAGTGCACATAAATTTTATTTAAATGTATTAATAAAAATTTATACTAAAATTAGAAACAAATTATAATCTTTAAACTAGTATTAATTAAACAATATTAGTAAAAATTTCTTCCAAATAGCTTTGATTTTCATTTTGCTGTAGTTGTTTAGCTTCTTCATCTAACTCTAATGAGGTTGATTTCCATTTTTGTCGAATACTGGTCATATATGGGTCTGATGTGCACTACAAAATACTAATAAGATCTTCATTAGTACAATATCTGGAAGTTTTTCTTGTATTGTGCTCGCGAAAGAATATGTAGTCTTTGTTCCTTTTTTCCTGGGCTTCTTCTGAGAGATCTCCAATTGGAAGCATATTGTGCTGAATTATTTGTTCCCCATGGAACAAAATTTTGTAAACTGTGGTTGGCATATGTCTCCAAGAATATTTTTGGTTATAAAGGGTTGCTGTCTCATTAGCATACTGACCAAATTTTTTTGCATCTATCTTTTTGCTACATGCTATAACTTGTAATATGATTTGGAATCGTCGTATTAAATAATAATCTACTCTAGTTATAGAACCTGCAGTTTCTGGATCGGAAAAAAATCTCCTTGCTGTGTTTCCATCATTAGAATTTCCTTCTCCTTGTCAATTATAAGGCCTATCTCACGGTATTTTTCTTGAATATCTTTTTTTTTTGCTTTCTTTTTTCCAAATTTTCTTTGTTGTTTCTCACTGTTTCGCCTAACGGGCCAAATTCCAAATCGTATCCCAATTTAAGAATGTGCCATTCCAAATTCATATGCTTCATTAAAACTATCGTCTTGTGTTGGTGGTTGGCTCAATTGACTTGATGTTTTTTGGCATATGGTGCAGCTTGACGATGACTTTGTTTTGGTTAAAGCTTGTGCAACTTTTCCATCAATCATTGTGAGACACATTTTAAAATTTACTTCAATGTCTTGGTCATCAAATTTAAATGTTACTGGTTGAAGTTCTTTAATTTGATCATTTATTTTTCGAACTTCTTCATCTATGACATCTTGAGTCTCCTTTTTGTAAGCAAACTTTATTGGTCTACAAAATTTTGTTGACGAGGGAATTTCATTCTTCCATACTCTATCTCTGCAGCTCTACTAGTTGACGGCTCTGAACCAATATAAGTTTTTGTTAAACGTAATGGAACGAAAGAAATCATGAATAAATTGGCATCTGATGAATTTTCCGCATTACATTGTTTGTATTGGTTCTGGCCAGAGGACCCATCACATCCCCATTTAGAAATTAAAGTCATGCTGCAATTTTTAAACTTCTTTAAATAGTCAGCATCAAATGTCTTTAATAATCGTTCTGCAGTGTGTTCAAGAAGATCCTGCAATTTTATTTCTGCTGAACTTGAAGTTACACTAATAGCAGTTGGTGAAGGTAAGCAATCTTTTTTGGCAGAAACAATATCTCGATATGATGGAAAAATTCCACAATTTTTTTCACTGGTTCGCTTCCGCAATTCTGTATATTGGTTTTTAGTCATTTTCAAATCCAAAAATAGTGCAAATGCTTCTTCTGGAGTAAATTTATTTTCTTCAGTTGGTGTCGGCATACTTTCTAAAATCCTTTTTGTGCATCTGGGGCTTGCTTCCACTAATTTTTCAATGATAGCAATTTTACCCTTTTTAGTTTTCGATGGTTGAATTTGATGCAGAAATGAATCCTTTATGATGCTACAAGAAACTTCTTCATTGATATGTTTAAGATTGCGTCTTCGTGATCTTTCACTACAATTATCAATTGGCTTTGCTGGTCGACCACCTTTTCCAGTTTCCGTGGTAGTTACTGATGGCTTTTTAAAAATAAGTTTATTTCTTAGCCATTCTTGGTTGCGTGAGTAAAACAATTTCTTGTTTCTGGAACATTGATTGTACCGTTTTCTTAAAGTATTTAAAAAGTTTTTTATTTTTAAGTTATGAATTTTAATTTCTTGTTTGTCGCATATTTTGAAGAATGGATTATTCATTATATGTAAAATAATGTCGTTTTCATCTTTCCGTTCAAAATATATATCAGATAGAACACTATAACTGAATTTAGCCATTGTTTAAACATATTGTTTATACTATTGCTCGAAGTTTCAACATGATCTTTTTTACCTCTTTGAAACATAATATAACAGGTAGTTGATTTTACCAGTTATTTCCATTGGTTTTAAATTTATTTGCAATTTTCACGTATTTAAGTTGTGTAATATTAGATGGCTATAAAATCTTTTTTACCTTTTCCCAATGAATTGCCAGATAATTTGAGAGTTCTATTGTCATTGTGGACTAGGTCCAAATATGGGCCAACTTCTCCTAATTTCAACAGAATTATTTTTTGGGTCAATAAGAACTCTTGTACAAAATTTCATCAAAATATATGCATAATAGCCACTTTCACATACAAATAACTTCTCAAAAAATATGACGTGCGTTTGTACCGAATATCTTACCTTGGGTCAGAAAAATTGCTGTAGCTCAAAAAGTACAGTCCCGATGCATGGATATGTATATATAGGAATGTAGGGGAGAGTTAGGACTACAAACTAGTAAATTTGTGTTTTGACTCAGCTTGACTCACAGGAGTTGTGCTCTATGAAGTAGGAAATTTCCGAGAAATTTGACCTTTTTTAAAAAAAAAATTTGAATTGTTCTGAAAACAGTAGAGCTTCGATTTTTACCCAGTAATAGGAAACAAGTTAGGTTACAACACAAAATTTTTTTCGTTCAAAAATCTTGAAAAACAAAAAAGTTATGATCATTTAAACTTTAAAAATTAACTAAAAATATCATAAATTTACTAAATTCTGAAAAAGCCCATTTTGGACCACCCTGTTCTCAGTGAAATAGTTGAAATGGAGTTCTAATTTTTTGGCTCCCGAGGTCTACTACTGTCTGCTTTCATATGAGTCTAATAACTTTAAAATCGGAGAACAAAAACCAAAAGGAGTTTTGGCCGCTATCTCAAAATATTGACCACAGTGCGTCGCCGTATTTCTTCAGAAACATCAATTAAGGCCGTTATGAAACTGTGCTTTGGTCTAAATCCGGATTGTCTGTTCGTTAATAAATTATTATCATTAATGTATATATTTAATTGTTGATGGAGTAAACGTTCAAATATTTTTGATAAATAAGGTTAAATGGCATTAGGTCGATATTTTTTGCTAGATTTAGGTATTGGTATTATTTTGGCAAACTTCCAGTTTGTAGGGAAAATGCATTTCTTAATTATATTATTGAATATATAAGTGAAATATGGTAACAATTGGTGGATAATTATTTTTAAAAATTTAGGGTGAAGTTGATCAAACCCAACTTCGTTTGATTTAATAGCAAGACATTTGGACAATGCATCTGCTTCACATACACAATCAAAGCTAAATGGGTTGCAGCTAATATTAGAGGGTATATTTTGATCAAAGTAACCGGCATTAGGAGGAACATTTGGAAGTTTTGTGAAAGCCTTATTTATCTCATTAATATCAACATCAGGTTCTACTCTGCAAGGTGATTTACCTATACCAATTTCACGTATGACTCTCCACGTTTTCTTAGATCCGATTACAGATGAAAAACGATACAAATAGAATTCAGATTTTGCGTTTTTTATTTTCATATTAGCATCTATTCATGCATTTTTAAATTCTATATGCAAATTGTCAGTTTTAAAAATTTTCCACCTTTTATAAGCCAAATCTCTTCCAGCAATTGCCGTTTTAATTTCCCTACTGAACCACGGTTTATTCTTAAAGTCCTGCTTAAACGTTTTAACTGGAACTGACCTTTTAAAAACGTTTAGTATGTTGTGTTCTAAAAAATTGAGCTGATCATCCACTGAGGGCATATAATAGATTGAATCCCAATCAATACTGTCAAACTCACGGGTCAGAACATTATCGTTTGTTTTATGAAAGTAATAATAAGTAACTGTTTCGGATACATACTGCAACCGGAAGTCATAAAACAGAAAAATAGGATCATGTTTGGAGAAACATGGCGCCGATAACTGGTCATATAGCAAAACTTTGTTCTTGTTACTGACAAAAAATATGTCCAGTAATGTGCTATTTGTAGTAGTGTAATGAGTTGGAGTTATGGTATTTGTTGTTGTAAAGCCAATTGATTGCATGTCATTTATATTATATATATATTGATAAAAAAAAAATGTAATTCGTCAATAGAATATTTATAAAAATGTAGTCCATACAGAATAACTTAAAGCACTTGCATAAAATTTTAAGTCCATTGAATAAAATCTTATGCCTACAAGCATTTTGCTATATAATAAGTTATTACGTTTTCCAAATTGATATCACTAAAACTTGTTTTTAAAGACAGTCCAAAATATCACATTGCTCGCCAAAATAAATAAGTATACGTATGAGCTATAAACAATTATACGTCTACGTACAGCATTAGAGAATCCTCAAATAATTAAGAAAATGTAATACTTAACTATATTCGTATCATTATATAGATTGTTCTTAAAAAATTTATTTTTCTTTAAAAAAAAATTTGTGTAAGAAAAAAAAAATCTTTTATTTTATTTAAATGTTTTGTTAACTTTTTCAATATATTCCTAAGGCCATAGAAAGGTCCAATCAGGGAAAAAAGAAAGAAATATTTTCTTGTTATCCTTTGAAATTATATGTGATAAAACTATTATCAAATCATTCAATTTTGTAGGCTGTGACTGTATATTATTATAGGTTTTTAGAAAATTAGAGAAGAATAATTGTTTGTCTTGTATTGCTATTGTACATTTATATTTATATTGTTACTCGTATTTGAATTTCCAGCTACATTGACTTTCACAATTACATCACCGGCGAAGCTGGCTTGAATAATCGGATTCTCGTTAGAATATGCAACAAATTTTCCAGACATCCAAGTTTATTTTTTGTTGTTAATAAAAGTATAAAATTCACCAAGTCTCAACTTTATGTTCATATTGAGATTTGAAATTTTTTTGTTCAATTGTCTCAAATTATGACGAGTATTTTGCTCATATTTTGTAACAATCCTTTTGTATAAAGATCTTGCTGCCCTTTAATTTGTCTTTGGCAGCAAGAATATTATTGGTTTGCAAATACGTTTCCAATGTAAACATAAAGGTACTCTTAGCTGGCAATGCATGAGCAGTTACTATATTTGCATTTACCTTTAGCTTATCACTGCATATATTAATAAAGCCCAGATAACAATGTTTGTGGAGCGCGATTTGCGATCAATTTGTTCGATGCGTGAAGAAAGCATTTTAATTTGATTTCTAAGAACAAGATTCTCCTCTCTTAACTCATCTATTTCTTTTCTTATCGAAAGCACATCTTCTTTTTTAGCAACATCCTTCAGTTTGTCGTCAAGCAGGCTGCATAGTTTTTTCCATGAGAAAGCATCAGCGGCAGAATTTGGGTTATTTTCCATTTTTTGTTGCGTTTGTTTACTTGTGTTTTTTCTAGTATTTGGTTTTCTGTTTTGGTTGGAAATCAGCTGTTCAGGTGACAACTGTCTAGAACGTTTATTGTTCACATATTTTTCAAAGCCTAAGTTTAGGCAGAAGTCAAAAAAGCCACCAGATTAACTAAATAGTAAGCAATCAATCAAAGAACTGGCGTTGTGGTGAAGAACAATAAGCAAAAGGAAAACTTGTAAACACCAACTAAATACACAGCAGCTACTTTTATGAATAGTGGTTGATAGTCAATAAACGTGAGATACTCCAACAGATCACACAAGCAAATCACACAAATATAAATATTTTAATTATTTTGACCGTATTTATTTTGATTTAGAACAAAAACTAATTAATTAAAATCACAACAAGAACTTTGTACGTTTGGACAGGTTACAAGCAGGGTTGCAATCCAATCTTAATCTATATATATTTAAAATGTATAAGTATTTATATAAAATTCATTATATTGTGAATTTTTAACTAAAATTCATTATATGTCATTAGAGATATTTGTTCAGCTCACAGAAGATATATAAGTGGGTTTGTTAATAAATAATTTTATAAAATCCTAAGGATATGGTAATAATTTAAGCCAAGTCATAAACACATACACATCATTGCATAGTTTTTTATTTGAAGCTTAAATATGTGTTTTGTGCATGTGTTAGGCAGAGGCCACGCAATGAGCGGCAAAGCGGCAAGCGTCTGAGAAGTGAGCAGCAAAATTAAAACATATGAAATTCTACTGAAGTGGCCACGTAATGATCGGCATGTGTGCGGCATTCCTGAGCGGCTAATAAGCGCAACTTAGGTAAAAAAAAAACTTTTTCTAATTTTTAGTTGTTTTCTGAGCGGCAAAAAAAAAACATGGAAAAAGTGAATGTGGAGCTTATAACTTCATATGTACAAAGCCGACCGCTATTGTGGCAAAACAGATTACCAAATTTTAAAAATAAAAATATAACCGAAAAATTATGGAGTGAAGTTGAAATTTGTGGTTGCATAGGTAAGATTTTATTTAACTTATATATTTATTTAAACATTTAATTTAGGTTATAAAATAATACATGTACACATCATTATTACTTATAATAATTGTGTTATTTTTCTATTTCTAGACAACGAAAGCAAAGTGGAAAAATTTAATATTCCAAAAAATTAAAGAGAAATTGGCAAAAAAAAATATTAAATATTGAACAATCTACGAAAACACACCCGTACTTTAACACATGCGCCAGCTCAGGTGCTAGTGGTAAAAAATATTTCATATAATTTGGTAGAAAATGTGCCATCTTTGTCCATAGAAAGTACCGTTATTTTACCAGTTTCATCCACAAAAAATTTCATTATTTCACCAGCTTTGTCCCCAAAAACATTAGCCCTTATCCCGTGTAAAAAAAAATAACGTATAAGGTGTAAGTGGGTCAATTTTGCCCAATAGTAATTTATTATAAAAACATTAAATTATGTATCATTTTTACAGTTTTCACATGAAAATATTACATTTGAATGGCTTTTGCAAATAAAATTATTGCAGTTCGTACATTTGTTTGAATATTTTGTACTGGATGAACGTTGGGGGCATATATAGCATCGGCCCCTTTTTAGAGCGCTCTTCTCAACCACTTTATCCTCCTTCTGCAAACTTCGTACAGTCGACTTGGCATAACTTCTTCTCGGCATTGTGGAACGACGTGATATTTCATCATGGAAAATTGCATGACCTAATTCTTCCAAAAAAAGACGACGTCGAAAGTGTTTTTGTTTGTTCCATTCTGCGTCAATGGCAGTATGGATAACAAAAGCATTATATGCGGAAATGTCCAACATGTTGTAAAATAAAGATTGTGGCCACCTATTTGATCGACGATTGCAAGTATAGTTGCGGACTAATTGATCAAGTGTATCTACACCGGACTTCGTTCCGTTGTAAAAATGGATCATTTCGGGTTTCTTGGTATCAGAAACAATTTCAGCGCTATGATGTAAAGTACTAAATAGAATGACAGCACGATTCTTTTTTGGTACATATGACACAATTGTGGTATTGTTGGTTACATCAAAAAGAAATTGCGAATAATGTTGTGGTTTTCCTTTTAGGTCGGTGAACATAGGTGGAAGGAAGGTTTTGTTTTTTCGAACGGTACCAACAACTGTAAGTTTTCTTTTTAACAGCTCAATTCCAAGTTCATGGGAAGTAAAAAAATTGTCACAGGTGACATTTCTACCTTTTAAATCCTTTACCAAATCCAAAACTACGCGACGTCCTTGATTTTTTTCTGGTTGGCAATTTCTGTCCTTACCTGTATACACCTACATTGACCATGCATAATTAGTGTCCGAATCGCAAAGAGCCCAAATTTTTAACCCATATTTGCCGGGTTTTGACTGTATAAATTGTTTGAAGGGACATCTTCCTCGAAATGTAACTAATTGCTCATCAATTACGATGCATGGACCACGATTATACAGTTTCCGTAAACTATATTCCCATCGATCCCAAAGGTCTCTTATTGGAGGAAGTTTATCACGAGCGCTTCTTTCTATTCTATCGGTTTTTTTTATCAAAACGGATTACTCTTGTTATATTTTGAAATCTATAAAGAGGCATAGTTGCTTTTAAAATAGGTCGTCCGTTTCGATCATCCCAAAAGTTTTCCAAAGCTTCACCATGCGAACGAAATACACCAGCCAACAAAAGGATACCAAAATACGCCTTCATTGATATCTCGTCAACTGGCTTCCAGTTTTCGCCATATACAGAAACTCCTAAATTACAAAAATAAATATGAAGTGCCTAAATCGCAAAAAACATATTCGAATGTAAATATATAATCTACCTTCTAAATTAGTCATATCTATGATAATTTTAACGATTTCCTTGGGCATAAGCAAATCGAAGGATGGTTCTATAGAAGTCATTCTCGTAATTGCGTAAAGAGTTGGTCCAGGTTTGGTATCCATAATGTTTTCAGCTGCACGTCTTCCAGCATTATCTAAATTTGGAATCTGGTCTGTCCAAATGTATTTTCCGTCTTTAGAGATAAAGTTCTCTGTGATTTCATTATCATTGGTTTCATCACTATCACTTTCACTCAAATCTGATATATTTTAATTATATGCGGAATCAATATCTGATATCACACCATCATCTTCATCTGTTGACAGATCGTTAGCTATTTCATCATCTTCTGATTCACATTCACATTTCATTTTCGTTCAATCGCGACATTTTTAATCTTTTTACAATATTCATACTAAACTAAATTTCTCAATAATATATGTAAAAAATGATTTCCTTGAATTTAGTTCTTATTTCTAAAATAACAGTAGTTTAAAAAAAAAAAAAAAAATTTTGGCAAAAATTTGAACGACCTACTTAGTTTTATTCCAAAATTGCAAACTGCAGTCTATTTCATTGAATTTAAAAATTGAAATATCACGTAATTTGAAAAAAAAATTAATGTACAAGTAGAAATACATATGAACGTAAAAATAATCATGCAATTTATATTGGGCAATTTTGACCCACTTACACCTTATACGCTACTTTTTTAATGGGGATGCTCTGCTAGGTGATAAGACTATTTTTTTTTTTTTTTTTGTATTCTATAGATCTTCTCGAATGATTAAAAGTGACAAAGTTTCAGAAAAATATATTAATAACTTTTCAAGATAAAGCGAAATAAAAGTAATTTTTTGGTATTGCCCCACTTACACAGGAAAGGGTTAGTTCAATTTCTAGTTTGTAACAAACATTGAAAATTCGAACTCATTACTATGATATCTGTTAAACATGATCCTGGTAAATCAATCCTTGATTGATTTTGTTATAAAGTATGGTTTCAAATCCAATAAGAAAGCTGATTTCAGTTCGAACACGACGTGTTAAAGAAAATAGAGTTTGAAGCTGTAATTAACAAATTTGTAAATCACAAAATTGCGAAGAAAATATAAATAAATTAAACTCATTAAATAATACAATGTGCTTCTTACTAAAATTCCCACAAAATGCCTAGGAGCGACTCATTCTTAAATCCGCCGCTGGGTATAATAATAATAAATAATAAATATAAATATATAAATAATAATAAATATAATAATTTTGCAATAACATGAAAATTTGTAATGTCAAACTTGTTGCCGAATTTAAATAATTGAATACTGAAAGAGTCCTTCCACGTATTTGGAAAGTATTCGTATTTAATTGATGAGTTAAACATTATTGTCAATGGAATAGCTAAATCATTCGCACAGTTGATTAAAATGCTAATGTGAATTTTACCAGGTCCACTATTGTATGAAAATTTTAGTTTTTTCAAACCACTAGAAACCAGAGAGGCATCACGGAATGGAATAGATATGGTTCTATTTTAGCAGTCAGTATAGATGGACAAGTTGCAGAATCATCAAAAGTTGAATCGGAATAAGATGTTGAAAAGAAATCAGCAAACAAATTACTTATAATAGTATTATCATAAGATTACAAATTACAGTTTATTTCAGTTTATTACAAATTTATCTCGGAATATAGAAATCCAATGCAGAAGAAATCGTAGTGTAAAAAGTTTCAATCATATGCTCAATAGCAGCTGTGGATTCAATAGAAAACAAGTAAGAGTGTTAAATTCAGCTATACCGAATCTTTGATACCCTCCACCTGGGTTTTACATTTACATTAATATCTGGACTTCTTGCACTATTTGTAACAAATGTATATAAAATATTTGAATATGTAAACACTTTGATAAACCTATTACTGAATTATTACAACAAATGCTCTGAATTTTCGGCATTTTATAGAGGTGTCTACATATTTTAGGACATAAATTGGCACAATGACTCCCGATTTATCCCATTTTAAATACTAACCTGATCCAGATAATTACAAAAAATATTAAGTTTAACCAGGTAAATGGTTTATTTTGTATTTTCTTTTTAATTTAAATTTTTTAATATAAAGGTGCATTTTATTTTTTACAATCCTTTTCAATTTTCCGCATAGATCAACTTTCAACTCTTACTTGTTTTTATTGTATTAAATCTATCTTTCTGTCTTTAAATTAATTAAGATAATTAAGATGAAAATATTTAACAAATTGTTTTTTTAGTTAATAGCTGAGCATTTTACTGATACAAGGCAAAACTAAAACTGCCAAAAATTTCAGTCAAAACTATTTTGAATGTATGTTAAATATGAATGTTAAATATCTCATAATTTTTTTCAATTTTAAATTTTAAAGTCTTTTTAAATCAGGTAATAACTCTATAATATGAAGGAAGTAAATATGTGGATTCTTTAATAACAATGACAAGTATAAAACACTTTTTTGTGCATTACATTAAAATATTATAAATTTGAACATAATTAATTTTAGAAACATAATTAATTTTAGAAAAGTGTCTGATTCGTTTTTCGATGATGCTGAAAACACATCAAAGAAATACAGAACATAAAGGTTTTGCTTCAGTTAGTTGAGAGACGAGAAGCTAATGGATGGCTGGAGCAGGTCAAAGGTGACGACTATAAATGCAGATGCAATGCTTTTGAAAATATATCAAAATGCGATAAATCAGATCTAAGTATACATGCTTATAACCACTGTTATAAAAAATCTTTTAAAACCAACAGTATTGCCATAATTTGAATTTTTAAAGATGCTAAATTGCAAAAAAAAAAAGATGCTTAAACGTACTGGAGTCCAAAAAGAAATGCTAAATTTTTTATTCAAATTTCATTACCTTTATATTGAAAAATTATATACTTATTAATAAATTCTTTGGTTTTTAAATCGAAAAATTAATATAAAACATATGTTTCGATTTATATTTTTTAAATTGTAATTAAAATTATTTTAGATTTCATCTGAAATTTTTTTTAACATCAAATTGAGTTTATTTTAAACTTAAATTAAATATTTTTAATTTTAGAGTGATTTTTTTTTTTATTTAAAATATAATAGAAATTACATTATCAAAAGATACGATTATATTAGTATAATTGTTTTATTGAATCTAACATTTCTGTGATGTCTTCATCTTCAAGTTTTTCTTGGCTCTGACATTTAAACATATCAATACCATTAAAATTATATATTCAAAAATAATGAAAAAAAATATATCAAAAAAAAGATGCTAAAAGCATCTTTTTATTAATAAAAGATTCTAAGTTAGTATCTAGCATCTTTTGATAAATTTTGGATGCTAAACGACAAAAAAAAGTTACTAAATCTAGCAACTAAAAAGCTAAAACGGCAACACTGAAATCCAAGAACAAATATTCTGTTCAAGTTATAACATCTCATTTGCAAGCCATTTTAAATAATTGTGTAAATTTTAAATGCACATCTAGCCATATCAAAAAGATGAATTATACAGAATTGTAAAAATTTTTTCATAATTGAAATCGAAAATGTACAAATTAAAAATAAATTTTAAAAAAAGTAGTGTAGGGGAAAAAGTGGGTGTAGGAAAAAAAGGGAATTTTTTTCATAAGCGTAGAGATTTCTGAAAAAATCTCCTGCCATCGCTAGTACCTATTAAAAAACAATGTAAAAATTCACAAGACAACGCGACGTAGACTTGCTATGTTCAAAAGCTTCCATAAGACTGAATGGAGTTGTTGCTTACTTTACTCTTTGGTGAGTATTTTCGTTTTTGTTCGGCTGTATACATATCAGAAGCAGATTAGAGTTCGGTTTACTCGTGCTGCTATGCATACGTTTGTGTTTTAACAAAAATATACCATATCCCAGTAATCATTTCGAAGATTGTTTTAACAAAAATCATCTTACTGTGTCTTCTTCGAGTACTTTTGGTGATTAAAAACTGATTAATCACATGCGGTATTAGAAAAAGACTAAGAAATGATTTTGGCTTACGCTTAAAAAGTGATTTATAGAAAAGTGATATTAAACATGACCCAAAAATAAGTCGAAATTAATCAGAAAATTGGATAAAAAAGGTTCTCAAGAACAGTCGGGGGTAAGGTAATATTTCGTCCCAACAAAAGAATATTTTGTGATCAGCAAAAGAGCGCATTTATGACTGTTTTAATAGCGCGGAGGAGTCAAAAAAGACTCCACATGATCACTTATTGCATAAAATGTTTACTGGGATTTTATTCAGTATCTGTAGAAACAGTTTTTTAAGTAAAACAAATCTGCACACAATTTCAATTCTATTTCGTTTACAATGATACGATCACTTTGTTTACTAGTTAGTAGTAAAATAAGAAAATAGTAAATATTATAATACAGCGTAATGATGAATTGTACTTCTCAATTAGTTTATTTTTAATGTGCCATAAGAAGTTCGGTTTGTGCTAAGAAATGAATGAATACATGTTTCCCAGGGCGAAGCTTAGTCATTGCACTTTGATTGAGTTGAGCCCGCGACTATTCCTGATGTGGATAGCTAGTGTCTACAATTTTTGGTAGTTGGGAATGGCGTTTGTGCAAAGGGAAGAATGAAAGCATGTTTCCCAGGGCGAGGCTTAATCATTGCACATTGCTTGAGCTGAGCTCCGCGATTATTCCTAATGCGGAATAACTCGTGCATTAAATTCTCGGTAGTCTGGGAATGCCATTTGCCTGCGCCAAACATTAAATAATAAATTTTAAAAATGTATTATAATTAAATATTATTAACATCTATATTATATTATTATCATCTGACAAAAAAATTTTTTTTTAAACACCAATTTTTTACAGCGTACAATTTTATGGTTTCACTACTACTTTTGAATGCAAGTATGTACTAAAAGTAGAACCCTTAAAATCCTACTAAATAAAATAATTTATATTTATATTATTTTTAATATGCGCTTATTATCGATATACATATACAGAATATATGAATGTTATTTATAGTATTTTGATATTTGCAACAGTAGTATGTATCAATTTGTAATATTTTGTGATCTTATAAAAATCGCAGAATATTGATATTGATTTTATATAGTTTCTTTTATTAATTATCTAACTTAAATATTACACCATAAAATGTTGATATCGGTGAATTTTTATATTATTACCACAACAACCATAAAAACAACAAGTACAGCTGTGACAAAATACAAAATTTAGAATAACAATATAGGAAAACATCATATTTTTTTACCTTTTCAGTGATTTCTCGGCACCTATGACACCTATTGTCACAATTTAAAAAACAGAAACCTTCCCATGATGTTGGTGTATCATTCCTACTAACAACAAGCGCCCTAGCTGTCCTATTGAGAACGTTATCGTGACAAGAACAACATAGTCAAATCATATTTTTCAAGACTTTTTTTACTCCATCGTTCAATTCTCGGGACCAGATAAACCGATTTGGACGATTTTAAATAGCAAACCTTTCAGGATGTCAGTGAATCATTTTTTGTACCAACGAGCAACCTAGTTGCTCGATTGAAGCCGTCATCGTGATTTCCACAGACGGACAGACGGACAGCCGGACAGACGGACAGACTGACATCGCTATATCAACTCCGCTTGTTATAAGGATCACAAATATATATATATTATGGGGTCCAGATTTTTTTTTCTAATTATTACAAGCGGAATGACAAACTTATATATACCCTCTGCACACTGGAGTGGAGGGTATAAAGTTAATAAAGTGTGCCAGTTCGTACTGTATAGAAGTTCGTTCAACAAACAGTAATTTGAATGTGCGAAACAAAAATCCTTATCATCACATTTTGAAGGCATTTTTGAAAGTCCAAAGGAAAGATATAAATTTACTTACGGAGAAGAAATCGAAGTAACATTCCGAAGTATCGTCGACAATTATTAAATCTTATAATTTAAAATGATTCTTTATATACCATTTATTTGAAAAAGATTTAGATCGAATAAAATATTAAAAAGCTCTTCACACTTGTTATTTGATTTGGATGGAACTAAATATTTTGCATCAGGCATGAACTTCCAGGATATTGAAGGCAAATTAAAATTACCAAGCATAATAATAAAGTCAATATGATTTGCGGTACTAGGAACATGTTTAATGGCTACACTATGTTTGTCATATAAGTTTAATTAATACTGTCGAATGAGGGATCAATTAATAAAACCTCAAAGGATAAAACAGTAGAGACCGTAATAAGAACACCGCCACCATTTGTTGTGGAAGACGACTTTAGTAATTTCAGTGTTGTTGGGATTCTTTGTCTTTCATAATTTAATCATTTCTATTGCTATCTCTTTCTATTCGTAATTATAACAAAAATAAAGTCTTCCAATCAATTAAATATAATTAAATTTAAATGCCATAAATTATAAATTACCAGAATATATTAATGAGCACACAAGGGTTTTGTAGAATGGAAAAAATAAAAAAAAACAATAAATATTTAGCTTATATATATCCATGACTTTCTTGAATATATTTGCTTAGCTGTGGTTTAACAAAGTTGCTTTGAGGTTATACAAAACCAACAAATATATGTACTAAATTATGTTGTGCCAAATATTTAATAGCCTCTACTACAGCCTTGATCTAAAATCTAAAAGGAAATTTATATTCTGTTTAGAAACGAAAATTATTGTCAATTTAGTTTTGCAACTAATGACCATTAAATTAGAGATTATATATTAAACAGGAATATTATAATTGTCGATTCAGTCTATCCTTCTGTTACTTTTTGCTTAATTATACTCATAAAAATGAGAATTATAGATAACAGATAAAAATTTCTATTATTTCTTGTTTTACAATTATGTACACTATGAAGTAAAATATTTCTAATATATTTTATAAACAAAACAAATAGTTTTAGATTTATAAAAATAAAACTTTTGAATGATAAAAATATTAAATTTAAATTGACAACAGAAAATTAAGAATTGAAACAGGTTTAAATTTACAAAGTTTAAACATATCACACCTTAAACACAAAAGAGTCACAACTCAAAATTTTCCAAAATTGCCTTTTTTTCCATAAATTAATTCACAGTACACATTTCTAACTACCGCAAAAATTTATTTCTCATAACTATCTTCTTTAACAGGCAAAAATGCTGTCATATCTGGGGCACAACTTGAGATAATATCACTAGTCAAATGAAAAAATTTCAGTCAGAGAGCCATAACTGAAAATTATATGTTATTTCCACAAACACAATATGAATAAAAAGAAAAATTATAGCAAAACTTTCCTCAAATGAAACAACATTTTTTTAAATAATACAATAATTTTTGCATAAACAGTTTATTGCCTCTCCTGAAAATTTTAAATTTTTGAGTTGTGACTGTTTTGTATTTAAGGTGCGATATCATTAAGCAAAAATCTTTGCTGTTATGACTTCAGATGAATTCCACACACTGAGTGTTTCGTTTATTTTAATTTATTAAATAAAATAATCCTCATAGCAGGAATGATTTTTCTTCGGTGTGTTGTTAGATCATCCGCTTATTAAAGTACAAATTGAATACAGAAACTTTACTCCAAACACTGTCCAACAATTGGCTAGAAAGTAAACCCATGTGGTCATTGTATCTTAATAAATAATTTCTTTTATTTTTTTCCTACCCAAAATCACAGTTGGAAAAATGAAAAAAATTACTTCCAACAGTTTATAAATAATTGTGGGTTTGCTCGAAAAGTTAGAAAGGGAGCACTAGGTAAGCACACGAAAGTTACAAAATTCAAAAAGTAGTAATGAAGAAAAAAAGATAGCTGTACAGTTTGAAATGGAGGTAGAGCCAACATTTATAAGGAAATTTTCCATTTTAACACAACTTTCGGTTTTAACCATAAACATTTCCAAATATACTTTCAATTAAGTTAAATTGAAATAAGAATAAAACCTTCTATCGGCCTTAATTTATTCATGGATTTTTTTCCCTGCCATGGATGTATTTGTTGGAAAAAAATAGAATAAAAAAACTCGTACTGACAAGGAACTAAATCCAAATGAATATGAAAATTGTAATTTTACATATAAACATCCCAGAAATTAATCAAAGAAAAAAAATGTTATTATATAACAATATTTGTTTATAAGTCTTGCTTTATGCTCGTAGCAATTATCGTTTATTCAATTAATTACAAACGTAAAAGCGCCAAAGGCTTTAGTGGAGTATGTAAAAAAATGTTATTGTTGATGTTAATTTGAAGTGAAAGAAACAGAAAATACTTGATATATGTACAGTGGCGTAATTACAAAAAAAAAATTATATGAAACCACTTGCAATTGAGGAAGTTTTTGTGAAATTTAAGAATATTAATTGCATTTTTGTGTTTTTTAAAAAAAGTTCCCCCTTTCATTCGGATGAAAAAAATTATAAATTTATTTTTCAAAAAAATTACATGCTGTTTTTGCTTCATTCAAAAGATTAGTAGTAAAAAAACAAGTAAGAAAATTATAGTCGGTCTTGACCAACTATACGATACCCTATGCCATTGTTTAGAGACCCTATCGCTTCGGTCCTTCTAATCCGATATAAAAAATAAGCAAAAACCAAATTTGAGGGAAACAGTTTTTTGGCTGCAGATATGAAAAAGTTCATATCGGGTGCTATATTTATATGGGGACTAGGTTGAAAAATAACCCAACGCTGACCATATTTGGTAAACTCACTTATATTTTGAAACAATATATGCAAACCAAAATTGAGAAAAATCTATGCAATATTTTTGTTTTTTTAATAGATTTAAGTGCAGATACGGTAGCAGCTCTATATTGGGCATATGACTAAGAATTGGCCTTAAGGGATTATTTTTGGACTACTGATTAATGGATATACTAAACACATACAAACCCAATTTGACTGAGATCTATATGATAATTTGGATCTTATGGCAATTTATGTCGATTTGATAGGGGTCATTTGTATGGGAACTAGGTCTTTGCATGGACCGAATTTCACCAGTTTCAATTGCGTTCATCCTATGGTCGATAGAAGCTTATACACCAAATTTCGTCAAAACGTATCCATATTTGCGAGCTGTTGTGTTATTACAAGGCTTACATGGATACACAGACGGACGGACGGACATCGCTAAATCGACTCAGAAAGTGATTCTGAGTCGATCGGTATAATAAAAGATGGGTCTAGGTCAAATATTTTTGGTAGTTACAAACAGCAGCACAAAGTCATTATACCCAAACCACATAGTGGTATTTTTATATCCGTAATCATATTTTTGATTCGATGGAGTCGCCGTTTCTCGCTGTTGAACAGGAAAGTGAAGTTTCCATGAATTTGGCAGTTTGTCGGCATTCGTGTGAGATTGGAAAGCTTTTCAACAGATGGAATGCTTGGATCCCTTTTCTATTTAGAAGAGGAAGGTTGATTCTTCGTCAGAATAGACCTGTTTACCTTTACACTATTGCTGGAATTTCTAGAAAACATTTTATGGTGGTTTAAAAGTGATTTAATAACTTCTTAGTAAGACTTGCACTGAAAATATTTAAAAAAAAAATTAAAAAGTAAAAAGGGGGAATTTTTAAAATTTTTTTTTTTTTTTTAATTTGATGTTACTAATGTCAGCTGTACGCAAATTTTCCTCGAATTTAAGAGGTTTTACTTTTGTAATAATAACGGACATTTTATGGTATATAACAATATGGTTATAGTGCAAATAGCGGGGTAAATATTTAAATAGGAAAGAATTTAAGGTTACCAAAAGCTCTAGGTCAACATTAGCGTATTCCATTAGTTTTTGAGAAGGTTTACCAGTTCAAAAATAGTTAGATACCAATAATATTGTTCGAGGTAATTCGTGGTTATTAAATTATTTGAATGAGATGGCCATTCATTTGTGAACTGTATGTTTACTCGTATTAAGAGTTTAGTTGAAGATTAGGGCTGAACATTTAATCAATATTAATTTTTGAAGGAAATAAGGTCTCGTCTAATTTTTTTATTGTTCAAAACAGTGCAGAATTGCAGTTATCGATGAATTCGGAGCCAGTGGTAATGTATTGCAAAAGATTGATATATCTGTGGTCACAAGCGATAGCCGCCTAAGTCGACTTAAGAACGATTTGAGTTATGTGTGCTGTCACATTCTACAATAAACGCTTTATATTTACGTGAAATCCCCATTTCCCTAACACTTTTTATTAAAAAGTTATTAATGAAAACATACCGAACTAAGTCATAACAAAGCCCCATTACATTTATATAAACAGTTATTTTTCTCGAAAGAATGATATTCGCCGATTTGAGTTATGTATACTATCATATTCTACTAAGAAATCTTTACATTTACGTCCAATCCCCATTTCTCTAACACATCTTTTTAATAATATATTAATACAAATATTCTGCCCTAAGTCGTAATGAAGCCCCATTACATTTATATAAAAAGCTATTTTTCTCAAAAGCATGATTTTCGAGTAAGGCGGTTATTGCTTGTGACCACAGATATATACATATGTATCTATGTGTGATTCCCCCTATACTGATGTAATACACATCAAGATTCAGACGAAAGCAATGATGAGCATGAAGCATGTCGGACATAATTCCGTTTAATTATTCATTTCGCAATTCAATTTTTGTCTACAACAGTCGGACGTAAAACTTTTTGCTTGGTATTTTTTGTTATAATCTTTAAATGTTACTAACATTGGAATTTGTGATAATTATTAAATAAAAGAATAATCTATAGTACTCACAAAAAATATGTTAAAAAACTGTCACTAAAAATTAAATTTAAAAAAAAATTTGAATTCATAAACCATTAATTTTCGCAAATAAAAATTAAAAAAAAGGAGATAGTCAAATTCTCTTATAACAACTAATATAACATAATAAAATAAAAAAAAAATAGTGCATACTCTTACATGGAACAAAGCATAAAACGTAATAGACAAATTCTCACTAAACAATAATAAACACAAATTGAAAGCAATTATAAACATCACATACGCTGAATAGAACAAAGCACAAAGGAAATTGACGAATTCTTATTAAACAACAATATGCATACACAAAATAAAACCAATTATTAAATTTACATCTGTCAAACACGAACAATAAACAGCTGCTCGACCACCGGTCATAAAGAACTGAACATTATTGCCACACCTCATCATTTCTTACACTTAGAAAAATTAATTAACTACTTGGTAAAATGCACTGTTTAAGTAAAAAAATGTGCTATCACCAAGTTGGATGAAGGAATGCTATTTCGCCGGGTGTGTCTTGGTGTAATTCAGTTTTAATGTAGTGGAATACCTGTTTCAGCCGCTCTAGCAACTTCGAGACGTGACGGGTTACATTGGTGCTGCACCCATTGCAGAAAGATTGGGGTCGATTTTTATCGTTTTTTTTTCAAGCGCGAAAGAATATTTTTCTTAGAATTCAAAAGGAAGTCTGCGATCTCGCAAGCCGTATTTCTGATTATAGTAAATTGTTCGACTATTTCACTGCTCTGGATAATTTTAAGTCTCCGCCATAAATCTGCTAGAACTATAAATAAGGCAATAACTCCCCTTTCAACTTTTACTTCTAATTCTACTCAAAACAGCTTAATCGAAAATTAAATTCTAACAACGCCAATAAACAATCATCTTCAAACTTAATTTCTGAAAACGTACAAAATGCTCACCGCGCATTAGGTGTTATACTTCCAAAAAAATCTGTTCTTATACCTCGTTTTACTTCTAAAAAAACTGCTGAAGATATCGATTACTATATTAAAAATAAGCTTTATTCAAATTGTTACTCATAAATTTTTATACTCTCAGTAAGAGAGTAAGAAGTAATTACATCATTTAAAATAGCTGTTTCATCACCAAACTCAACAAGTAAGAAAATTATAGTCGGTCTAGACCGGCTATACGATACCCTATACCATGTGTTCAGAGACCCTATCTCTTAGGCCCAACGAATTGGATATAGAAAATAAGCATAAACCAAATTTGAGTGGCATTTTTATTAATTTTTTTGGCTGCAGATATGAAAAAGTTCATATCGGATGCTATGTCTATATGGGGACTAGGTCCAAAAATGGACAGATCCTGACCATGGTTGGTAAAGTCTCTTGTATTTCGCGAAAATATATACAAACAAAATTTGAGATGAATCAGTGCAATATTTTTGTTTTTTGATAGATTTAAGTGAAGATCGGGAAGCAGCTCTATATGGGGCCTATGACTAAGAGTTGTCCCATAGGGATCGTTTTTGGACTACTCATTAATGGATGTAACAAACATATACAAATCCAATTTGACTAAGATCTATACAACAATTTGGATTTTATGGCAGTTTACATGGACGCACAGACGGGCGGACGGACGGACATTGTTAAATCGAATCAAAAAGTAATTCTGATTCTGGTAGTTACAAACAGCAGCACAAAGTCATTATACCCAAACCATGTAGTGGTATAGGATATAAAAATAGCCAAAATTAAAAATCGCCAAAATTAAAAATCACTAAAACCGAAAATCGCGAAAACTATAGATCTCCAAATACAAAATTCTTTAGAATCGAAAATGGGCAAAACGAAAAATCGCTGAAATCGAGTATCACCAAAATCGAAAATCTCTATATTAAAGAATTACCAAATGATATTAAAAAGTCAAGGCCAATTTTTAAATCCAAAAAAATCAAAATGTTTAGTTATAACTCAAAGAAATCAAACCATCCATATAGATATTCCAGTATCATTAGGTAATCAGAATATTGAAATTGTGGTATCTGCTAGGAATCTTGGAATCATTTTTAATAAATCGCTCACGTGGAACAATCAGATTAATTCTACATCTGGAAAAATATTTGTAATGCTAAGAACGTTGTACCCTATACAACATCTTACACATTTAAACATTCGTGTGCTTCTCGCGAAAAATTTCATTATGCCGAAGTTACTATATGGTTGTGAGATATTTGCTTTTTGTGATTCAGAAAGTAAAAGGAGATTATTAGTAGCTTACAATGCGATCCTACGTTATGTATATTGTATAAAGAGGTATGATGGAACATCTCTATATATTCTAAGTCTCTGTACTGAGTTGACCTTGTGGCCTTAATAAAAATAAGATCATTAATTCTGCTTCACAAAGTAATATACACCAAAAAAACATCTTATTTATTTGAACGCCTTCAATTTAAACGATCCAATAGAGGAAATATTATTATACAATTACGATATCGAACATTAATCTCTAGTTGGCAATTTTTTGTAAACACCATGTCTGTGGAACTCGTTACCCAACAATTTACAAATAACAGACAACGCTTTACAATTTAAAAATGAATTGATTAAAAATGATTTGGTCTCTAATTTACAACTTTCTTAATTATTGTTTCATTTGTGATTATATTATATATTCTATACTCTCCCATTATGTATTAATTTTTTACTTATATTTTTATACTTTTGTAATTTAAAATTATTTTTATTTTTATATTTTTCTTGTTTCTTAAAAGTATTGTAACTACTATCACAAATTTATTGCATCAATATAAGATCACATACTGTAATTAAAAAGATTTATATCTTGTTGTATGTGATATCCACATTTAATAAATAAATAAATAAAAATAAATAAAATAAGTGTTGTCCGATTAATTTGGAAAATCCAAAATCCTTGTTCCAGAGTAGGAACGCTGAAAAAATATATATCGGCAATCATTGAATTCACAACACAAACTTCGCAGGAAAAAGTGATTATGAAATGATACTTGTCAATAAGTCTCGATAAGTCGTAGCAAAGCACGGGAGGGCAACCAGAATATCTCAAAAGCAAAGTCCACGGTTTTATTGACACCATAGTAAATAACAACCGTAATTTAGTATTATCTCGATCTCAAAATTTATCAATGATCACTTGAATAAAACTCAAATAAAAAACAAGTAAGGAAATTATCGGGAAGCAGCTGTATATGGGGCCTATGACTAAGAGTGGTCTCATAGGGATCATTTTTGGACTACTCATTAATGGATGTAACAAATGCATACAAACCCAATTTGAGAGATCTATATGACAATTTGGATCTCATAGGGGTCATTTGTATGGGGGCTAGGTCTGAACATGGACCGATTCTCACCAATACTCGCCGATAAAAGCTTATATACCAAATTTCATCAAAATATATTCATATTTGCGACCTGCAGTTTGATTACAAAGTTTACATGGACACACAGACGGACGGACGGACGTTAAATCGATTCAGTTAGTGATTCTGATTCGATCGGTATCATAAAATATGTGTCTAGGTCAAATCTTTTTGGTAGTTACAAACAGCAGCACAAAGTCATTATACCCAAACCACATAGTGGTATAGGGTATAAAAATGTATCAAAATATTTGACAAAAAAATCGTAGAGAATATTTTTTTATCTAGGCCTATTAGCATTTTCCAAATTCCTATAAATGTCTCCTTCAATTGCACAAATTTGTTACAAATGGCACAGGATTATTAGTCGTTAGAAGTTTAATATTTTGGTGATCGTTGTAAAATTAAAAAAAGTTTTTTTTCCTGGATTTGTTTGTTTTGCAAAGTACCCTAATACAGAATGCATTTTAATGTTTTTATTACTATTTTTTTTTTCTTTAATATACAACAACACATTGTGGCATTACCAGCGTAGGTTTGGATTGAATTCGTATTTTTCACAATTTTGATATGGAGCTATAGACAAGTAAATCCCAGCCTTAAATGCAAAAAGTAACCAACGAATTATGATTAACATTTGTTATTTTTGCTTAATCAGGAATTAGTAACAAAGTAATTTAACTATTGTGTATCCGTTCCGCAGTAGGATTGCAAACACAGCCCTTAAATGATATACAATCATTTGTGTGATTTCAGAAATGTAAATTCTTATAAAATTCTATCTCTTTTAATGTCCAGTACATGTTTCCGGCTAGAAAAGCTTAACAGAAATATGTTTGACAATGAATGAAATATCTGATTTTTTTTTAATTCTTAAAAAAAAATTGTTGGGATAGAAAAGGCAGTACGAAATACAGCCAAACATGAACTACATCTGTTATAGTATTAACAAATTATCAAACTGACACCAACGGTTTTTTTTTATTATTCTGTGTTGTTTTATAAAATAGGGGGAGTGTCTTAGCAATTATTTACACTTCACTTCTATCTTAGCAAGTTTAAGAAAATTTTAAATTTTAGGCCGATCTGATTTCATTTTCAGGTTTGCCCCACCTACAGAACGTTTTGAAAATTTGCGTTGTTTAAGTACAATTTAATATTTTCTTTGTACTTTTCCGCCTTTGAGTCAATTAGCCATTTTTGGGTTAATTCTGGGTTAAAATCTATGAAACTCCTTTTTTTATACATCGTTGAAAGGAGTGTTTACATAGATTTTAACTAGTAAAACCGTTAACGGTACTTAGATATTGCTCGCCACCTTCTCTCTTTATTTTTTAACTTATAAAATCAATCGTTTTGGTACCTTCGTACACATAAACACCATCCGCTGTGCATATTTTAAAAAAGGTAATACATTTGTATATACAAATAAAATAGAGATTTTATTTTCTCTACTTATAAAACCTAAAATTAAATTGTGTTTTATTTTTTTATATATTTTTTGCTACATACGCAAACATTTGGTCCTGCGAACCGGATCCTGAGGAAAAATTTGGAAAATTTTTAAAAATTATTAATTTCAACATTCCCAAAGCCTTCATCTTGTCAACACCAGCAAGAACCTGCAAAAACAACCCTTCGCTGCAACTACAATTTACATCAAATTTAAACTAAAGGTGCGTATAGTTCAGTTTTTTTTTTATGTGTGAGCAAATCAAAAAATTTAAGATTTAAAAAGTGTATAATAAAAATTAATTTAAAAATAAAAAAGTTTCATCGTTATTGAAATACTATTTTTTTTTGCATACTTTTCGTTTTACAACCCTACGCGTTACGTTACATTACGTGTATATTCTTTACGTGGACGGTGACATTAATTATATCGTGTTTGTTTTAATCGAAAATAAAAAGAAAAAGCCGTCGGGATTTTTAAAAAGTGTTTAGTGCAAGTAATAATATAAATAATCATATCGTGTTTGTTTTATTCGAAGGAAAGAGAAAAAGCCGTCGGGATTTTTAAAAAAAGTGTTTAGTGCAAATAATAATAATTTAAACAGATTTACATTTAAACATAACTAAATCGGTTTTTTTTCCTTTGTGTTATACATATACGCTCACGCGAACGTTTTTTTTTTTTCGTGTTTAAACTGCTTAAGCTGAGTAGTTTTTATTTCTCTATACGTTCACGCGTTGGTTTTTTTTGTGTTTATGCTCAAGAGTGTGTTCATTTCTCTTCACACTAATGTATACGCACACGCATTGTGTTGGTTTGTTTTTTCTATAACATTGTTAGTCACCCTACTGTCCGTTTTAGTCGCGACATATCCAGTGTGTTTTTTATTAATTTTTTTTTTGCAAATTTTGGTTTTGCTTCTAATTTGTTAAAATAATACCACATATTAAGAAAATAAAATTTTTTTTAATATAGTTTTATATTATTAGCTTATAATATATTATTATTTTTTCGGATTTTTTTTAAACGAATTTTTATATTGTTATTTAAATTAAATTAACTTATTTTAAAATAAATTCGAACCAAAATGCCGGGAACTGCACTTGATATTTTTATTCGCGATTCGGATACGCTCATTAAATTTGAGGCGAAATTCAACGATATTCGTGAGGAATTACATTCGGTATTTAATCTTGAAATTCGTGGAAAAGAATTGGACTTGCTTTGGGAACAAGTAAAATCGACATATCGTACTTGTTTATCATATTTAGGAAATTCGGATGACGCGGAACCGGCGGATTTTGACGCGGCTGAATCGAAATATGAAGCCACTTTTAACGCGTACGTTAATTGTTTATCTAGGATTAATGAACGATTACATCATTTTAAATCCAACGCGACACCGAAAGAGCAGTCTCAGTCTCCGAGTGTAAACCTCAATTCAGCTGACAACTTTTGTCATAATTTAACGCTTCCGCCATGCGATACCGACGTTTTTGAGGGCGATTACATTTCTTGGCCCACTTTTAGGGATCTTTTTACAGCGGTTTATATCAATAACTCTCGACTTAGCAATATTGAGCGGCTATGCCATCTAGTTCGGAAAACTAGTGGCGAAGCTCGGGAAATTGTTTCGAAATGCCCTCTCACTAATCAAGGTTTTGATGTTGCGTGGCGCAACTTGAGGGACGCATATGATAATCCGCGTATGCTGGTTAATAACCAGTTAAAATCGCTATTTAGCCTTCCCTTTCTTGATAAGGAAACCTCGTCGGGATTAAAAACTTTACAACGCGGAATAAACGGTTGCCTTACGGCTATGTCAATTTATAATATTTCGACGCACAGCTGGGATCCTATTATTGTATTTCTTTGTATTCAACGGTTACCTTCGCAAACTGTTAGTCTGTGGGAACAGAGTATAAAGGACAAATCAGCTTTGTCACTCTGGAAGGATTTGGACCTCTTTCTGACAGAAAGAGTTCAAACTTTAGATTGTTTACGTGATATTAGGGGTTCAGAATCTGCTAAACGGCTTTCTGAACCTAAAATCAAAGCGCATCATACCAATGCTGCTTCAACTTCAAGTGCTTCTTGTGTTCTTTGTAAGAATCAAGTTCACTTTTTACGTTCTTGTCATCGATTCAAAAGTTTATCTGTTGCGGATCGATTTTCTACGGTAAAAAAGTTTCACTGTTGTGTCAATTGTCTCGCAAGGACACATGAAGCTAAAAATTGTAGCAGTTCGTATAATTGCTCCATTTGTAACAAGAGACATCATACTATGTTACACCGTGAATTACCATCTTCTGAAGTTTCTAGGGATACTAATCGGTCGAATTCGGGTGTTAGTTCGGTTTCTGTTTCTCGAGTTTCAAACTCCGTACCTGCAATCGCATCATCTTCGAATGCCAATCATGCCACAGCTCCTACAAATCGTCAAGTATTTCATACAGCACAAAGTAGGACTGTACTTTTAGGGACGGCTATGGTGAATCTTATTCATCAGGGTACTACGTACCCAGCCCGGGCCCTTATTGACCCTGCTTCTGAAGCATCGTTCATTTCTGAACGTTTGCAAAATCGCCTGAAAATTTCGACGCATTCGACGAATGCTCAAATTTCAGGAGTTAATCAGGCAGTTACGGCAATGTCTAGAAAACTTTGTTCATTAAAAATTGGCTCCACCCTCGATTCATCCCTTGTATTGGAAACATTGGCACTTGTTTTGCCAAATATTTCGGGTAATTTACCATCATTTACAGTCCACTCGTATTTAAAGGAAAATTTGCCAAACCTTCGTTTGGCCGATATTAATTTTGATGACAGTCGACCTGTTGATCTTTTGCTTGGCGCGGATTTATATCCAAGAATTCTGTTGGGAGAAATCCGTCGCAATATTTTGGGCTCTTTACTAGCTCAGAACACTATTTTTGGCTGGATTATTACTGGTCCAGTTGTACAACCTCAAGTTCAGGTATATTCTACGAATGTCGAATTTTCAGAGGAAGATTGCCTTAACAAAAATCTTTTGAGATTCTGGGAACTTGAGGAAACTCCTAAAAGAAAAATTCTGTCTCCATTTGACAAATTTTGTGAGGAAAATTATAAAGCGACTACTCGTCGCGAATCTGATGGTCGATATGTAGTGACTCTCCCATTTAAGCCTGAATTTCCTGAAAAATTTTCTTTAGGGACTTCAAGACCTGGTGTTATGGGACAATATCTTAGGACCGAATCATCTTTACTGCGTAGACCTGAAATTAAGGAGATGTACGATGACGTCGTTAGGGAGTATTTGGACATAGGACATATGAGACCGGTATTACCAAATTTTTCATCTCCTACCTCTTTTTGTTATTTACCTCATCATCCGGTGGTAAAACTAGAACGTAAGACAACTAAATTGAGAGTTGTTTTCAACGCTTCAAATAGAACTTCTAATGGAATTAGTTTAAACGATTGCCTTTACGTAGGACCTACCTTACAAGCAGACTTAGTTCTACTTATTCTTAGATGGCGTCTGTTTAAATTCGTCTTCAATTGTGATATTACTCAAATGTATAGGCAGATTCGGGTTGATCCTTCTCATACCCCTTTTCAACGAATTTTGTTTAGGGATTCTCCGACGGAGACTGTAAGGGACTATGAATTACAGACAGTGACTTTTGGCGTTAACTGCGCTCCATACCTTGCCATTAGGACGTTATTACAACTCGCGGACGATTCTGAGGCTGAGTTTCCTCTCGCAGCACATATTCTACGAAAGTGCATGTACGTTGACGACGTTTTGACAGGGACTCATGACATTTCGACTGCATTAATGGCTCGTGATCAACTCGTCGCTGCTTTGGCCTCTGCTAAGTTTCAGCTAAGAAAATGGACTTCAAACGAACGGAGTATTTTGAAAGACATACCTTTGGACCATTTAGTTGACGCTAAATTATTGACCTTTATAGAATCGAGTACTTCAAAGACTTTAGGAATTCAGTGGAACGCTCAGTTGGACTCGTTTTATTTTAGTGTGACTCCTATTTCATTAAAATCTGGGTATACTAAGAGGGAAGTCTTATCGACTATCGCGAAATTGTTTGATCCTGTAGGTTGGTTAGGTCCTGTAATTGTGGTTGCTAAAATTATCATGCAAAAAATTTGGCTTGATAATATAAATTGGGATGATATGCTTCCAATTTCGACGGAAGTTGAATGGAAAAGATTTGTAACTTCTTATCATGAGGTAAATACTATTCGTATTCCAAGATGGGTTAATTATTCGCCGGGAAATTCTGTTGAGCTTCATGTTTTTTCTGATGCCTCGGAAAAGGCATACGCGGGGGTGATTTATATTCGAATTCAGGCTTCTAACGGCGAAATTCATACTCACCTACTTTCATCGAAAACCAAAGTAGCCCCCATCAAATCAATTTCTCTACCTCGTTTAGAACTGTGCGGGGCGGTGTTAGCCTCTGAACTTTTGAAGACGGTAATAGGTGAAATTGATATTAAAATTGATCAAATTTACTGTTGGACTGATTCGACGATAGTCCTTTCTTGGTTAAGGAAAACGCCGTGTTCCTGGACCACATTTGTAGCGAACAGAGTATGCCGCATTCAAGAAAATGTGGGAAACCATAATTGGTATCATGTTCGTTCTGAGGATAATCCTGCAGATTTAGGTAGTCGTGGTACCTCTCCCACTGAGCTGGAAAATAGTGAGCTTTGGTGGCATGGTCCAAGATGGCTGGGTCAAGATAAAGTGCACTGGAATATAACGGATCTAAGTTATCTTGACACTGACATTGAGGGTCGGGTTGTCAAAACTCATGCTTCCTTCTTTACGAACGTTAAGGGGGAAGATATATATGTGGATATTTTGAATAATTACTCTCGTCTTGATCGAGCTCTTCGGATAATCTCATATATTTTGAGGTTCTTTTACAATAGTCATCCAGCTCATAGGACAAATCGTTATATGAATGTGGATAAAATCGTTGCTGGTTATGAAATCAGAAGAACAAAATTGCATTTAGCCATTGTGGCTCAGAAACATCACTATGCAGATGAATATAAGTGCCTGTTAGACAAAAAACCGTTAAGTTCAAAGAGTTGCCTTATTTCTTTGAATCCCTTTCTCGACAAAGACGGTGTAATAAGATTGAATGGTCGCTTGGTTAAATCACCATCCCTTTCATATACGGAGAAATATCCTATTATTTTACCTTATTCGAGCCGATTTACTCAATTGTTAATAGAATTTGTTCATATGATTTCCATTCACGGTGGAAATCAGTTGATGTTGCGAATACTGCGCATTGAATATTGGGTTCCACGCTTGAAGTCGAAAATTCGTGGGGTCATTGGTCGTTGTAAACGGTGTATTATTGACCGTAAAGTATCTTGTCGTCAAATTATGGCGGCTCTGCCCCCTGAAAGAACTACTCTTACTAGACCATTTATGACAACGGGCGTTGATTTTGCTGGTCCCTTTGACATCAAAAGTTTCACGGGCAGAGCTTGTAGGATAACGAAGGGCTACGTTTGTATTTTTGTTTGCTTTTCTACGAAAGCAATTCATTTAGAAGCCACGTCTGATTTATCGACGCCTACTTTTTTATCTGCCTTTAACAGATTTATTTCTCGACGAGGTTGCCCCTACACTTTATTTTCGGATAATGGCACAAGTTTCGTAGGTGCATCGCGTGAATTAGAGAAGGATTTTAAGATATTTCTTAAGGAAAGTCAGATTGCAGTGGGTTCTATTTATGGTATTCAGGGTTTAACTTGGCGGTTTATACCGGCCGGGGCACCTCATATGGGTGGCCTTTGGGAAGCCGGGGTCAAGAGTTTTAAACACCATTTTCGTAAGGAAGCGCAATCTTTTAAATATACTTTTGAAGAACTTTCTTCAGTTCTCGCAAGAATCGAAGCTTGTCTAAATTCACGTCCTCTTTGTTCTATGGCGGATAACCCTCGGGAACCAGTAGCTCTTACTCCTGGTCATTTTTTAATAGGTGGACCAATACTTGCTCCCCCGGAGCCTGAAATTAATGAATCTCCGATAAGTCTTGTTAATCGATTTCGAAAAATGAAAGCGTTGTCTCAACTTTTTTGTCGCCGATGGAAAGAAGAATATTTAATGACGTTAAATAAGCGCTATAAATGGAAATATCCAGAACGCGATCTACAGGAAAACGACTTAGTCGTTATCAAACATGAAAATCTACCTCCAACATCGTGACGTTTAGGCCGGGTCATAAAAGTTTATCCGGGAAGTGACGGTCGCGTAAGGGTCGCGGATATTCGTACTGCTAATGGGGTTGTAAAACGACCAATAACCAAACTGGTCATTTTGACCGAATAATTTACACTTTTTCTTCGATATTTTCTTTAAATTTTTTATTGTTTCATAGAAATATGGAATCTCTCCCTAACCTTTTTGAGATGCTCTGCTCGATTATGAGGATGCTATGGCGCAATACACCGTTTTTGGATGGGTCATATCTGGCCCATCTCCATTGTAGAGTCCTTACTGGCTCATATGTAGAGTCCTTACTGGCTCAAATTGTAGAGTCCCTACTGGCTCATACTTATTTATAATCAATTTTCCATTGGGGTCCCTACTGGCCTATGGAAAATTGTTACGTCGAGGTCCCTACTGGCCAATTTAAGTGTTAAAAAAAAAAAAAAAAATTTGAATTCAAGCTCACATTTTTAAACTGAACTATGCCTTATTTTAAGATACTTAAGTTATTTGTTAAAGTATTATTGTTGCAACACACCTTGATGTTGCAAGGTGGCCGGCAATGTTTAAGTACAATTTAATATTTTCTTTGTACTTTTCCGCCTTTGAGTCAATTAGCCATTTTTGGGTTAATTCTGGGTTAAAATCTATGAAACTCCTTTTTTTATACATCGTTGAAAGGAGTGTTTACATAGATTTTAACTAGTAAAACCGTTAACGGTACTTAGATATTGCTCGCCACCTTCTCTCTTTATTTTTTAACTTATAAAATCAATCGTTTTGGTACCTTCGTACACATAAACACCATCCACTGTGCATATTTTAAAAAAGGTAATACATTTGTATATACAAATAAAATAGAGATTTTATTTTCTCTACTTATAAAACCTAAAATTAAATTGTGTTTTATTTTTTTATATATTTTTTGCTACATACGCAAACATGCGTAAATATTAACTTATTACAAAAAGCAAAAATTGAAAATTTTATAAATAAATTTTATTAAGTGGTTGCCGGATGATAATTTCCGATCCACCCATAGTTTAAACTATTTTCGTATATCACGATTTAAGATACAGTTAAATTTAATACAAAAAAAAATCCCATACACATACAAATGGCGTACTAGTATGCATGCATATATTTATAAATATAATACGAAGCCTGTTAGTAAATAAAAAGAAAAATATTAATACCACCATATAGTTTTCATTTTATAAAAATTTTATACTTTTTTAAGTGCAAAATACGGTACAGAACAATAAATTTTATTTTAGTATTTTTTTCTGTGTAGTGCATAAAAAAAATCACCAGAAAGCTCGCTTTGGATGAATGCGTACCATGCCAACGCAATGATCCATATCATTTTTGCCAATTATTATAACCACATACAATAAAGGAAAAGTATTTTATTTTATTTTTTTTATAGTTCTGTAGCATTAAAAAGATTTTTTACAGCTCTCAGCTCAAAGTGGCATAAAATGTAAATAGATAAATAACAATTTTATAGTATTTGTCACTTGTTATATATTTACTTTTTTTATTTAAAGTAAATAGTGAATGCCCTACATTAAACATGAAGAATTTTCTAGAAAAATTTATTAGTAGCTTACTCAGACGTTAGACGTTGAATTGGTATGGAAACCAATGGCTCATTCGCGTAAGTAATATTTTGTTCGATTTTTTATATTCTTTACGTTTACACATAACATATTTATTATATCCATTCATTGTATATTCGTCATTAGCAATAATTTAAGCTAGGGCCGATTTTTGCTATAAATATACATATATTTTTTTTATTTGTTTTTTAGGAAATTGAGATTAATTCAAATAAACCATTTATGCTTTTAGCATCGATATGTTTATATTGAATTTCTATAATGAAATATCACTTATACGTCTCAGTACTTGCTTTTACAAGAATTAATAATTTTTACTTATGTGCTATTATGAAATTTTACTCATAGGTCTTAATAATAACTAGCAGATTCCAGCCCTCGAGTGCAAATTCTAGGAAATTTTATTTTTTCATTAAATAAAGACCCTAACGGTATGCTAATCAATTATAGGCAATTCACAAATCAAAACAAAAAACAATTTAATTTTTATTACAAACACATTCACAAATTTAATAATTTAAAGTTTAAAATTTAAAGTTAAATGCAATTTACTCAAAATAAGGGAAAAAATTTAAGAATCTGTAAATCTGAAAAACGGCTAAAAAGAGATATTTTCAAATAATATATGTTTGGTCAAAATCTGGATAAAACGGTAGAACAAAACATCGGTCACAAGAAATCGTCTAGCCTATTAATATTATGGATATTAGAAATTTTTAAAACTAATCAATAAAGATCTGATTCCAAAATTATTCAATAATTCACATACCGAATTTATTTTAAATATCTTTACATATACATACACGACTTTTAGTTTCCTAAAAAGGGCGGATATTATTAAATCGTCTCAGAAAGTAGTTCAGTGTAATGAAACAAACGTAGGCCTAGGGCTGAAGCTTAAAAAGAAAGAAAGTCGATATGGTGTATTTTATTTTAAAATTAGTTCTTATTTTGTGTTCTTTAAATAAATAAATATTTAATCGAAAATTTATCTTCATTGCTTTTGTATTTGTTGAAATTTTTTTCATTTTTTCTTTCACATATGTTATCAAAGTTTTCTCTAATTTAGGCTAGGTCAACTCAATTTAAGTTGGTTGCAAACTCTTTCAGATACTACCTAATACGTATAGACGTATGTAACAATCTTTGCCTGATAAGTTATATGTTGATGTCATGGAATGAGGTACATCAAATCAAAATGTAAAACAGCATAAACGGAAAAATGCTTTCATATTTATAATCAACATCAAATTGGTGACACTGACAGTTATCGTACTTTCGAAATAGAACAATCTCAGCTCTCTTCCATATACAAAAACATACAGTTACTCATCAGTAGTTAAATCAATAACAACTAAAAAATAAGTTTTCGTAAAGAATTCATTGAATGTTTAATGCTACATTTGAATCAAACTAACCAAGAAAACATCTGTATATGTAATGCATTACTGCCACACATTAACTGACCCAATTTAGTAAAGTAGAATTATATTGTTTGGAATATATTGTTCAACAAGATAATCTTGAAGCTATTAAAATCAAATACGTTAAGGATTATGGCAAGCAAAAATGTTTTTTGGTGAAAACTTAAAATATGCCCATTAGCTGCAAAAAGATTATCTTTAGCATTAATTTTATAGGAAACTAATGTTTCTTAAAATATATTTAATATATAGTTGTTTGTATTAAACTATCAACTGCCAAATATTACAAATTTGCTTTTTATTTCTAATTCAAGCTAAACGTTTTTGCCATATGACTTACATAGTATAATGCAAGTTTAATGTTGCAATTGTTTTTGCTATTTACAATTGGGGAGCTTATTGTAAACATATTTACTTCAAAGGTTTCAAAAATTGTATATATTTAATTTAACATATCAACATATATTTTCATCCGACAGTATATAACTATTGCACACGACCCGAATAACATTTAGCGATAGCTTGAGTTCAAGATAGACTTAAACAGTATAGATAGCTCTTCATTTAATTATTAAAAGGCTTCAAATTTTCAAAGGAGTTCATTTAAACAAAAATATATGTATAAGAAGTTATACTTGTTCCACAATGCCATTATCATCATAAGATATAATGGAAAATGGTTTTTTAATAATGTTATTTCAAACTCTATTTCCAATTCAAATTGTACTCCATATGAGTTCTTAAAAAAAAATATATGTTAAAGTAAAGTAAAGTGGTAACACATCCCACATATTTATATATACATATGCATTGTATATTATAATATAATCATAATATTTCAATATTTTTCAGCAGCGGGAAAGAAGGAATATAATTTTCTATAATTAATTATAACTACATGTATTTGTCTATCAGATCAGATCTGGCATTATTTTTTTTTTTCTACAGATAATCCAAGTGATTCTGACTGATCGGTTATCCCCATCGAAATAGATAAAATTTGTCAGTGTTATTATGTATGTATCCCGAAAGTAAATTTTTCCACATGGTTCCGGAAATGTTGAAAAATCATGCAAAATGAAAAAATTGAACTTTTATACTTACTTACAGTTATCATCAAAAGCGTTAAATATTTCAAACTCATTATGGATTGTTTTGACGATACCACATGTTGGACTTAACCCTCCACTGCATAGAAAGCCATATATGGTTTTTCATTTTTCAAATTCGAATTCTCAACGGAAATGAGCAGTTACGAAAAATAATATTTTTTCAAAAGCATTAGTAGGCTTTTGCGAATATGAAATCATTGTTGTTTTCAGTTTTCTCTATATAGCTGCATAGAAAACGTTAGTCATGTTTGTAAGTGCACGTGGTCACTTCGTAGCTTGAGAATACACGAAATAAAACAATTTTTTTACATGTTACATGTAAGTTGGTACATTTTTATAATTTTTTTTATTGAATATATAGCTCTGTGAATAGTGTTTATGTGTTCGTTTTTCATTTCTTAGTACAGCCATATATGGCTTCAAATGCATTCAGAGCAATATTCATACATTTTTCGGGTGCTATATTTGGCTGCACGTGCATTCACAGAAACATTCGTCCGACTTTGACGTGTTATTGAATCAGTATCAAATCAGTCTTGGCAAGATCCACTGGTTATACCTTAGACGGATGAAAGCAGCGAATTTGATTCTGAGAATGAGGAACCGGTGGTCAGCTTATTTTGGAAAAGGAAAAAAGTTCAGAAGAAAGAGCAGAAATGAACTGGGAGGAAACTAAATTTGGTACATACAAGGAAGACGGTCTACCTTTTTTGGGAATCAAGGAATTGCCAGAGGCGATGTCTAATTTGGAGACCTCTGCTGATTTTTTTTCTGTTTCTTTTCCCCGATGAATGAGTTGACATGATAGTAGAAGAATCCAACAGAAAAGCCTTACAAGACAATATCAACAGGCCAACCAATATTACGCGAGGAGAAATGGAACAATTTATTGGTATATGTCTGTTCATGTCACTGCTAAAGTTGCCTTCTGCTAGACGTTATTGGAGTCCTCAACTCGGTCAGCCTTTCGTTTATGAGACCATGACCTGTAAGAGGTGGGAATATATAAAGCGCTTTCTTCATTTCGCTAATAATGAGAAACTTGTCAAACACAGTATGCCTGGACATGAAAAGCTATTCAAAATAAGTCCACTTTTGGACAAGATTAGAGGTCAACTACTTCTAGTGCCAAGAGAAGAATTTCTTGCAGTGGATGAGCAAACCATCCCAACAAAATTTCGCCATGAACTTAAACAATATAATACCAAAAAACCACATAAATGGAGTTACAAAAATCTAGTTCTTATTGGCGTACCGGGTTTTAGCTACGACTTTGATCTATTTGCAGGAGAGCAAAGCAACGGAATTCCAGATAGTGTTCCAGATCTTGGTGTAAGCGAAAATGTTGTTTCACGGCTAACTGTTACAGTCCCAAGACATAAAAATTATAAGATATTTTTTGACAACAGAAAAAAAGAGAAATCAGAAAGGGCGGGGGAGTTTTATCGAAAAAGTTGCAGAAATAGATAACGAAAGAGTGTCTTTCGTATCCTGGTTTGACAGCAAAACGGTTAACATGCTATCGACGTTTGTGGGATGCGATCCAATGACAACAAGAACTCGATACTGCAGACGTGAAAAGAAGTATTTGGAAATAGATTGGCCAGAAGTTATAGATATTTATAAAAAATATATGGTAGGTGTGGATCTTTTAGATTCAATGCTTGGCCTATACCGAATAGAAATAAGATCCACGAAATGGTGCAAGAAGATTTTTTTCCATTTCTTGGACTTATGCATCATTACTGCATGGATATTGTGGTGCCGATCAAGCGATGTATACATGCCCCTATTCGATTTCAAACTGGAAGTGGCAGAACATCTGAGCAAGGTTGGCAAAACCTTAACTAAAAGGAAAGGTCGACCTACTTCAACCCTAAATACTCCAAAAATAGGAAAAGAGGTTCAGATTCCTATGTTTCAACTCCAACTTCCTCTTCTGCTCCGAAGAAAGCAAAAAAAAGCAAGCTCGACGCCCAGACTTTCCACTCAATGCTGTCCGACTGGATTGTACCGATCATCTTCCAGAATGGAAAAAAGTAAGACAGCAATGTCAAAATGATTGCAAATTTCGATCTTTTATAATCTTCACTAAATGCGGGGTCCATCCTTGTTTGAAAAAAGACAGAAATTACTTTGCTTCATTCCATGCATAATTAGATCATTATGTTTTCTTTTTTTAAATACTTATTTTCTTTATTTTTTTTAAATTACTTTTAAGCTTATATATAACCACTGATGCGTTTTTTGTTGTACCTTTTTTTTTACTTATGTTCCTTACACTATTTTAAATTATATTTAAATTAAAATATATATATTGAAATTCACAAATGAAATGTAAATATAAAAATTTAGAAAAAAATTATATTATCTTTATTGCATGAAACGCCATATATGGCAATGCATTTTTATGATGAAAAATGTGGGAGTGCACATGAAGTCATATATGGCAAATTATTTTTTCCAGAAAACGGACCCACTTTTCCAAAAAAATTGTATTTGCATATCTTAATAATTCCATTTAAAAAATAAATCCATCAAAAAAAATTTTTTTAGCAGGGTCATAATGCGTGCAGCACAGGGTTAAAACAAAAGCCTTTATATCTAAGTACGAAATATGTTTAAAGTTTTAAAAAATAAAATAATCCAATGCAGACTATCTTGCGAGTACACACAATTGTCCATTTTTACTATGGAGGTGTTATTGAGTTAAAAGTTATTGACAAAAATTTCAGACCAATTCAAAAATTGTGGATTCTTTTTGCGAAAAACTACAAATACTTCTCAGATTTCTTTCTTTTCTATCCAGAAGTCTGCTAATTGCAGACAAAATTTATTTTGGAAAGAAAATTAATAACTTATTATATGTGATTTTTCAGAAGATGTATTCTTTGTTGTTCAAAACTCCACCCAAAGGTTCCATTGGAATAACCCCAATCCTAATATTAGCCAAAGCCATTTTAATGGTATATTGGACAGCTGTAGGCATAATAATCCTCTGTAGGTTCATTTATTTCATATATAACAAGTAAGAAAATTATAGTCGGTATAGACCGACTATACGATACCCTATACCATACGTTTAGAGACCCTATCTCCCAGGCCCAAGTAACTGGATATAGAAAATAAGCATAAACCAAATTTGAGTGGAATTTTTATTAATTTTTTCGGCCCAAAAATGGACCGGTCCTGACCATGTTTGGTAAAGTCTCTTGTATTTTGCAAAAATATATACACACAAAATTTGAGAAGAATCAGTGCAATATTTTTGATTTTTGATAGATTTAAGTGAAGATCGGGAAGCAGCTCTATATGGGGCCTATGACTAAGAGATGTCCAATAGGGATCACTTTTGGACTACTTATTAATGGATGTAATATATACATACAAACCCAATTTGACTAAGATTAGTATGATAATTTGGATCTTATGGCAATATATGCTGATTTCATAGGGGTCATTTGTATGGGGGCTAGGTCTGAACATGGACCGATTCTCACCAATTTCAATAGCGTTCTTCCCATGGCCGATGAAAGATTATGTACCAAATTTCATCAAAATATATTCATATTTGCGACCTGCAGTTTCATTACAAGCTTTACATGGACACACAGACGGACGGACGGACGGACATCGTTAAATCGAATCAGAAAGTGATTCTGATTCGATCGGTATAATTAAGGATGGGTGTAGGTCAAATCTTTTTGGTTGTTACAAACATCAGAACAAAGTCATTATACCCAAACCACATAGTGGTATAGAGTATAAAAACTGATTGGAAAGCCCGTCCACGCCAGGCGGATCAAAAGTTTAAAAACAAAAATTTTTAAATAAATTAAATATTTAGAAGTTTATGTCGGGCAAATGCAAGTCGTGGTTTAAGGTTGACTTATAGATATTTATTTTATGCCATTAAAGATTTCGATTTTATATTATAAAACACAATTTTATTTTTCCATTCAATTTTAATTTATTAAATATAAATGCACACAAATAAATAAACATAACATATAATAAACTTAATTTAACATAAGCTTAACATCAATGTCATTTACTCATTAAAAATCTGAAAGAACTTCTTTCAAAAAATGTTACGGAAAATACTTAAAAACTGCCATTACGAAGCATACCTTGCCTTCCTTCAGCAAATATCACTTTGAATCTAACATCGAACACAGGTTTGGGCAAAAAGCTATAACTTTTTCTAATTGTTATAGAAAATGCTAGTCTAATAGGAAATTGGCTTCAATGCATAATAAATACAAGGTCAGAATTAATTGGAGCTAGATCGATTCTTGTGATAAATGCGGAACTTCCTTCGGCAGTGCCGGTCAACATTGTCGCGTATATTAAATATTAAGAAAGTTTTGTAACTTGTAAATTTATGCCATTGCAGAGTGCTTGTATTTAATTGCATGAATATAAGTAACACTTTGAGGTTGAACTTATGTGTTGGTAGTCCAGATGATGAAAAACTATTTAGGAATTCTTCCGAATAATTTTCTCTCTCGGCTACGCTATTGCACTTTATTGTGTCTATACTGAAGTTAGTTGTCCGCTCTATCTTTTCTTTTGATATTTCAATTACATCCTCTCCAAACTCTGAGCATAACTCTCTATTGTCCATCCCCAAAAGCCAATCTCTGTATGATGTGTCGGGCAGAGAGCGGAATATTTCAATGAGGGTAGCACAATAGCAGCCCTGTGAGCATAGTGTATTACTTACAAATATTGGCACCACCGTACCATCAAAGGAACTTTTATTTTTTATTAGAGCTTTTAATAATTTATCAACGGCATTGAGTTGGTGACTGGGTGTTATCGTTGCCTTGTACCAAAGTGAAAGTTTAGCTTTTCTGATCTGTTTGTCATCGATTGAATTTGCTCATCGAGGCTACTGGAAACTTGAATTGAATCTATGGAAAACGGAATCAATGCTTGAATTGGCTTTCATTAAAGTTAACAAAAATTGAAGATGGGCTTTATTTGTGGTCTTCAACCTACAAGAACAATAAAATATTATTTTTTTTTAATTTTCCTTTATCAAAATACTTCTTATAATTTTATTTAGACTCCCGTCTTTTTTGCAATGAAATTTTTTAAGGGGAAAGAACAAATTCAAGTGCATTGAGAAAAACTACTTTTTTCCCATCGAATTTTTTTGTCGAAGGGGATAAGGCAGAAGTGAGAAATTTCATGTGGAATTTTTGTTTAGAATTGGGCTGAATGTGCTAAGTTCGACTTGGCTATTCTATGAGCAAAGACTTTTACAAAGGTCGCAGGTGAAAATTATACCCTTGTCTATCGCACACACAGCTGTAATTGCACTTTTTGGCTACGCGCTCTAACACATGCACTAATGGCTGCTGAGCAATATAGGTAAGAACCAGTTTTCATACCAAGAATATATTTCCACACTAACGCACATAGCAATTATTATATTTCTTATTAGATAATTATTTCTAGCATTTTATAAAGATAATAAATATTATTAAAAGATAAATTTTTAAATCAATTGTTTTGCTCAATATTTAAGTAAAGATTACCAAATCAATCAAATGCTCTACATTAGAATCCATTAATGAAAATGAATTTCCCATTTTAAAAACAAAACAACTCAACCCAATCTTATTCATATGGTTTTAAGCCACAAAATAATTTTTAATAAAAATATATTTTTGTATATGTATAAACTATAACAAAACAAATATATTACTAAACAACAACAACAACAGCAATGACTGAAATATGCAATATTCAAAATTTTTATTTTTATAAATGATGAAATATGGTGTTTTGGAGCAGGATAAATATCTTATAAATAATATATACATATTACCAAAACTTCTTGTTTGTTTATATTCTAATATATGCATATACAATGTTTATTTCTTTTTTGTGGTTTTAGTTAAAGTAAGATAAATATGACGATGAAAAACTATGCTCAAAAATTCAAGCATCCTTCAACACAACAACAGAAGGCTTCATAATCAAATTCTGATGTTGAACAGAAGTTTTTGTAAGGCGAAAATCATGGTAAGCTTTGTTTCTCAATATATCACTATGTGGTCAGGTTATAATGAGTTTGTGCTGATGATTGTACCTACCACAATTATTTGATATAGACGGTCCTTTTATTATAGTGATCGCCTCAAACTCTGCGGTGATCGACTCAGAATTACCGTACGTCCGCCTGTTTGTCTGATTATCCATCTGTCCATCTGTCCGTCTAAACATCTATCTATGTGTCCCGTAAGCTTTATTATCAAACTGTCATAAGTAATAATATAGTTTTCTGAAATTTGGTATATAAGCTTTTATCGGCTGTAAGTTGAAAGCAAGAGAAAAGTAGTGCATATTCAAAACCAAATTTTCGTAAGATCCAGATTATCGTATATATATACATCGCTAAAATTTTGTGCATGTCTGCGAATTATATCCACTAATCAGTAGTCCAAAAAAAACCGCCCGTACGACTATTTTTATCATAGTCACCATACAAAGCTTATTTCCAATCTTAAATTTGTAAAAAAAGAAAGCAAAAAGTGCACATAATTTTTATAAATTTATATGATTTTGAGAAAAGTAAGATTTTACTGAATGAGGTCAAGATGGGCCAATTAATTTGCCTTGTTCCTATATAAGAATATTATCAGATATAAACATTTTTATATTTGCACATCATAACTTTATAACAGTACTTCAAAATTTAGTTATTTTGCTTTCTATGCCCCGCTATTACCTCAGCAAAATTAGATCCAAGACCCACTCTTGCTACACATCGTATAAAATAGCATGAATGCATATTAGTCAGAAAATATTCATGTTATTGCAGCTCCAAATATACTTTTCTGTTATCAAATGTATAAATATGCCATTCCGATAAAAATTAGGATAGGGTTTATTGAAATTAAGAAAAAAAATATAAGTTAATTTATAAAGTGTTTCTACTGAATCGAGAAAAACTCAATAAAATCCGAAACAAAATTAAACCATTTGGTAAACAACTAAACCCTACCAAACAGATAGGGCATATATAATTCCCTACCAAACGGATAGGGCACATATCATTCTAGGAAATGAGAAATAATCAATGGTTCTTGAGTTAAACTCGAAAAGCCAAATATATATCAAGATAAGGCGAATAACATAAAAGGTCATAAAAAATGCTAAGGAGGTTTTAGTATAAAATCCCAGTACCTTCATCCTGACCTCAGCAAAGCTGTTGTACTACGTAGTGAATGTGCGGACCTAATTGTAAATCTATTAAACATTTGCCGCTGTAATTACATAAGTAGAACTCCAAAAATTTCTTTTGATAACGAGAATATCTCTAAAAATAAATGTCCTGTTTAAAATAATGATTTTTATAAATTGCTTTAAAATACCCATTCCAATATCATGCAGTGTAACTAAAGGCAACAAAATATTCATGCACGATAAATATGCATTCATATTCTATTCAAACTCAAATAAATAAGCAAACAAAAAAAAAAAAACAACAAAATGTTTATGTAAATAATAATAACAACAACATAATATATACGTCAATTTACGAAGCTATTAAAGAATTTGCATCTCTAAAAGAGAATCTATGATTTGTATAAATATTTTGCATAAGAGCTATTCGATATTAATACAAAATAAACAAAAATACTTAGTATGCAACAAATATATGTATTCAGCAATAGATTATCATTCCAACCAACTGACTGACCAACTAACCAAACACACTATTCTGCCTTACACAGCAGTGATAATAGATGGAATTTAAAAATCAAAACCAACAGCTTTATTGAAATGGTATTTTCAGGGCTTACGCCAAAAGCATAAATATTATTTCAGTTGCCTGTAATATAAATAAATCGAATTTTTGGCTCAAATAACTGCCCGAAAAAACTATATTTTTTTGTTTAATTTTATTGATAAAAATTACAATGCACAAAATATTTGTATATGCTGCTCATCCGTTTACCTAGATTTAATTGGATAAATAAATATATATCATAAATATGTATATTTCGCAAACTATAAAAATGAAGAAAATAACAATAATCCAAATTTGTGTGGCACTATTATAGATTTATTTTTCCTGCTAATGTGAAAAACTTAAGATCATTTCTTCGGAGTGATTTATATGGGGACTCATGCCACTGCCAACAGAAGCCTGCATATAAAATTTTTATCAAAACATATACATATTTGCAACCTGTTGTTTGATTGCAAGATTTACGATACACACATACAACCAAGCGAATGGACGGATATCATTAAATTGACCCATAAATTGGTTCTGAGTTTATCGACAGTTACAAATATCAGCACATTCTCACTATACCCCCGAATGATAGAGGGCACAAATATTAGTATGGAACTTCAATACAAACATATAAGAAAATATTTTATAATTTTGGGATGTTTCATTTTACGCATATTTAAATATAATCGCACATACATTCGTACATATATTATTAAAACAAAATACAAAAGACGTTTTATAAAAATGGAAAAGCTAAGAAAAAAAAATAATCGTAAAAATGATCAACAACGTTTTAAAGTGATTGAAGTTCAATAAAACAAGAGTTTTCAAAAAAAATATATCCGTTTTAGGAATATGTTGTTTTTGTCATCATTTATTTTAATTACATGGATAGACATAATTTGAAGTGTTATTAAATTTTATTTACACAAAGATTTTGAGGAAAAATTATAATTAAATTTTAAGAATATTTATTTAAATTTAAATAACCTACCTGATAGCTGCAGGTAGAGCTCAAACTGATTCTGATTGTTCGAATTTGTTAACCCTCATCTCAACCTCAAAAATAAACTTACGTTGTAAACCCTCATGTGTAAGCCCTCGTCGAAATCATCATATACCCTCCACACCTCAGTGGCAGAGGGTATATATATGTTTGTCATTCCGTTTGTAACTCATCGAAATAAATTCCTGAGACCCCAAAAATATATATTTTCTTGAACCTTATAACAAGGGAAGTTGATTTACCGATGACCGTCCGTCCGTCTGTCTGTGGAAATCACGATCACGCCGTCAATATCTAAGCCAGACCGTTCGTTTTTGTATAAAATCGTTTACTAACATCCCAAAGGAGTTGCTATTGAAAATCTTCAAAATCGGTGAAATGGTTCACGAGCTATGAATGAAATTTGAAAAAACTCTTGAAAAAGTAAAATTTTTCAGTGTGTTTGTTGTTTTTGTTAAGATATGTTGTATATGTTTTAATTCTTCGTGTTGCTGAAGTCATTACAGTTGTGTGTATATTAATACTGCACGTGTCACATTGGCCTAAGCAGGTTTTACCGCATATTTTTTTATCATTAAAATTAAATATTAAAAATTAAAAACTAATAAAAATAAAAAATGGAAATTGAAAAATGAAAATTGAAAAATGGAAAATGGAAAATGAAAAATGGAAAATGAAAAATGGAAATTGAAAAATAAAAATGAAAAATTTAAAATCGAAAATGGAAAATGGAAAATGAAAAATGAAATATGAAAAATGAAAATTGAAAAGTTTAAAATGAAAAATGAAAAATTATAAATGGAAAATGAAAATTGAAAAATTAAAAATGGAAAATGAGAAATGGAAAATAGAAAATGAAAAATGAAAAATGGAAAATAAAAATGCAGAATGGAAAATGAAAAATTAAAAATGGAAAATGAAATATGAAAAATGGAAAATGAAAAATGAAAAAATGGAATATGCAAATTGAAAAATGGAAAATGAAAGATGAAAAATGGAAAAAGGAAAATGAAAAATGAAAAATGGAAAATGAAAATTGAAAAATTAAAAATGGAAAATGAGAAATGGAATATGGAAAATGAAAAATGAAAAATAAAAAATGGAAAATGAGAAATGGAATATGAAAAATGATAAATAAAAAATTAAAAATGAAAAATTAAAATTTAAAAATGAAAACGGAAAACGAAAAATTAAAAATGGAAAATTAAATATGAAAAATGAAAATTGGAAAATGAAAAATGATAAATGGAAAATAGAACATGAAAAATGAAAAATACAAAATGGAAAATGAAAAATGGAAAATGGAAAATGGAAAATGGAAAATGAAAAATGCAAACTGGAAAATGAAAAATTAAAAATAGAAAATGGAAAATGAAAAATGGAATGTGAAAAATGAAAAAATGAAAAATGAAATATGGAAAATGAAAAATTAACAATAAATAATGGAAAATGAGAAACTAAAATTGAAAAATGGAAAATCGAAAATAAAAAATTGAAAATGAAAAATGAAAAATGGAAAATGAAAAATGGAAAATGGAAAGTCAAAAAAGGAAAATGAAAAATGAAAAATGGAAAATGAAAAATGAAAAATTGAAAATGGAAAATGAGAAACGGAATACGAAAAATGAAAAATGGAAAATGAAAAATGAAAAATGAAAAATGAAAAATGGAAAATGGAAAATTAAAAATTAAAAATAAAAAATGAAAAATGAAAAATGCAAAATGGAAAATGAAAAATTAAAAATGAAAAATGAAAAATGAAAATTGAAAATTGAAAATTGAAAATTGAAAATTGAAAAATTAAAAATGAAAAATGGAAAATGGAAAATGAAAAATGGAAAAAGAAAAATGAAAAATCGAAAATGGAAAATGGAAAATACGAAATGCGAAATGGAAAATGAAAAAAGAAAAATGAAAAATGGAAAATGGAAAATTAAAAATAGAAAATAGAAAATTGAAAATGGAAAATGAAAAATGGAATGTGAAAAATGGAAAATGAAATATGGAAAATGAAAAATTAACAATAAATAAAGGAAAATGAGAAACTAAAATTGAAAAATTGAAAATGGAAAATAAAAAATGCAAGATGGAAAATGAAAAATGAAAAATGAAAAATGAAAAATGGAAAATGGAAAATGGAAAATGGAATGTGAAAAATGAAAAATGAATATTGGAAAATGGAAAATAAAATATGATAAATGGAAAATGAAAAATGCAAAATGGAAAATGAAAAATGAAAAATGGAAAACGAAAAATGCAAAATGGAAAATTAAAAATGAAAAATGAAAAATGAAAAATGGAAAATGAAAAATGAAAAATGGAATGTGAAAAATGAAAAAATGGAAAATGGAATATGTAAAATGAAGAATGAAAAATAAAAAATGGAAAATGAAAAATTAAAATTGAAAAATGGAAAATGAAAAATTAAAAATGGAAAATGAAAAATTAAAAATGAAAAATGAAAAATGACAAATGGAAAATGGAAAATGGAAAATGAAGAATGGAAAATGAACAATTTAAAACTAAAAATGGCAAATAGAAAATTAAAAATTAAAAATTAAAAACTAAAAATGGAAAGTGGAATATGGAAAATGAAAAATGAAAAATGATAAATGGAAAACGGAAAATGAAAAATTTAAAATGGAAAAAGGAAAATGAAAAATGAAAATTGAAAAATAAAAATAAAAATGGAAAATGAAAAATCGAAAATGGAAATTGGAAATTGGAAAATGAAAAGTGGAAAATGGAAAATGGAAAATGGAAAATGAGAAATTAAAAATGAAAAAATACAAATGAAAAACGAAAGATGAAAATTGAAAAGTGAAAAATGGAAAATGATAAAAAAAAAATTAAAATTGAAAACTAAAAAGTTGGATTGTATCAAAGATTCGGCCCAGCTGAATCTTACTTGTCATTTTTTCAATTTTCTAGGTGTTTCTTTTATCGCACTTACTTCCCTCTGCAAAAAAATTTTAAATTAGTTATCCAATTATTTCATTAACAAATTCTTAATGGCTATTAATCAATTTCACTGCGGACAATTATGATCATATCTAAAATTAAAAGGAAATCATAAAATATTTATAATGATCATATTTTCTGTGTGTGTTTATTTGTTTGCCTAGGACGTTGAATTTGTAAAAGAGCTCGAGCCTTTATTTTAGCTGCTTTGCTAAATGGTCGTGAATGTGTGTGTGTTTGTGTGTATGTGTGCTTGTGTGGTTGGTTTTATTTTATTGGATTACTGCTGCAATTCACAAACGCAAACAGGAACCGGATGTAAGCTTTAGCTGATGATAATTACGTGCAGAGAATCTGTAAAGAAGGAGAAATAGTTTTAGATATCTTTTTCAGAATTAATGGTTTTTATACTTGAATTATTTTATAATTATGTTAAAGTTTTCTGTTTACTAAAGTTTACATGCAGTACAGATTTAACATAGTTGTAAAATAGATTACCAGGCACATAAACAAGATTAGTTGGGATTCGGCCACACTTAGAAAAAATTGTTAAAGTAGTAAGTAATTCCTAATTTTTTAAAAATATTATAGATATTCTCTTAAAACTTTCATATAAACACAACTCATTTAAAGCTAAGGTTTTTACAAAAATAAAATTAGTTCCTTATTGAGTTAGATGTAAATCAGGCTCAAAATCAATTTTTTTAAATTTGTTTCAAAAATTTATCTATATTCTACATGATAGGTTATATAGCTGTTTCAGCAAGAGTCACCAACCCTCATCTGTAACTAAAAGCAGCAGATAGGCTGTTTAGTGGATAGTTAATTCACATATCTTTAATATGTGACCAATACAAGGAGAATCCAAGTAAAGAGTTACACTATTAAACCTTTCCCGCTATAACACAATAATATCCCAGGTGTACACATTAGATTGGGATTTTTTTTTTAATTCTTAATATATGCGTTGTGCCTAGTGGGGCCCAAAGTATATTAAGTGTGTTTGTATGGGGAAAAATATGACCTTTTTCAGATTTTTCGAAAATTTCGGTCTACAGTTTAATTTTTTCGAAAAGTTGTTATATGAATCGATTTCAACATTAAATTTTATTTTCAAAAAGCCAAGGAATAGCAAATGCCCCAGACCACTTCTGTGTCATAAAACACTAGGTCATGAAATTTGATGGCATTTTTCTTAACTTTGAAAAATTTACTAAAGTCAAACTTTTTTTTTTGTCCCTATAATTATGTGTGTTATGTGTTATTATGTTTTCTATATTCAATTAGTTGGACCAAATAGATATGGTCTCTAAACGCATGCTATAAGGTATCGTATAATCGGCTTAGACCGGTGAAACGGTAAAGATATTTTTGAAAAAAATATTATTATTAAGGGAAGTTACTATTTAAAAAAATATATACTTTTTAATGAACTGACTTTTCTCAGCAATTGTATTTTCTCAGAACAGGTTCTTCTTAATAAAATGTATGTCTTTAAGGCAAGGAACTTTCAAAACTAAGTTTTCAAGAAAATGTACGGAAAATAAAATATTTCGAGGGTCACATCTATATCGTATCTATAAGTTAAGAAAATTTATTGACTTGGAATAAAATTTTACTTAAATGTGGAATAAATATAAATATATATCATTTTATAGTCTTGTTGAGATATTTCTTTTTTTCTAGCTCCACAATTATTAAATTATTTGATAACGTCTTCTTTTTGGCAACCTAATAATCTTAGAATAGAAAAAAATATATATATAGTATACCTATATATATTTATATTTTATTAAAGCATTTCGTTTTTTGGTTTACAAACAGTCACTTAATCTTACACTCCACTGATGTTGAAAAGAAAGCAATACTAAGCAAATTTAAAAGTGTGGTAAATGTTCAGATGGCATATTTTGTTTTGCAAATTTAGATGATGCTAGAGGGGTGTTTACTGTAGAGACAGCTGTGCCTGTTAATCTTTTATTTTAAAATAAAAACATCATATTTGTTATATTTTTCCGTTTGTGTTTTTTTGTAATTTCATTATTATGTTTATTGAAAATTTATTGAAATTAATTAACTCATTTACTGAATTATTTAAAAATAGCCGCATCTCATGGTTTTGTACATACCATCCTTGATTATATATATTATTAAAATGTCCTCCCACCAATATGTAAATCATTTTATTTTAAATGTTTTCATTTGTGATAAAAAAAAGAACAAAATATAAAATACCCACATTAATTAAAAAACGTTAGTATTAATTAAAAGTTTTAAATTATTGGCAATTTAAATATTAAGGTTTATTCTTAAACTGTGATATATTCTAGCTTATACTTTGAAATACATTTGTTGTTGTAATACATTTGTAGAATCTCATTATTTGTAAAACTTAAAACGAATAAAGATTAAAAAACAAATTTAAAAAAAAATGTATCACATGCACACAATACACACATGCACACTATGGTGCTTCAAAAAAAATTTTTTTAAGAAACCATTATAGATTCTTATAGCTGAGTCTTTAAGCTTTCCAAAACGCTATCGGAAAGTGTGATTATCATAACTGGAAGACTAGTTACAGCCATCTAAAAATTGTTAAATTTTAAACTGTGGAGACATTGCGTGTAATTATTCTTTATTTGCATAATTTCTCGAAATTTATCTGGTTAAAAATTCATATATCAGTTTATCTTCTACATGGTTAATATTATTATTTTCAGTATCAATAATCAAACAAGGGTAGACCGAGATTACTTTTTAAAGTATCAGAGTACAAACGGCAAGATTCTGTTACTACCTTTTGCTCCTTATCTTTTGTAAGAGTGCTACTGAAGTCATCAGCCGTATCATTTACTACCTTTTTATCTCTAACAAAACTTTGAAGTTTCAAAAATCTTTCTTTTCTAACCAGGATCCTGTGCCAAAAGATAAGTGTTAAATTTAAAATATTCGAAGAAAGCCAGACTTTGATCCGAAACAAACAACTCAAGAGAAATATTTTGAAATATTTTGAAATCCTCGTTTTCAAAAACTTGCACCCTCATTAATCGTCCAGACCGTTCGCCTTCTTCTGAATCCTTATACGAAAAAATCTTTTGTGCCATTTTTCTTTTTATTTAATTTGAAACATTATTATCAAGTCAGCTAAAGCAGATTTATTCTGGGTTCAGACACTACGGGTGCAGTAAATATTTTCTCAGTGCCGTTTCTATATATCGATCAATGTGCATTCTGAACAAATTCCAAATCATTACACTAGCTTACACCGAAAATTTACATAAGATGAGAGGTGATTTTCCTTATGTATTTTCTCCCGCTGTATTCGAAAATCAAGGTTAAATTTTTTTTATTGAGATATTGTCATTTTTTCATTTTTTCAACCTTTTTTCACTTGACAAATCATATCTCGAGCTAAAAGTATCCGGTTGGGTTGCAAGGTATTGAGATGACAAACAAATATATATAATCGGATCTTTAATTGGTAAAGCAGTTCAAAACATATCGATAAAAATGGGGCACATTTTCAAAAAAAAAAAAATTTTACAGTGATTCTGTGCCGGCAGAAAACTACAAATCGTTAAAAAAAAACGTTTGCTTTCTCTGCATGTGCGTAAATATGATACCTTTAAGTAAAAACTAACACCAACACGGAAGAAAATCGACCGAAAAATGACACAGAAACATCGTGAAAAGGAACTTTTCCTAAAAATATTAGGCATAACTTGATGCATTTTAAATAATCATCTCTAGGCTGGATTTCGTTTAACTAAAGATTCTTCATCTTCCAAAACCTCTTTTTCGAAGTCTTTTACTGAGCTCTTTACCGTATTATCCTGTACTCCTTCCTTATACTTAGACTGATCTATGTTGGGCCAATGCATTTGTAATTTTCTAAAAATGTCAGGTTGTGGACCAGTCTTCAATCCCATTTTGTGCTCAAATTCTGATCGCAATACGACCTCTAAAATGTGATGACGATATGCCACGTACTCGTATATCAGTGTTGGAAGCTGTCAAAAGACACATCTACAATTTTATCTTCTCCAGCTCCTGCCAAGAATCATACATAATATGATAATATATAATATGATTATTGTGATTATTATATATGATTCTTGCGTTCATGGCCACGAAATAAGTCATCCATAAATTCTATGTCATCTATTCGTACTATGTTGAAATCGGCAGTCATTTTTACGTAAATCAAACCGCGCATACTAAATGCACTGTGGATACGATGTGCTTTTTTCAGTTTAGTAGCAGCGGGTAGGATATAAAAATTATGTTGTGTGAGGTTTTCATTTACATAAAATTTGTTGTTTGAAGATATGCGAATATGTTTTAAACAAAAATTTAAACCTCTTTTAATTTTCCGATGGTTCGCGAATGATTTAAAAAAATTTATCTTTATCATACGGGGACCACATCTTAAGGGGTAAGGTTTTAAAAGTTAAAAAAAGTCGTATTTTCATAATTCTTTTTTGACGATGTGAATAATATTGGATTATTTTTGTGGTTTTCTAGAATAACCGCGTATGTCGTAAAATCAAAATGTTAAGGGGAGCCAAAAAACGTCATATTTGAAATTATGGGCTCGATATAGAGCTTTTTATTTAACAGTCCTGTAGATATGGGCAATAAATACTTTATATAAAATGTTGAGTCAAAAATTTTCAGAGGAATAGATCCTAGAGAAACGAAAAAAAAATTTTTAAATATATCTACGCTGATCCCTGACTCACTGACTGACTGACTGATTCTGTAACGCTGAAATAATACACACACATTGCACTCCATACAAAGCTATGCGAAATACACAAACAAAATTTAATCTTTCTCATTTTATACAAACCCACACACAATTTTCTCTCTTCTATGTTAGCGACCAGTGCTGCTAATAAAATCTTCTGAAAATCAACAATTTTGGAAACTAAATGGCCAAAATCGTCATTTTTAAAACAAGAAATTGTCAAGAAAATAAAAATAAAACTCTACAAAATATTTCAAAAGGAAACAATAAAATTTATTTATATCATTCATATTACGAATATTATTACAGCATTGGTTATTTCTATATATAAAAATGTATTAGTGATGAATTTCAACGAAAAAAATTTAACACAGCAATCAACTAAATAATTTTATTGATATGTATCTATAGCTGAAACATATAATATAGGTTTAAAGTATCGCCATAATTAAAACTTAAATCTTAAATGGAGATGCTATTCAAGGAATTAAATGTATACATATTTTGTAATTTACATTTACACTGAACAAAAACTATCAATTTTCGATAAACAACCCATTAATTGTTAACCCTTGAAATCGTAATTTTTATACTAGTGAAAATTTTAAATCTTCAATCATCATTTTAACAAATTTAAAAAATCATTTTAACAAATTGAAAAATCGTCGAAATTACAATAAGTTGTCAAAATTGGCAACACTGCTAACGATAATAGTACTACATATGCAGATTTCGTGTTACATATGGAATAAGTTGAACGCAAAAAATGCATCAAAAAAACTAATATCTATTCAAATTCTTCTTTAAATTCCCATTGTTGGTCAATGAAAAAATTCTGCAAAAAAAGTAATGAATGAAATTTTAAACATTTTTCTTTTTCTCATTTAACGTCGTCCGATATGCATACATGCTTCTTTTATCAAAATAAATTTATCCGTTTGTTTTTTTGTTTTTCATCTCAAAATTGGTTTGTAATGTTAAGAGTGCTTTCGCTCAGTTATCTGATGGCAAGCACTTATCAAAGAGCATGCTTTTTTTTGATAAATATTTGAGAAAAAAGAGATCTTCAATGTGGATTTTGTTGTTGTCCAACGTATGATTTCGTTTATAGCTCTGTATTGAAAATCCCTTGAAAAAATAGTGCAATATTAAGTTTAAAATTTAAATTATTGTAACTTTGCATAATTAAATTACATTGTTATTTCAGAAGAGAGGTGGGAAAATATTTTTTTTCACTCATAATATTAATTTTTGCATAATTTGCTTTCAAAAAATTTTGACAAACATAAATTACGTAAATTATTAAATTATATTTAAGATTTTAATTTGAATAATTTATTGAAATTATCATGGAAGAATTAAAGGCGATTTGGAATAATAAGTTTTTTTTTTAAGTAAACCTAATACGCCCTTATTTTTTATTTTTTAGATTTATAGATAACTTTGCAAAAAATGTAGTTCTCTTTTTTCAGTTTACATGTATGATGAAATATGAAATATTTTTTTCTCTTTTGTGTAGGTGTATTGGTGTTTGCACTTCCTTAAGGGGTGGTAGGTTATAAAACCTTTTTTTGCATTTCTCTTCCTGAATACACAACATGTCGAGAGTGTTGTGTCAAAATTCTAAGTAAATCAGAGCAAAACTTAAGAAGATACAGCGTTTCCAGCGACCGGCCTCATACGGTATATAGTTAGTATACAAATCAGTTTTTAAAAAACTTTAAACCGATTTTCTCGCAAATAATGTTCGAAGTCCATCTTCTTGACCGATTCTTTTGAAATTTTAGACACTATATCTACACAAAAATCATCAGGTAACCATGAAGTTTTTTTTTAATTCCATTTTCTTTCCCATTTTTTAACAAAAAATTCCGGAAATTGTATAGCAAAAATCGTTTTTCACTTCAAAATGCTGCAAAAAAAAATTGAAAAACTTTTCGGCACTACTTCAGGAAACATGTCACCTTTTAAACGCATTTCGATTTTTTTATTTCACATGGTCCGGTAAAGAGTTATGATGTTCACCGCAAAACAATAACGCCTCCGGATATTGGCTGTCACGGACTTATTTATTAAAATTTTTAGCTGAAAATTTTTCAAACATTCTTTAAATGTTATGCTATAACGTGTATTCATGTCTTCAAAAAAAAAATTATGCAAAATACGACTTTTATTAACTTTTAAAACCTTATCCCACCCTTAAGAAACTTTTAGGAATATTGCTCTAAAACGTTTTTTTTTTTTTCTATGCTATTAATTTTTTCTTCAATAAAATGGAGTTCGGTTATAACGCACTCGGCGGGATCGGCCAAATTTGTTCGTTAGAGACTAAGTTCGTTATAACCGTAGTATTTTTTTGTTTTGTCCGAAAGGTTTAAAAACTGTTTTTAGTTGAATAAGTTTATTTATTTTGATGCATTTTAAAAAGTTATAAAACATAAATTAAATAATTAAATTATTAAGACTAAAATTACCGAGTTTCTATCAAAATAAAATATGATTTTAAAATAATATAATATTAAAAACTGCTTATGTATAGAAGCAGAAAGTATAAAGCAAAGGTTGGCTACTGGCAAACTTTTGCGAAAATATACATAAAAGGACCTTTTACAAAACTTCATTTGAAAATCTAAGTTTTTGGTTTGTATTTTTTACAACTGTTTCCGATTTTTTTTTTTTTTTTTTAAATTTTAAAAACATTAAAATTATTTTTTTTAAATATATAATATATAGGAAAATTGTGAAGTGGGGAAAAAATTTGTTAGTTAAAGTTAAAATAAACGGGCGCCTATGCGCCACACAATCCACTAGTATGTAAATAATACTTAAAGTGTGTGCGGGTAAAACAACTTATGTCGACAAACGTCGTTTTCTTTGAAAAAGAAAACTACCAACGCAACCACCCATGTAGACATAAGCTGTTGCTGCTTGAAAAATGGATTTTTTTGTTCGTCAACAAAAAGTTAATGGGACTTAGGATGAGAATATAACAACCTATCAAGAATAATAGTGACAAAAAATAACAGAAATAAACACACATGTTTTCATAACTGAAAAATAATCCAAAATTATTTTGTATTTTTTTCATTAATAACAACGTATGTCGCTATGGTCGTTTTCTGAGAAAATAATTTGTCAGCGACCAAACGTAGGTTTACTTACGTCGATAGTGCTGCAAATTAATTTGACAAACATTTAAGTTACGTCGCTATTTAAAGAAAAAACTCAGAAATGGTCAATATTTTTTTTTTAAAAATTGAACACATATAAAGAACGTTAAAAATTAATATATTTGGCATCGTTAGCTCAAAACTGACAAAAATGGACATACGCGGTTATTCCAGAAAACCACAAATTTATGTAATATACATGTTATAGCATAATATTTGTAGAATATTCGGCAAAATTTTCAATTAAAAATTTTAATAAATAATTCCGTGACAGTGAATCTCCGGAGGCATTGTTGTTTTGCGGTGAACATCATAACTCGTTACCGGATCATGTGAAATGAAAAAGTCGAGATGCGTTTAAAAGGTGACATGTTTTCCGAGGTAATCATGAAGAATTTTTTCAACTTTTTTTTTTGCAGCATTTCGAAGTGAAAAATACGATTTTTGCTATAAAGTTTCGAGAATTTGTTGTTAAAGAATAGGAAAGAAAATGGAAAATAAAAAACACTTCGTGGTTACCGGAATATTTATATTTAGATATAGTTTGTAAAAGTTAAAAAGAATCGGTCAGGTAGATTTGGAGTTATGATGTTCACGGACTTCGAACATTTACTTGCGAGAAAATCGATTTAAAGTTTTTTTAAAAACTGATTTCTATACGATATAACGTATGAGGCCGATCGCTGAAAACGCTGAATCGTCTTAAGTTTTGTTCGGATTTACTTGAAATTTTAACACAACACTCTCGACATATTTTTCAATCAGAAAGAGAAATGCAAAAATACCGTTTTAAAACGTTACCCTCCCCCAACCTTAACGATTATTACCGCGTCTTTCGAGTAATTTTTGTTTTTGTAGTTTACGTGTGGTAAGAGATGTATAGTTTTTATAGCGGAGACACATATATTAATGGAGACACATATACTATTTTTTCGAAAATTAAAAAAGTTCCCATTTTAGTCATACGGAATTTTATTTATACGCAATTCACATGCTACATTTTTATTTTCTAGCAGCTTTATTTTGTCTTTTAACGAGTTTATTTCGTCGTTTGTACCTTTAATATTAACCGCGACTGTTCTCTTTTCGGTAACATCATGTGGTTAATAATGCTAAAATTTTTGTCGAACACATTTATTGCATTTTTGAGAAAAGTAAATGACTTTACTTAATTATGGCCATGATCCATTTATATTTTCAACATTTTCATGCCTTCACGAAACAAATTGAGAACAATAGCCCTAAAAATTATTTTCTATATCATGTAAGACAATACAAGGTACTGTATAGTTGGTCTTATTTTAATTTTAGTTCAACAGAAAAGCACTCAAAACAACAACAACAACAAAAATGCAGAAACAGGTCAATAAGATATAAAAAATGCAGAAACAGGTCAATAAGATATAAAACATAGAATAGAGAAAAAAAAATAATTTAGAAAAAAATAAAAATAAATAATTAATAAAAAGTGAATATAAGGATTGGACCGTTGCCAAGAACATTCGAATTGTTTCCAGCTAAAAGGAGTTTATGGTGAAACGTGAAACAATTTTTGGTCTAAAGTTTTTTTTTTTTGGCCAGGGCAAGAACTTATTAAACAGCCCTCGTTTTATTACCTGTGCTATAGAGTGCAGATATATTCGCTTAGAAGAATCAACAATTATAATGCAAACATACATAATTTTTCGACTCAATTCTAGCCATATTTAAAAATTCATTTAACAACTTTAGTTTCAACTAACAAAGAAAAAATTATAACAACGGGAGTTGATATAGCGATGTCCGTCTGCCCATCTGTCCATCTGTCCGTCTGTCCGTCTGTGGAAATCACGATGACGGCATCAATCGGGCAACTAGGGTGCTCCTTGATAGAAAAAATGATTCACTAACATCCTGAGAAGTTTGCTATTTAAAATCGTCCAAATCAGTCGATTAGGATCCGAGATTTGAATGAAGATCTAAAAAAAGTCTTGAAAAAATATAATTTTCTATGTTGTTGTTGTCACGATCACGCCTTCAATAGGATAGCTATGATCATCATTTTTTGTGAGAATGATTCACCAAGCGCGTGGGAAGATTTCTATTTCAAAAATCATTGAAACCGGTGGAACAGGTCCAGGGAAATCTCTGGAAAACAAAGAAATAATTAAATGAAATAATCTAAATGTTGTATTGTTGTCGTAGCTGGACTTGTTGTTTTTGTGGTCGTTGTGGTAATAATATAATTAAAACTAACCCTTTGTCATTTTTTTATCAACTCTGGTAGAAAAATTTAAAACTTTCCATTGTTTTGGCATCACTAAAAAAATTTATTAGATCATTTCTGTCATTGCCACGAGCAAAGTTTCAGATCGATTGGGTCATGGGAAAGGGGTTAAAGTCGACCCAAAATTTTTCCGACAAGCAGCCACTACGAGTTAATATAAAGGGAGTAATATAAAGGGAGTAAAAATTCACCAGCATCTGAAGCAAATAATGCTAAAATACGTAGTTATTATTAAAAAAAAAAAAGAACAATATAAATTTAGCAAAAAAAAATTTTATGTATTGATTTATTTAAAGAGAAAAACACAAAAATAACGTTTGATGTTGTATTTTTTGTGTGTAATATTTACGTATACATACATACACATATTAGATAATACAAATAATATACATATATTCTATATATGTATGTATATCCATAATAACTGCATGTTAGAAATAAATCGGTATATTATTTTATTTACATAAAATTTTGCAACATTTTGTTGTGGGGAAAATACATTTCTTATGCGTAAACAAAGTGTCACTTCATTTTGCTCAGCGTGTCTATGCCACAGTAGATGGCGCCACAATTTTTTTTCTAATTAGCTTTGCAATAGTTATTTCTATTTTAACATGAATGTCAATATTTTCGACTAGATATCATACAGAACAATGTTAAGAGTATACACGGGCTGGTCCTTTTACAAATATGAACATACGTTTGGCATATTAACTTTTTGTTGTATTCACAAAATATAGTTACCGAGTTCATCAATGCGTTTTTTGCTTTCAAAACAGTTCTATATAGTTATGTAGAATTATTATTCTGCTTTACCTACAAAATATCTGATTGTGATTACATCTAATTTTTAAAAATTGTTTATAATTACTGCAGCATTATTATTAACATAAATAAAATATTGCACTTTTTAAATTTTCCATTTAATTTTTAAAAAATATCAATATAAAAACTGGAATTAAAATTTCAAATTATAAATTAGAAAATATTAATTGAATTTCAGAAAATCATATCAAAACGTCGGAAATAATAATTTTAAATTTATCTAAATGACAACCATTTTTGTGTGGTTTATTCAATCGATAAAAACTTAAATTTTTAGGTTGAAATGTCGTCATACATAAATAAAAATCGTAAAATAGTGAAAATATTTTGCTTTTATTAAAAGACTTTTTTTTAGTAAACAAATAAATATAATTCACATAAACATAAAATCATCTTGTCAAAAACGAAGGAATTTGTTTATTTCTATTCTTCTTTGTGTTTTTCGCATATTTTGACAGAGATGCCACTCATTTACAATTAAAATAAATAGAAAAATAGATTGGTCGACTGTCGTTAAGATGTATGTACTTAGTGAATCACTTAATCGTTAGTGCAAACAACAATAGCTGTCGATATATTTTGCGATTGTCGGATCGTTGAAATTTACAGAATCACACTACAGAAAACATTAATTTAAATTCAATGAATTTTAGAAAACCTCAAATGATACTTAAAAATTGCGAACATAAAAACTGTTACATAAATAAACGCAATTTGATGAGAATGTTATTTATATATAAATATTCATAATTTTTTTTTGGATGAAAATTTTAAGTTTTTCGGAAAATAAAGATAACAAATTATTTTATTTAAAATGTTTGGGACATTTGGTTTTTTGCGTTTGGCATCCCTAATTTGACTATTTATTATTATAAATTTATTCTCTATGTTTTTCAAATATGGCAATATTTTAATAAAAAAAGTTGAGGGAACTTTTTTTTTGGTTATTATTTTGTTACTCCATCCGACCTATATGGCCGCAATGAAGAAATATTTGGCCAGTTAAAAGAAACTATACAGCCATCTCCAATTAGCACGATTTAATGCATGTAGCCGCCCGACACAACCATTACCTTTGCAATGGAGGTTAGGGCGAGCTATTTAATTAGCAAAAACTAAATTAAACGAGAAGTTATGTCATACAACCGGAAACGCATGCATATAGGTATATAAACTAAATGCATGCCGATCAGCAACCACGGTGACCAAAAAGCAAACACCGAAACAAATGAGAAATAACAGAAAAGACGAAAACCAACCCAAAGAATTTTCTGAAATAATTTGGTATTAAGTTTAACAAATTGTTTACTTTTTCCAATATTTTGTTTACATTTATTAACAATACTCAAACCGAGGTGGAGGGTATCAAAGATTCGGCACAGCCGAATTTAACTACTTGTTTCTTTTTTTTCAGTTTTATTATTATGAAACATCATAAGATACTATAAAAATCTTCTTCTATTTCATGGAATTCAATGTTTTGTTGTTGTTGTTTTTGCTTGTTGTTTTTTTATTTACTTTCAGGGAATTTCTTTTTGAATGTTTACTTCAACTTCATGAGCAATATTCTTGCTTAAATTGACGCTGCTGTCAAAGATGAGTAGCAAATAATTTTGTAGCTTTCTCGCTCAGTATAAATCTCCATGAACTTTCTTCGAAACATACTAACGTGAAAAATAACAAAACAAATTTTAAACACACAACGTTGCATTTTTGAGAGAAGAAAAATAGAAACAGTTAAGATAGCAAGAAGAAGCAACTTGTGAGGGAACACAAAATTATAAAAAAAAAACAAACTTCTTTTGTTTTAATATTATTATTGAGAACATGTTACCTGAATTAAAATACTATTTATTATTTTTTTCTACAAAGAAACAAATTTAGTTGTTTTTTGTTTAAAAATATCATACAAAAACTTTAACAGACAGTTGTACATCTTGTGTTGTGTCAACTATAAAATGCGAGTTACAGCTTCAGACAAATATTTGTTATTTACAGAGTTTCTTCATTATTATGTAATTTTTTAAGTATATCTTATATATCAGAAATTGTCAAGCCATATGTGCATACATATGTTTATTTAAATTCATATAAGTAAGGAGATAAAATTGTCATATTCGAGTAGATTAATTTATCTGTGGCATAAGATACAACTGTTTTTAAGTGCTTTCTGTTTGTCTTCCTCTATATTTGACATTTTGTTGTCATATATTTTTTTACATTTTTAACTAGAGGTATGTGCTGTCATGTATAATATGAAAAATCTGTGATGGACTATGAGACACAGAAATATTCCTAGAGTAGGATTTTTTAAATTTTTTAAAATATGATCTTTGTTCAAATATGAACACGATTAGATTAGTATACTAGAATGGTACTTCGTACGAGTAGTTACAATAATTCTTTATATATCTACGGGTATTTTTGTGGAAAAATCCCACAATTAAGTATAGGTAATATAATCTAAAATCACTATATTTCTTGCTTATAGAAAATTCCCAAATTAAAGATAAGTGTTTAAGTAAAGACTCTGGCAAACACATGCTAGACACACTGATAATGTAGCAAGGGGATGAAAATGTGTTTGTTTCAGGTAGCCTAGATTAGTTTTAAGATTTTTGTATATAGTAGTTAAGATTTAAATGTAGAAAATGAAGTCAGCGTCTTACAAGCATTCAACGGAAGTTGTTTAAATTATTAATAAACGTATTAAAGGTGACGGTATCTAAATTGAAGTATTGCCAATTTAGATGTAACATTTGGTCCTTCGAATCGGATTTTAGATGTAAGATTTGATCCTTTGAACCGGATTTTAGATTTTACAATGTTTAATAAATCGTTTCAATTTAATACGAAATTTTTGATAAATTCAAGCCTCATAATTTAGACAGTTAATATATTAAAAATCTTTTAAATATTTAAAGTTTAAAATCGGGTTCAAGTTTCATATTAGATTGCTAAAAATTTTGTTGAGATAATATGCCTTAAAATCATGAAAATGGAGAAATTATAATATAAATACTAAACATTATGTATGTAAATTTTTTGTAGGCACGAAAGTCCCAAAGCAAAACAATAAAATAATAAAAACCAATTTTAAGCAGATTTAACCGATTTTTAAAATGTTTTAATATTTTTTATTATATATCTATCTACAATATATGTATATAAAAAGAAGTGTATATTTTGATGCCACCGTTAAGTGCGGAAACGGGTAGACAGATTTCAACCAAAATTTCAGGGTATGTTGAGGAAACAGCTACTTATTTAAAGTACCCATTTTACATATTTATTTATAATTATAATTAAAAACAAAAATTATGCACTTTTTCCTTTATGTTTAAAGATTCTTTTTAATACGTTAATATGTTTTTAAATAATTAAAAAGAAAATAAATTATGTTTTTTTTTTATTACTCTTTTATTATATATAGTTATAGATACCATTTTCTCTTATAAATCTTTTAGTATCTATACTACTTAATACTAGTGTACACCTTATGCATATTCAATTTAAAAAAAAATATATATATATATATATATATATATATATATATATATATATATATACAGAATTTATCAAATAATGATTTTTAAGTCATTTATAGTGAGTTTTGCTGTAACACATTTCCATCCTTATCAATTTTAATAGAACACAATCTTGAGCGCAAACCAATGAATTGCTGCGATACTGTTCCATTATCCACAAAACTTTTTTATTTAATAGTGGAAAATGGAAAAAAAAAAGTTGTAGCTGATATTCAGATGTATCGAAATATGAACTGATGTTATCACTAATGTGGTTATAGAAATTATATTATTTATATCTATATTTTCCTAATAATCTTGTAATCATAATTTAAAATTATACTTCTTCCATTTTATAATTCCAAATTTTAACAAACTCTCTCATTCATACACCGTTTTAATATATCTTCTTTTATCCCCATTTTCCCTAATCTTACCATATGTAATGGTACGGTTTGGTGGAAAATTCCGCTTCCGTTTCCCTGAGCCTTTGCTGGTCGCACGTGCTGGCGTGGGGCCTAGTTCGCCGGATGGGTGGGGATTTGCTCAGGCCCAGGGAAACAGCACTACAGATGTTCACGTGCGATTTTAAAAAAGCTGAAAAAAAGGTCGCTAATGGGACGGATGGCCACACTTACCTTCGGATTGGGGACGAGGTGTTCCGCCCCTTTTGCCCTCCCTACTTTGTTACCTATGATCCGTCTTATTTGGAGGTAACCCAATTAAATGGTAAGTAAAATTTGGTTTGGTTTGGTTTCCTAAATTGGGATATATAATAAGAATCTTTATTCAGCCTTCATTTTAGGTTTTTTTTTTAATTTTAAATTAATTTTATAATAATTAGAAAAATTTAGGAACAGTTTTATTTTACAAAAAAATTTTTCCTTGACAGCAAATTTTAATTTTAGGAAAATTTTAAATTTTTTGTTTTTACAAAATTTTAATTTTAGCATTTTGAATTTTAGCACTATTTAATTTTAGCAAAATTTATATTTACCTTAATTTTTATTTTTAGCCCAATTCATATTATGTAAATTTTTAATTTTAACAATATATAATTATTAGAAAAAAAATTTTTTTTTTTAATTTAAGAAAAATATTTAATTTTAGGAAAACTTTAAATTTTAGCAAAATTTGATTGTAAGAAAAATTTTAAATTTAGGAAATTTTAAAATTTTAGCAAAATTTATTTTTTTTTATAAAATTTTTAAGTTTAGCTCAATTTAATTTTAGGGAAATTTTAATTTTAGGAAAATGTTAATTTTAGAAAAATTTTTAAGTATAGCCTAATTTTAATTTTAGGAGAATTTTTAAATTTTAGCAAAATTTTGTTTTAGGAAAATTTTAGCAAAATTTTTATTTTTAACAAAATTTTAATATTTAGCTAAAGTATTTTACTTATTATAATTTTTAATTTTAGCTCATTTTTATTTTATGTAAATTTTTAATTTTAACAATATATAATTATTAGAAAAAAATTTTACTTTTAGAAAATGTTACATCTAAAATTTTTTTTTTAATTTATAATTAGAAATATTTATTTGGGTAGAAAATTTTATTTTTAGCAAACTTTTATATTTACTCAATTTTAAATTTAGCAAATTTTTATATCTAACAAATTTTTTATTTAATTTAAATTTTGTAGTTAGACAAATCTTAGGAAAATGTTAATTTTAGTACAATTTTACTTTTATAATTAATTATTAAATAGTTAGTAATATTATAATAATATACAAAATATTTGATGTTTACCAACTGACTGTGCTGTATGCAACATCCCAGGAAAAACAAACATTACCAAATAATGGGTTTTAGAATGAGATGTAACTGGTTGAAGTTTGCCTGATAAGCACATTATTTTAACACGGGGATGTCATTGGAGGTAGCTAGTTGCCTAGGAACTCATTATTTTCACTTTGAAAGTAATGCAGTATGCAATGCGCTGACATAAAATATAAGTAGATTTGTAACACATTATTAGTAACGCCTTATTTTCACTTTAGAAGTAATGCAGTGGGCAGTGGTAGGTCATTATTGGTAATGCAAAAATCAATGAGCTGCTGTTACGAAATTTTTCCTGGGATAGGAGGACTTAGCTTAAACTATGTTTAACTTGCTTTTGTTGACCTTTTCTCCTTGATGTTTATTTTATTGTTGTTTTGATAACGTCCTTCGTAGTTTTGTTTTTATGCCTGCCAAAATCTTTAAACACCAGCAAATTCCACCACAAAATTTAGAAATCACCAATTCCAATTATGGTCATTTAATCAAATATGATTTATATATTTTTTTTTTCTTTTAATATAAAAATTGCTTTCAAAATTTTGAGTATTTTTTTTTCGATAATATGTTTTTTTTTTTTTATTTAAATTATTTTATTAAACATTTTAACACTTTTCAATCAAATCTGTTTTAAAATTAATATCTTAACTATACACTACAGTTTCTTTCTTTCTTTAGAAACAACATTTCTTAAATTATTTTTGATAAGTTCTTAACAGTTCCGACTTCACTATAATACTCCTTTCACTATCAAAACTTGAAATTAAAACTACATTTTATAAATTCTTACGAGGTTTTTTCCTCAATCTTTCTGTTCTAAAATCACATTTCAACCCCCTTTCAATTCTTCGTCATCTGCCTAACAACCCAATTATTCAAGATTTTAATTTTTTTTTGCACACAAAAAAAAATCAAACAACAAACCAGTTTGTTGTTTGCAAAAAAATTCGCAATAATTAATATGTGTAACCAACACTCATACATTCATTAAATTCCCTATGTAAAAACAAGTAAGAGTGTTAAATTCGGCTATGCCGAATCTTTGATACCCTCCACCTGAGTTTTACGTTTACATTAATATCTGGACTTCTTGCACTATTTGTAACAAATGTATATAAAATATTTGAGTATGTAAACACTTTGATAAACCTATTACTGAATTATTACAACAAATGCTCTGAATTTTCAGCATTTTATAGAGGTGTCTACATATATTAGGTCATAAATTGGCACAATGACTCCCGATTTATCCCATTTTAAATACTAACCTGATCCAGATAATTACAAACAATATTAAGTTTAACCAGGTAAATGGTTTATTTTGTAATTTTCTTTTTAATTTAAATTTTTTAATATAAAGGTGCATTTTATTTTTTACAAACCTTTTCAATTTTCCAGACCTATTAGTATAGGGCACATTTGTGAGTCCGCAAAGATCAACTTTCAACTCTTACTTCTTTTTATTGTATTAAATCTATCTTTGTGTCTTTAAATTAATTAAGATAATTAAGATGAAATATTTAACAAACTGTTTTTTTTTAGTTAATATCTGAACATTTTACTGATACAAGACAAAACTAAAACTGCCAAAAATTTCAGTCAAAACTATTTTGATTGTATTTGTTAAATATCGCATAATTTTTTTCAATTTTAAACTTTAAAGTCTTTTTAAGTCTGGTAATAACTCTATAATATGAAGGAAGTAAATATGTGGATTCTTTAATAACAATGACAAGTATAAAAAAACACTTTTTTGTGCATTACATTAAAATATTATAAATTTGAACATAATTAATTTTAGAAACATAATTAATTTTAGAAAAATGTCCGATTCGTTTTTCGATGATGCTGAAAACATATCAAAGAAATACAGAACATAAATAAGATCTAAGTATACATGCTTATAACCACTGCTATAAAAAATCTTTTAAAACCAACAGTATTGCCATAATTTGAAATTGTAAAGATGCTAAATTGCAAAAAAAAGATGCTTAAACGTACTGGATGCTAAATTCTTTTTTCAAATTTCATTACCTTTATACTGAAAAATTATATACTTATTAATAAATTCTTTGGTTTTTAAATCGAAAAATTAATATAAAACATATGTTTCGATTTATATTTTTTAAATTTTAATTAAAATTATTTTGGATTTCATCTGAAATTTTTATTAACATCAAATTGAGTTTATTTTAAACTTAAATTAAATATTATTAATTTTAGAGGGATTTTTTTTTTATTTAAAATATAACAGAAATTACATTATCAAAAGATACGATTATATTAGAATAATTGGTTTATGGAATCTAACATTTCTGTGATGTCTTCATCTTCAAGTTCTTCTTGGCTCTGATATTTTTCTGACGATCGACTCTTATCAACGACATCGGTATATTGTAAGTGTGACAGCACCGATTTTTCAATTTCAATCCTTCTTTTATACGTATTACAGAACATAACAACTCGGATTTTATTCTGTTCGAAGTTTGCTTTTAACTAAAGCCATTAAACTAAACAAACGTTCAACTTCGGCTTTTGAGAAAGACAAAACTAACATAGACAATACAAATATTGATAACTCCTAAAATGGATTTTCGCCAATAGAATTTTTCAATCCATAAAGAGGTTGTATTCAGTGTTGTATCCCAGTTTTGTTCTTTGATATAACTCCATTGGATTTGAATTTTTTCTGTTTCAGATGATATAAATTTAAACTCTTCTAATATATTGGTTATCTGTTCTTTTACCCGATTTAATGTGTTTTGTATTGAAAATTTTGCCATTTTTTTAATACAATAATATTTTTTGGCAATCGACTTTCAAATTCATTAAAAACTGTTGTTGGTGTTTACATTCTTCTATTTCAAAATGTTTTGTTATATTTGTTGAAAGAAACGAGCAGTGTGGTAAAAGGAGTAGTACACAAAATTGCTGTACTACACTTTGAGAAATAAAAACATATCAATACCATTAAAATTATATATTCAAAAATTATGAAAAAACAATATCAAAAAAAGATGCTAAAAGCAACTTTTTATTAATAAAAGATTCTAAGTTAGCATCTAGCATCTTTTGATAAATTTTGGATGCTAAACGACAAAAAAAGTTGCTAAATCTAGCAACTAAAAAGCTAAAACGGCAACACTGAAAACCAAGAACAAATATTCTGTTTGAGTTGTAACATCTCATTTGCAAGCCATTTTAATTAAGCTGCGTTCACACTATGTGTTTTGCTTGTGTTTTTCTTATTGTTTTAGCACGTGCAATTTGTACACATAGTGTGCACCCTTTCAAAAACTGTTTATGTACAACACATTTGGCAAAACATATGTAAATTTTTCAATTAGAGCAGGTTCTATTTTGGCATGACAACCATATTAAAATACAATACTGCTTGTGGCGAAAGAAAAACAGAGTAAATTATAAAGCTAAATATTGAAAGAAAAATAAATTGTTTAATATTAATTAACAATTAAAAAATATATTACTTTATTTTTAACAATAACTTTTTGTAAATTCACAAATTAAATCAGCTGTTGTTTACATTTAGAGGTTATGTCATACGGAAATACATATGTACGTTTGATCGCAAAAATGATGAATTGTATGTAAAACGCCAATTTTGACACACACGCCGAATTACGTATGGATCGTAAAACTGAACTTACATATGGAAAATACACACCTTTAATTGTGTAAATTTTAAATGCACATCTAACCATATCAAAAAGATGAATTAAACAGAATTGCAAAAATATTTTCTTTATATCTGTATGTTTTTTATATTATTCTTATGTAATTCTCATGATATTTTTATCTTATTTTTTATATTTTTTATTTTTACATAATTGAAATTCAAAATGTACAAATTAAAAATAAATTTTAAAAAAAGTAGTGTAGGGAAAAAAGGGAATTTTTTTTATAAGCGTAGAGATTTCTGAAAAAATCTCCTGGCATCACTAGTACCTATTAAAAAACAATGTAAAAATTCACAAGACAACGCGACATAGACTTGCTTTGTTCAAAAGCTTCCATAAGACTGAATGAAATTGTTGCTTACTTTACTCTTTGGTGAGTATTTTCATTTTTGTTCGGCTGTATACATATAAGAAGCCAATTTGAGTTCGGTTTACTCGTGCTGCTATGCATATGTTTGTGTGTTAACAAAAATATACGATATCCCAGTCATCATTTCGAAGATTGTTTTAACAAAAATTACCTTACTGTGTCTTCTTCGAGCACTTTTGATGATTAAAAACTGCTTAATCACATGCGCTATTAGACAAAGACTAGATAATGATTTTTGCTTTCTCTTAGAAAGTGATTTAGAGAAAAATTACATTAAATAAGACTCAAAAATGAGTCGAAACTAATTAGAAAAGCGGATAAAAAGGACTCTCAAGAGCGGGTAAGGTAATATTTAATCCCAACAAAAGAATATTTTGTGATCAGCAAAAGGGCGCATTTATAACTGTTTTAATAGCACATATGAGTCAAAAAGACTCGACATGATCATTTATTGCATAAAATGCTTACTGGGATTTTATTCACTATCTGTAGAAACAGGTTTTTTAAGTAAAACAAATCTGCATACAATTTCAATTCTATTTCGTTCACAATGACACGGTCACTTTGTTTACTAGCTACTAGTAAAATAAGAAAATAGTATTATAATACACCGTAATGATGAATTGTACTTCTCAATTAGTTTATTTTTAATGTGCCATAAGAAGTTCGATTTGTGCTAAGAAAAGCATGAATATATGTTTCCCAGGGCGAAGCTTCATCATTGCACTATGATTGAGTTGAGCTCCGCGGCTATTCATAATGTGAATAGCTCGTGTCAAAAATTTTTGGTAGTTGGGAATGGCGTTTGTGTTAAGAAAGGCATAAACGCATGTTTCCCAGGGCAAGGCTCGATCATTGCACATTGATTGAGCTGAGCTCCGCGGTTATTCTTAATGTGGATAACTGTTGAAACAAAATTTTGGAAATGGCGTTTGCCTCCGTTCCGACATTAAATAACAAAGTTTAAAAATTTATTGTAATTAACATCTGACAAAAAATAGTATTTTTCTAAACAACAATTTTTTTACAGGGTAAATAAATATTTTATGGCTTACCTACCTACTACTGTTGAAAGCAAGTATGCAGGGTTTATACATGTACTAAAAATACAACTCTTAAAACCATACTATTTTTTCAACTCTAAAAATTTCAGAATTTTGTAAAAATAAAATAAAATACCGATTTATTTTAATATGCGCTTATTATGGATATACATATACAGAATATATGAATATTATTTATAGTATTTTGATATTGGCAACAGTAGTATGTATCAATTTGTAACATTTTGTGATGTTATAAAAATCGCAGAATATTGATATTGATTTTATATAGTTTCTTTTATTAATTAATTAACTTAAATATTACACCAAAAAATATTGATATTGATGAATTTTTATCTTATTAACACAACGACCACAAAAACAACATGCACAGCTATGACAAAAAACAAAATTTAGGAAAACAATATAGGAAAACGTCATATTTTTTTTACCTTTTCAGTGATTTCTCGGCACCTATGAAACCTATTGTCATGATTTAAAAACAGGAACCTTCTCAAGATGTTAGTGAATCATTCTCACTAAAAACAAGCGCCCTATCTGCCCTATTGAGGGCGTTATCACAAGAACACATATTCAAATCATATTTTCTCATGACTTTTTAATTCTTCGCTCAATTCTCGGGACCAGATTAACCGATTTGGACGATTTTAAATAGCAAACTTCTCAGGATGTTAGTGAATCATTTTTTATACCAAGGAGCACCCTAGCTATCCGATTGAAGCCGTCATCGTGATTTCCACAGACGGACAGACGGACAGACGGACAGACGGACAGCCGGACAGACGGACAGACGGACAGACGGACATCGCTACATCAACTTCGCTTGTTATAAGGATCACAAATATATATATTTTATGGGGTCCAGAATTTTTTTTCTAATTATTACAAACGGAATGACAAACTTATATATACCCTCTGCACACTGGAGTGGAGGGTATAAAAAATACTACATCTAACGATGAGTAGAACAAAGTAAGCCAATGTTAATGGCTGACAACATGGATGGGAATGAGAGCGAGTAAAAGCTTTATACAAGAATGAAATTATGCTAAAAATAGAATTTTTTGCAACAAACAAAATTGGCAAACGATATAACCATATAAGGTGTTGTTTACATGTTATAGTTTTTTCTTTTGTGTGATATACACTCAATAGATAAAATTTTCGTACGGCCGTCACACATAGAAAAAAATTGAAAAAATTATGCTAAAACGAATTTTTAGCTAATATTTTATGATCAAATGAATATTCTTTTTCAAATAATTCGACTGATTACATTTAAGGATTTTATATCATTCACATATATGACAAATTATGTCTTCATTTTATTTTTTCTCTCTATCGGAATTCATGTTAAGGAATTCATTGGTTTAACTTTACTTAAATAATTGTCATAAATATTTAAAACATCTTTAACTAAATTTTGAGAAAAACTTTTTATAAATTTTAAATATATATAAGCTTATGTTAAATGAACACTTAAAACTGATAATTTGATCGTCGTGGTTAGTCATTCTAGTTACCATTTAATTGCACTCTCGTCTATGATTTCCTAAGGTTTCCTCTATGTGGAAATGTATCAGATATGTGCAGCACATATGCGTTTTTCTTCTTTTAAGCAATCTGTAATTATTCAAAATATTTTTTAATACACACATGTATTGATATAAGGTACGTTTATAAGTTTTTTCGACGTACATTTTTACTCAATTATAGTGCAATTTGTTATCTTCTTCCAACAGTGATATATTATGTGATGAGATTTTTCCGCTGGATGCATTTTTTTTTCTCATCATTTCATTCTGAATAACTCCGCAGGTGTTAAGTATTTAAAAAAAAATGATATTAGCTTAGACGTAATTTTATTTAAAATTTATTATTGTTTCCATAACAAAACTCAAAAATCCAAAATTTTAGAAAAAAAAAATAATAATCTAACCCATAAAAACAAAGTTTTTATTAAAACCCTTTCTTTCCTTATGCACATGAATTTTGAATATCTCCGTGACTGTGTGTGACTATCTCAAAAATAATCATTGGTCACAACAAGTCTATGGACAAGTCCCGTGACTGTGCGTGACTATATCAACGTTAATCTTTTTTCACAGCAAGTCTATCGACCAAATTTTGGGTCGATCAGATAAGGGAAAATAGGTCTTAAATCACTCCGTGACTGTACTTGACCATGTGTGACTGTGCGCGATTAAGTCAAAGTTAATCATTTTTTCACAGCAATTGTATGGGCCAAGTTTCAGATTGATCGGATGAGGGAGATGACATTTGGATCACTCCGTGACTGTGCGTGACTGTGCGTGACTACCCCTAAAATTAATCTGTAGTCACCACAATCCCACTGGCCAAGTTTCAGATCAATTAGATAAGGGGGAATGGGGTTGACCCACGACAGACAGACAGACAGACAGAGAGTATGAGCTAAAAGAATGATTTTAAGAAAAACAAATATTGTTGTTAAAAATTGAATATCTTTTTAAAATCTTTCCATTACAATAAAAAAATTACGACATTTAATTAAATTTTATGATGTGTTTAGATTAACCTAATAATAAACTAACCTATGGAGGAGCTTCGACTGATGAGTGAGTTTAGTTTTACAAGTATGTTACTTTATATAGAAGTACATGTCGCCTGAAACTCATTATCAGACTTTCATACTCAACCTGTATTTAGAATATGTAAAGTTTCATTCTTATGGTTTGTTGAATTTGGCACTAAGTTTTCATATGTTTTGCAAACAAATCTCTTCGATTAAAAGTCTTTCTTATAAATCTACTTGTAGAATTAAAGTTTTTTTACTGGTGATTTTTTTCTTAAAATAAATTGATTTGACAAGTAACCACAAAAGTGTGGAATGCTATGTAGCAATTTTTTGTATGTATTTATACCCTATACCACTATGTGGTTTGGGTATAATGACTATGTGCTGCTGATTGTAACTACCAAAAATATTTGACCTAGACCCATCTTCTATTATACCGTCGAATCAGAATTACTATCAGATTCGATTTAACGATGTCCGTCCGTCCGTCTGTGTGTCCATGTAAACTTTGTAATCAAACTGCAGGTGGCAAATATTAATATATTTTGATGGAATTTGGTATATAAGCTGCTATCGACCATAGGATGAACACTGTTGAAATTGGTGGGAATCGGTCTATGTTCAGACCTAGCCCCAATACAAATGACCCCTATGAAATCGACATAAATTGCCATAAGATCCCAATTGTCATATAGATCTTACTTAAATTGGGTATGTATGCGTTTATTACATCCATTAATGAGTGGTCCAAAAATGATCCTTATGGGACAGCTCTTACTCATAGGCCCCATATAGAGCTGCTTCCCGATCTTCACTTAAATTTATCAAAAAACAAAAATATTGCACTTATTCTTCTCAAATTTTGTTTGTATATATTTTTGCAAAATACAAGAGACTTTACCAAACATGGTCAGGATCGGTCCATTTGGGCCTAGTCCCCATATATATAAAGCATCGGATATGAACTTTTTCATATCTGTAATTTTCTTACTTGTTTTTTTTTATTTTTATTATTTTTTTATTTTTATTATTTTTTTATTATTATTATTATTGTTTTATTATAATTTTTTAAATATATTTCTATAATTGCTTATTTTAGATTGTTTAAATAACTTTGGTTGAAATAATTGCCGTCATTTTTATCGGATGTATCAGATCGCGAATTGATGTTTTAATTTTTCGCAGTACTCGAGCCAGAACACGAACTTAATATATAACTGAACTCGAACCTGTTTATTGTTCATGTTCTGTTTTTTCGCAGTACACGAGCTAGAACACGAACTTAAAATATAACTGAACTCGAACCCTTTTATTGTTCATGTTTTGTTTTTCGCTGTGCACGAGCCAGAACACGAACTGAACTCGAACACGTACCAAACCACCAACTTAAAATTATGCTATACACAACAAAAAATCCGTGATAGAAAAAGGTTCATGTAGATGACGAAATATTAAAGCGAAACACAGTCATGATGTGTTCGGCACAGTTTAAAAATTAAGAAACACACATAATTGATATGAAAATAAAAATATGTGTTGGCTGCTTCAGAACAGAACATTGTATGTTTCATGTGTGTATTTTCTGAACCTTGATAAATAGGCATAATGGACTACAAGTAATGTTATATTAAGATAATGGTGAATATAAACTTGGTAAACTGTATATAGTTCTTAAAGTTTTATTTTGCATACTTTGCAGTGATTTCAAAACATTTCTGATTTTATATCCGTAAATTATTGCCATATATTTCAAGTGGCTTTAAATCAGCGCTTAATATACTAACATTTTGGTTCTAATATTCAATTTATTTTTCATTTTATACAAAATACCAATAGCCGGTGCAATTTTAGCTTTGACTTCAAAAATATGCGTGTTCCATAAAAGATTAATTTGCAAAGTAATACCGAAATATTTTACCTCATGGGTTTCGTTAATTCTATTACCATCAACAAAAATATTGAAATTATTATTCACAACATAAGTATTTGTTCTAAATCTGATTAATTTGTTTCTATTTGCATTCGAAATTAACTTGTTCAATCGAGCTTATTCAAATATCGTTCAATGTTCAATTTTAGTGTGAAATCATATTTTTAATGTATAATGGACCAGTTAAGTTCAAGTTACGAATATCATTTAGATATATAGAAAATAGCAGTGGCCCCAAGCAACTCCCTTGCGGCACTTCACACTCAACATTTAGCATTTTTACAAATTGTGTCCGATTTTGAAAATAATTCTCAAACAATTTCAGAGCCCATCCCAACACACCATAATATCTTAACTTCTGTTTCACTACACCTTGGTCAACCAAATCAAAAGCCTTTGTCAAATCCAAAAATAAACCTTCGACACCTTTGGAACTATTATCAATACTATTACATATAAAGTTTACAACATTAATCAAAGTTTCATCAGCACCACAGCCTTTCTTGAATCCAAATTGGTATTTATAAATGTAATTGTTATTTTCAAAATTTGATAACAGTCTCTGATGACTGGAAAATGGAAAAAAAAAACTCTGCGTGATTACCTGGTGATTTAATGTAGAAATAGTGTATAAAATTGAAAAAGAATCGGTCAAGTAGATTTTTAGTTTCGATGTTCATCTAACGGCTATTCACAACCTATTTTAGAAGGCGGCCAAAAATCATTTTTTTATGGTTACCGATTTTAAAGTTTTAATGTTAAAAACTTCTCCAACATGATGACTTGATGACAACAATTCTGTTTTTATATCAGCAAATGGTGTAGTATGGTGAATTCCCTTGCTAAATATTTTATAAGTTCATTCCTGCTTTAACTGATTGGCATGAAAGCATATATTCTTCGAGTGAAGGTTTTTACTATTTTTCTGTATGACTCAATGTTTTCAACCATTAACCTTATCTTAATTATCTTTACCTTTTCCATCATCTTCATTAAGTAACTCGAACTGATTCACGTTAGATGTACTAGGCTTAATAACACATTGTTTTTTATACAAATGCATGTTATTTGAATTTGTCAACCGTCGCACTGTGGACCATATTTTGAGAAAGCGGCCAAAAATAATTTTTTTATGCTTACCGATTTTAAAGTTATGTTATTTATTTGCAAGCAAATACCAGTGAACCTCGGGAGCCAAAAAATTGCGACTCTATTTCAACCATATCACAGCAAACTGGGTCTTCGAAAATGAACTTTCTCAGTATGTTGCTAAAATTAAAAATTTCTTTGTAAATTTTAATTTTTAAATGACTGTAACTTTTTTGTTTAAACAGATTTTGAAGTAAAAAAAACTTTGCATAATTTTGTAACTATTAAGCTATTATCGTTAGAAACATAAATTCACTTAGAAATTAGAAAACAAAATTTTTTTAAAAAGGTCAAAATTTCCCGAAAATGTCCTACTTAATAGCGTATAACTCCTTCCCATCAAAAGCCATCAAAAAAATCTTGCAATCTTCTATAGTCCGAACCCTTCCCTACATTCGTATACCTCACTATATATATGCCAGTTTCCACCCGTGTGCACCAGAACAATTTTTTTGACCAAAGCTCTGATATTTTTTTATACGGATCGACTCAAAATAACTTTCTGTGTCGATTTAACGAAACCAAAAGGGAAACCAAAGATGTCATAACTGAAGAAGTTCAAAAAATTAATTTGATGACCAAGACATTGAAGTAAATTTGAAAATGTGTCTCACAATGATTGATGGAAAATTTGTACAGGATTTAACCGCAACAAAGTGTAGCATAGAACATATTCGTTTCTACCAACAAGAATATTTTTCTATCGAAATATAAAAAGATCATATTACGCACAAAACAATAAAACGATCAACACTGTTTGTATTGTACACAGTGTATGTTGTGACTACAGTAACATAAGCTAGATGTTCGCAGTCAAGCTGATATAATATGCACTATAACAGTGATCGTTGTGTTTTACTTATAAATTTAACTAAAGATGTCCTGTCCATTGTTACACTTTCCCACTTTATATGAAATCACTTTGTAAGCATATTTAGAGTATAAATTAAGTTCGATTATATTGAATGAACACACTTTGCTATACAATATCAAAGAGCTAAATTGTTCGGCTCTGGCAAAGAATAAAATAATAAAACACATCAATAAAACTAAAAACAATTTTTGTGTTTCTTTTGTTTATAAAAGTCATCGTCAAGGTGCATTATATGCCAAAATCATCAAGTCAATTAAGCCAACCCCCACCACAAGACGATAGTTTTAAGGAAGCCTACGAATTTCGGATATCCCCTCTTCATGCTAGAATACGTTGGGTTATGATTAGGAATTTGGTCCGTTATCGAAAAAACAAAGAAAATGATGAAAAATAATGCAAAAAACAGTAGTAGGGATATGCGGTTAAGAGACCATTTTTTCAGTGCAAGTGCGCCTCCATAGGGCGTGGCACCGCCCACTTTTCTTATCAGTCATAAGTAAGCGGAAAACCACAGCCTTGAGGTGAGAGCAAAACCGTGACCACAACTTGTGATGGAAGCAAAACCGCAGAGAACGTCATTGATAAGAAGTAGATAACTGATAAAAGGATGTGTGTGGATGTGAGTCAGAGCTGTAAATGAGTGATTACTTGTGTGATTGGAAATTTGTGTAGGGGATGTGGTCGATGGATACAAAGTTATGATTGCGGGGGATACAAACCTATGATCGGGGGAGTAGATAGCTATGATTCAGGGGATACAAACCTATTATCGGGGATAGAAACCTGTAAGTCTATGTAAATCAAAAGATATTTGTTTTTAATTTAAAAATATAAATTTTTATTGGTTTTTTTTTTAATTTTTATTTTTTATTTTAAACCTAAATATAATTAATTATTTCTGAAAAGAAAAAAAACAGAAGAAAAAAAATTATTTATATAAAAAATAATAAAAAAAATTTAGATATAAAAAAGAAATATTTTTTTGGTATAAAGTTATAATTACATATCCTATATGTTGGGCGAAATATGAGCCACTTATCCATCATTATAATTTGCCCTAATATGTTTTATATTAACATGGGGAAACAGTGTGTATCCTCCCACACCATGATCATATGACGGAGGTAAAATTTAATTGCAAATTATTTTGCAAGTAGATGCTGGAAAAAGACGAATCAAAAACATGCCATATAGACCTGAAATCATATCAAACAGAATATCAGGAGAGAGATGGTGGATGAACATTAATTGAAACCAGCAGATTCTAGCGCTTGAAATTCGACTGCAACTTCTAGACAATTTTTTTTTTCAACTTTGCCAATTCACAAACCAACACTATTTTGGTTTATTATTATTGTGAATGGCGAAAACAAACTCATTAACAAACACATTAACAAATTTAATAAATACACACATAGCATCCATAATATTAAGAGGGTAGGCGATTTCTTGTGACCGATGTTTTGTTTTACCGTTTAGCGTTTATTTTGAGTAAATTGCATATAAATTTGCTACTAACAAATACACAAAATTATAAAACGCTATGTGTTTAACAAATTTGTTAATGTGTGTGCAATAAAAATGGGTTTGTTTTCTTCTGTTGATTTGAGAATTGGCTATAATTGATTAGCATACCTTTAGGGTCTTTATTTAATTAAAAAATAAAATTTCCTAGAATTTGCACTCGAATTTCGAGGGCTGAAATTTGCTAGTATGTATAATTTTATGTACATGTTAGTAACAACTTTAAATGCAATTTACTCAAAATAAAGAAAACAAATTAGAAATCTGTAAATCTGGTGAACAGCTATAAGGAAATACCTTTCAAATAATATACGTCTGGTCAAAATCGGGATAAAACGGCAGAACAAAACATCGGTCACAAGAAATTGGCAAGCTTATTAATATTATAGATATCGCATATTTAAATTAATATCACTAACTAAATAAGCATTTCGTACCACAATTTGTTTGTGTTGCTTAAGTAACGTCATATTGAAAACTAATTAGATTTTAATATAAATTCTATACTTTAGAGGAAAACTTTATCATAGTGATTTCTAACAAAAAAAAAAATTAAGAAATAACTATAAGCTATATCAAAGCACAGATATGTAATTAGTCAAAGATTGGTAGAAGTTTTGTAAACAACTTACCTGTTGAACTACATTTACCGGGTTATCAATTTTGCGGTCCAGGAACAAAATTACAAAAACGATTAGCTAAAGGCGATAAAGGAATAAATTGGTTAGATAGTGCTTGTAAAGAACGCGATATTACATACTGACAATCACAAAACATCGACACAAGACATCAGGCTAATCAAATATTAGCTCAGCAGGCTTGGGAACGAGTAAAATCTAAAGATATTGATTTAAAGGAACGTGCAAACGCTTGGTTTGTAACAAACGCTATGAAAATAAAAGATAAACTTGGTTTAGGTATGAAAGGTAAAAACCATCCAAATCAAGAAAATTTAAGGAAAAAAAAGAAAGAGAAAAGCGTATGATAAAAAGCTATTTTCAACTACTCTTAAAAATACATTGAAGCTCTTAAGAAAAGAAAAACCTGCTAATATAAAAGCAGTTGTTAAAATTGCACAAAAAGCTGTTCAATCAAATTTCAGAAGAAAGAAAAGGGCAAATGTTGTTATACCAAGATTTATCCAAATGCCAAAAGTTGCTGGATTTCAAGAATTAATCCCCATTTCAACAGCATTTTTTGTACTTGGCGGAACAGCTTTTGTTAAAGCTGGTAAAGAAAGAAAAAACAAATAAGCAAATTATAGTCGGTCTAGCCCAACTATATGATACCCTATACCATGGTTAAGAGACCCTATCTCTTCGGTCCAACTAATTGGATATAGGAAATAAGCATAAACCAAATTTGAGTGGCATTTTTATTAATTTTTTTCGCTGCAGATATGTAAAAGTTCATATCGGATACTATATTTATATGGGGACTAGGTCGAAAAATGGACCGATTCTGACCATATTTGGTAAAGTCACTTACACTTTGAAAAAATATATACAAACCATATTTGAGAAGAATCGGTGCAATATTTCTGTTTTTTGATAGATTTAAGTGAAGATCAGGAAGCAGCTCTATATGGGGCCTATGACTAAGAGTTGTCCCACAAGGATCATTTTTGGACTACTCATGAATTGATGTAATAACCGCATACAAACCCAATTTGAGTAAGAACTATATGACAATTTGGAACTTATGGCAATTTATGTCGATTTCATAGGGGTCATTTGTATGGGGGCTAGGTCTGAACATGGACCGATTCTCACTAATTTCAATAGCGTTCATCCCATGGCCGATAGAAGCTTATATACCAAATTTCATATAAATATATTGACATTTGCGACCTGTAGTTTTATTACAAACTTTACATGGACACACAGACGGACGACTCAAAAAGTGATTCTGAGTCGATCGGTATAATTACCCAAACCACATAGTGGTATAGGGTACAATGACTTTGTGCTGCTGTTTGTAACAACCAAAAATATTCGTCCTAGACCCATCTTTAATTCTACCGATCGACTCAGAATCACTTTTTGAGTCGAAATAGCAATGTCCGTCCGGTATAATGAAAAGGAACAACTAGCAGAAGCTAGTCGTCATAACAGATATATGAAATCAATTGCTATGGGAAAAGGTTTATATCTTAAACCATATAGGAAAGGTTATGAACTTTATTATAAACCAGCTCCAAAAAACTTTTAGATAGTCTACCCAAACCAGCACTAAATGATACCGATTTGATTAAATATGGTAAATATCTCAAACATTTTAGTGGTTTTTTATGCGCGATTCTTTACCTAAAAAACCACTATCACAAGAATGTGGAATTGTTAAGTTAGACAGTTCACACGGCGCTGGAACTCATTGGCTAGCCTATTCGATTAAAAAGAATATTTTGACAGTTTTGCAAACTATGTTTGAAATAGCTACTTATTTAAAAACATCCATTCAATATAATATAAGCAAAAAAAAAACTAAAGCGACAAAAAGTAAATTTTTCAGGAAAAGGTTTTTTTTAGTTTTCTCTGTACTCAGTGGAGGTACTAACATCAACCTTTCAATTTAAGGTGTATTTTTGAGTAATCAACAAATATTTATCGTTTTTTTAGTTTTTTTTTTTTTAAATAAGTCGGTTTTTTGTGACCTAAGTTTTTTTTTTGCTGTCATTGTATCAAGCTGAAGCGATGTATTTGTGTCGGTTAAGTAAAAAACAACATTGCATAGAAATATGCACCAGCATATTTTTTAAAAATTTATTTTGGAAATTAACATTAATATTAAATACAATAAAAAAAATTAAATTCTTTGTAATGTAAAGTTTATTCTTTAGTGTCTTCTTCATCTGTTTCTGGTAATCTATCTTTAATAGTATCTGCGTGTTTTAGGCTTAAATATTCGTTGTGAAATTTTTTATGAATTGTATTTTTATCACAGTGTTTTTAAGTCATTGTATTTAGCAGATGCAATTTTCAACAAACCCTTATATGGAGAATTGGTCCATTTGTTCTTATAGGTAAATTGCGTTTTGAGCGTGAAATCGTTTTAAGATCGATTTTTGCTGTTTTAGAGTCTTCAAAATAACCATACGTAAGTACGATATAAGAACTGTCTTTTTCAAATATGGCAGAGCGTAGAGTTTGAAATTAAATTTTTATTGAACTAGGAAACAGAATTTTCGAAATTGCTTTCCAGTCTTTAAAATCTCCATTATTCACCAAAACACATTTACAACCAGCTGGACGAGTTCTTGCATTGAAGAGCACAGTATACCATTCACTTGGAGCCCAAACACTTCTATCATGGAGAAACGACTCAATAGTACTTTGGAGTCCACAGTCATCATTGTATGTCCAGGTAATAAATATTTAATTTTTATTTTCTTTATAAAATTAGCAGTAAAGTGCTATCGAAGAACAGGTTCCTCTGTGGTCAACAAGTTTCAAATATTGGAACAATACCGTGGAAATTTCATTGCATCCTCTTTTTCTGTCAGTCTCTCCCCACAAGAAGCAGTAACCATTTTTAGTACCATTTTAATATACACTTTCGTTATAGTATGAATATTTTCTTGAATAAAATAATGTAACAATTTTTGCATAGGGTGTATTTAAAACTTTTTGCAGATCGAAGCTAGCGCATAAAAACGATGAATTTGTTTTGCTTTGTATCTGTTCCTCCATAAATATTTTTTACACTGTTCTTTGTCCTTTATATGATTGTTGTATTTTTCAGACAGCCCGATTGTTTTTCTTTCTGCCTCGTCCAAGTTTTTGTAGCTTTCACATATAACGCATTTTTCCTTTTTAGGCAAGTGGAAACCAATATTAAAATTGTTTTTAAAAACTGAACGAAAAACTCTTAGGGTCAATTGAGACGATTCCTTATGAAAACTTATTAAATGTTGAGTATAGGACTTATACAAACCAGAAATGTTTCGAAATTCACTTGAAATATACAGCTTATTACTTTTATTTCGGAAATAATGCGACGGAACTGCGGGCAAACTTTCAATAAAAGATCTTAATAGCAGTACTTTTGATTCATCATATTAATTGTGAGGCTTAGCTTTCGTTTTATTATCGCTAACAGCACTCAATATATTTTTATTATTTCTGATGGCTTTTAGCATTTGTTGGGATATATATAGTGTTTGAAGTAAAAATTGTTGACAAACTTTAATACTTTAGAAGTTGTAATTTACATTGTACTCATAGGTGTATTGTCTTTTCTCACTTTCAAATCTTTTTCTGCCAACAGATTTACGTTTAATACACGAGCGCAGCTAATCCTTTTGTCTATTTTTGATGCCCATGCCCCAAAAATGCTAGTTTATTAGCACCCTGTCCTCTTCAGTGAAATTGGAGCCGCAGTTCCTTCCACAATTCTTATGTATATAGAGATTCGGTTTAACTGCGGTATTTTGCTTTTTCTTTTTTGTTAATCTCTTAGGAACAGCTTCAGGAGCTTTGTATCCCCTCTTTGCTATACACATTTCTTCTTCAATGTCTAACTCGGAGTCGCTGCTGCTATACGGAACAAGACTAATTTTTGCTGGCAACTTAAAATAAAAAAAATATTACACATAAATTACATTTAGGAAAAAGCAGCCAAAAATGATTTTCTTTGTTTCTTATTGGACAAATCATTAACATGTGTCTTTCAAATCTGGTCAAAATCGAAGAAATTTCCATAATCAACAAAAATATAGTTACCTTTCATTCACCAGATGCCATTTTAATAAATATTTGCAAAACTATTAACACAAAATTTTAAACTTTTCTAACGCCATACAAATAAATTTCAAAATGAAAATTTAACTTAAATGACACAACGCTGTCAGAAAATTTTTAAACAAAAAAAATGTCGCTTGAGTTATTTTTGTTTTGACTTTTTCCTCGTAACGGTACATTTGAAAGCTTTGAAATTTTTACAGGTGATGGGAATTATGTTTCTTAATCGATTTTCATCGAAAAACGGAAATCGATAATTTAGTCGCTTAATTTTTTTTTTTTTTTTTTGTTGTTAGGGCTCGATAATTATAATCAAAAACAAAAATTTAATACTTACAATTGTGGTCATTTATGTTTTAAATTTTAATAAATATAATTTGAAATAAATAAAAACAAAATTGATTTTGTGTTGTTTTTTTTTCAATTTTCTTCTATTTTGTGATGACCCCATGCATAGGTATCAACACCATTTTCTCTTATACATCGCTTATCATCTACATAACTTAAGCATAGCTTAGAAAATTGTAGAATATACACTTCATGTATCTTAAATCTAAATATATACATCGAGTAATAATATAATTTCCTATCAAATAGACATTTTCTAAAATCGGCTATATTAAGTTACGTAACACATTGCTTTATACCTTTTTTTATTTCTCTTTCTTCTTTATCAATTTTAATAGAATATATTTTTGCTCTTAACCCAATGAATTCGTTCATTATTTTCCCATTGCATTCATCCTTAATCATGCCAAAAACTGTTTTATTTAGCAATGGGAAATTGAAGACATTTGCCATTTAATAACCAGACCTACCGAAATAAGTGCTAATGTAATTTCTAATGTCATTATAGAAGTCATTTTTTCGAATATCATAAATAAACGACTCTGTATCCATAAATTTCAGACTTATATCTGCCCGATATTTAGGTTCCATGTAAACATAATGAAAATCGTATATTTTCCATTTAGATAACTCTAAAACGGAAAAGCCAACGTACATTGGTTCGTTATAAACCGTATGAGCTCTTTTCATTTGAATTACAACCATGTCATCGGAGATCTTAAGTCAACTATGAAAGTTATTATTAGCTATAAGTGCTCTAGCCCCCAATCTCCTATCCTTGCTCAGTTAGTCACACACATAATATCTTTCCTCTTGCCTACATTTTCCATGGTCTTACCATAAACAGCATTGTTTAACAGCTTGAAAAAATTTTGTTCAAACGAATTTTCTATGGTAATTATTCAAATCAATATATTTTTTCAACCAATTCGATTGATTAAATTTAAGAATTCTGTGTAATTTCTTTAAAATAAGACCATGTTGAATGCACTGTTGAAGAGTTCGATAATGTATAATATAATTTGTTTTGCTGTTCAAGTCTATGATTAGTTTAGCCTGTTTCATATTCTCATTTTTTTTATTTTGAGCACAAAATGGTAGGTCGTTGTGATAATCGTATAACGAAGATGGGTATTCTAGATCTACTTCCAATATGTATCCAATTGGCGAATAATGTTTCACTTCATTTAAATTGAAATTTTAAAAATTTTCCACGCATTCAAAGTTATTTTAGGGGAGATATTTAGACATTGCATAACCATATAAATTTTTAACATCTAAATTAGATAATTTTATATTTTACCAGAATCGTAATTATCCAAATATTTATTATTAGCAATTGAATATCATTTACTGCATTGAACAATACAACCCCTAATATCACGAACAATGAAATGATACATATTAATGATTGGGGCGGTAATACGGTAATCATACGGAAAGACACCTTTACGTTTCACTAATTTAAACTCATAATAGTTGGGGTAAATTGATTTTACAGTATTTAAATCAGTATCAGCTAAGTAATCAGATAGTGTTTGTAAACTTGAAGGCATAAATCTAAAAGAATTTAGAAAACGATGTTCATTGGAATCTTTATCATTTACCTCAATTCTTTTAGATATCTATACTAAAAGAGGTAATGTGTGTTTGTTTGTGTTGTGTTGTGTTTGTTTGTAATCTCCGTAACTACTCATCTGATATTCCTGAAATATTCACAGAGTCATACTGCGGATATGGGAAGTGATATAGGGTATAATTTTTAAATATTTTTAGAGGGCGTGACAACTCCCACACAAAGTAAATATTTAATATCAAAGATATTGGGTAGTTTGATAGAGAAAGCTTTGCAAATTTGTCTCAGGTCATCTATTGTTAATATTAGTAGCTACGCCCGAAATGGGCGGGATCCCATACAAGCAATATTATATATCTCGAGGATTGTGATAGAGAGAGCTTTTGAAATTTGTCTGATGTCACCTATTATTAATGTGGGCAGTATCAGACCAATAGGCGTGGCACCTGCCATACAAACTAAATATAAAATGCCATATATCTGGAGTACTGTTATAGTAAAAGCCTTGGGACCATTTGTGAGCCCATAAGTTATTCATGTGAGAAGTTAGACAAAAAATGAACGTGATCGGAGTAGTGGGCGTGGTACCGCTCGTATGTAGTTAATATATGATATCATCCAACTGGTGTACTAAAAAAGGGAAGCTTTGACACTTTGCGCGACCACATCAGATCTTAGTATGAGTAGTCGGACAAAAAATTGGCGGGTTCACACCAATGGGCCTGTTACTCCCCATGCAAAGTAACTATTTAATGTCATATATCTGGAGTACTGTAAAAGGGAGAGCTTTGTGGCTTTGCCTGAGCCCATAGGTTCTTTGTATGATTAGTCGAATAAAAAAATGGGCGTTATCGAACTAGTGGGCGTAGCACCGCCTATGCAAAGTAGATATCTATTATCATATAGCTGGTGTACTATAAAATGAAAGACTCGACATTTTGCACGAGTCCATCAGATATTAATGTGAGTAGTCCAATAAAAATTGGATGGGATGGGAGTAGTGGGCGTGGCACCTCCTATATAAAAAAATATGAAGTACTACAAAAGCGACAGTCTTGAAGCTTTTGACAAGTACATTGGTTATCAATGTGATTTGTCGTGGAAAATATAGCGCCAAAATCGAAAATCGATAAACCCAAAATCGCGAAAAATAAAAATCGCCCAAAAAACAAAACTCTTCAAAATCAAAAATGGGCAAAATCAAAAATCGCTAAAAATAAAAATTGCCAAATGATATTTTAAGTTCAAGGCCAATAGTTAAGTGTTGCCAGATCTAATTCGGAAAATCCATGTTCTTCTCATGGGCAGCTACATGTACCGCCAGGGTACGAAAATCTGTTAATTGTTGTACCGAAAGAAAAAAAAAACAAAAATCATCGTATATCAGCAAGTATCGAAATAAAAGAATCTATACTAATAATCTATACTAGCATAATAACGTGTGTAGTCCGACAAAAAAATGGGCGGGATTGGACAAATGCGCGTGGCACCCCCATACAAACTTAACATTAAATGTGATATATCTGAATTACTGTATTAGTGAGAGCCTTGGGACTTTTCGTGAGTCCTTTCATTACGATTCAGGGGGGAGGGAGTAGCGAAGCACACCGGGTTATGTCTAGTAGAGACATACAATAACTTATTTATCGGAAGAATATTTATATCTCCTTTTTTAGATAGAAGTTTTTTTACAAACAAATGGCAATAGTATGCCGAAAGGTTATGGAAAAAGATGGGTACAAATTTCGCAATATTATGATATTCCAAATAACATTTTTTATGTGCTGGACCTCTACAATCACCCGTTAAATGACAGTGATCAGCTACTCTATCTTCGATAGTAAAATTTTGTCTAGAAATATGGCAAATGTTATCTTCCTTTTGTCTTTTTTCTTGATCTAATGTTTAGGAATTCATTCATAGGTTTGTTGAACTTAAATAATTACTATATTTATATATATATATTTAAAAAATCTTTTACTTAATTTAAAAAAAAATATATGCTGAAACTATTGCATTATATATCCTTAATATGTCTAAACTTATATCAAAACTACACTTTATATAATAACTATAGGCAAAAGGTACATGTTTTTGTCAGCTAATGTGAATTTTGAATATCAACTGTTTCCAGAAGATATTCAAAATCAACGTATACGACAAACGGTACTAACATTTGATTTTTATAGTTCTTAAAGTTAATAATCTTTTAATCTACGCTAGGCATTTCAGTTACCAGTTTATTACATTCTCCTCGATGTTTTTGTAGGGCTGGTTCATTATGGAAATACATCAGACAGCTGGTGCACATATACATTTTTCTTCGATGTTGTATTAGTTGACTTGGATCAATCTGTAATTATATAAAGCAAAAAAAAATTTTTCTGTAGTATTCGTATTTAACATGACATTTTTAATTCTTTTTCCTTATAAATTTATTTCAACTAGCAGCTTCCAGCGCTCGAGATTCGAGTGCAATTTCTAGGCAGCTTTATTTTTCAACTTAGCCAATTCACAAACGAACACTTATATGGTTTATTATTGTAAATGAAGATAACAAACTTACTAACAAACTCGTTAACAAATTTAATAAAACACACATAGCATATGTATAATTTTATATATGTGTTAGTAGCAACTTTAAATGCAATTTACTCAAAATAAAGGAAAAAATTTAAAAATCTGTAAATCTGCAAAACGGCTAAAAGGAAATACCATTTAAATAAAACACGTTTGGTCAAAATCGGAATAAAACGGTTGAACAAAACTTCGGTCACAACATATCGCCTAGCCTATTAATATTATAGATTAGCTTCTTTGAAATGCTTTTAATCCATTCAATATGAAACTTGTCTTCAGCTTCCACCAACAATAAATTAATATGATGAGACTTTTCATCTGTTGAAAAAAAGTAAGGTCCTATAATTTGGTTATTCTCCAAGCCAAAGATATTTATACTTATATCCGGATTATTTAACTTAAAGACTTTAATTTGGTTGACTGGTAGCGGAAAGCATAAGTTTTTAAAATTTAAGACACACTGTTCTCCAGGATTATGATTTCAGCTGTAATGTCTGTAATTTTATATGATAAACGTTTATCTGTATGATCTGAGACTGGGTAAAATGCCGATATTAAAACCCATTTAAAGCAAAATTCATCATTATTTTTCGCATTAACACATCCCTGTTTATTTGCAATAGTTGGCGGTAACCGTAAGTATTGTAATCCTTATACATTTATATTGATTGATATTAATTTCAGTATGCGATATTCCACATAATGTCCATCCACTATCTCTCTCCTGAAATCCGCTCATTTTTGTTTTTAGTATACTAAATGTTGAATACAGTTGTCCAATTCCTTTGTTCCTCAAAGGTCATCGGTTGCCACACTTTCACTGACTATATCCATTTTTGTTTGATGTGATTTCAGGTCTATTTCACGTAATTGTGATTATTATTCTACCAGCATATACACTCCTTGTCACTTGAATAGGACACCCCCTAAGTGTGTTTGCGATCACCCACTGCTCCCAAACCAATGATAATAGACTTATTTTTTTTTTTTTTAATTAAAGATCATTTAATTGCTTTGTCTTAACCAGCAGGAATTCTTCATGGTAAAGCTTTAATCAGTAACAAAAAATTCTTAAACTCAATCCGTCAAATTCAGGGGCTCAAATTTTGCGTCACTTGAATAGGGCAGTTAAACAAAAAAACATTTCAGAGATCTCAGATTATTTTTAACATAAAAATGACTTAAATATAGGGTAATAGGTTTAATTTAGAAGAAAAAAAAATTGTTTTAATAATGCGTCGAGCCACCTTGATGTCCCAAAACTTCAGTCATCCGTTTTCGAAGAGATTGATACAAGCTAGCCAAGTAATTTAATGAAATCGTGTCCCAAGCTAATTCGATTGCTGTAACTCGTTCGGGTACACTCGAATATTGCTTTCCTGTGCCATATATTTCACGTGTCAGCCACCCTCAAACATTTTCGATTATATTTAAATCGGGTGAGTATGGCGGCCAGCTTAAGAGGTCCACATTTTGGCTCTGTATATAAGATTTTACGGCCCGAGCTGTATGTATCGGCGCATTATCTTGTTGATATATCCATGGGAGAGGCCCGAAATGGTTTTGAAAATATGGAAACGCCTCTTTTAACATTTCTTTGTAGCACAAAGCATTCATCGTTGATGACACAAATTTTAGTTTGCAGGTGCCATAGTAGGAAATAGCCCCCCACACCATAACACCTCCAGCTCGGCTATGCAGACTGTCCAAATGATGGGGTTCCTTGCGGAGATCATGGAAAAAGTAACTATAACCATCTGGGCCTTCTAAATGATACTTTTTTTCGTCTGAGAAGACCACTTTATGCCACTGAAAGGTCCAGGCCACATGTTTGCGACAAAAATTGAGGCGTTGCGCTTTTTTTGCCGGGTTAAGGGGAGGCTTCTTCTTTATTTTTAACCTCTTTAGGTGTTTAGCCTTTATAATAACGCGATGGACAGTGGATACACTGGCATTTACATCACATTTTGCACGAATTTTCGCCACAGAGTCGTGAGAATTTGACGCTTTTCTTAATATGAGGCGTCTTTCCAATTCGGTGAGCACACTGTACGTGCCGCCTTTCATATTTTTTCCATATTCATACTCATTACTTAAGAATCCCGATATGCCGAAAATCACAAAAAAAATTCGATCAGCGAAAACTCCGTGAGCACGTGCCAAAGTAGACGATCAAACAAAATGCATGTTCTATTCAAGTGACACAAAAATACTGACTCAATTTCAAGCGAATTCCAACATAAAACAAGAAAAAAAATATAACGGTTCTTTGCCACAACTTGCAGCTTGTTGCTGAGAGAGATAAATAATTGCACAAAGAGAACGTGCAAAAATTGAGTTATTTTATCATTTCGCTTTTGAGTTAGAGGCAATTGAAAAAAGAGTGTACTGGGTATCCTATTCAAGTGACAAGGAGTGTACCTGCAAAATAATTCGCAATTAAATTCTACCTCCGTCATATGATCATGGCGTTGGAGGAGACACACTGTTTCCCCATGCTGAATAAAACATATTAGAAGAAATTACAATAATGGATAAGTAGCTCATATTTAACGGATATGAGATAACACCTATCCCAACATGGGACTTCCCCCAATTTATAGAATATGTAAGTATAACTTTATACCAAAAAAAAAATTTTTTTTTTTTGTATTTTGTATCTGTATTTGTATTTTGTATTTATTTATTAAATGCGATTTTCCATTACAACAAGACACTATATATATATATATATATCAGTAACTCTTAATCTAAATTTAAAATATTATAAATTACAATTAAAAAAACATAAAAAAAATCAAATAAAATCAATTAAAGTATTGGTATAGTAGTTTTTTAACCCTATTGCGTTGCTTGTATTTTGCATGACATTAGAAAGCTGATTCCAGAGACGAATAGTTACAATAAAAAATTGACATTCAGAGGCATGGTCCCGGTATTTAAATTGAAATATTCGATTCCCTCTGGAAGATCTTGCGAACTTTAATCGTTCAAAAAGATTTTTGGAGCCTTTGTTATAATAATTTTATGTAGAAATATAATGTTCTTGAATTTAATATAGTTGTCAAATGACATGTGTAAGACATGATACGAGCATTGGGATACATGATCAAATTTTCTTAATCCAAAGATATAGCGAATAATGTTGTAGAAAGTTACAGTAAGTTTTCTCTTATCCCTAGAGTTGCAACCTGTGAAAACCTCAGATGCATACAGTAAAGTTGGTAAAAGATATGTTTTAGCAAGTAGCAATCTTATTTTCAGTGGCGTAAAGTGCTGTGTTAATCATAAGCTTCTTATCATACAATAAATTCTGCCACAGGATTGGTTAATATGATCTGACCAAGTCAGAGTTCCATTAAACACAACTCCGAGATTTCGTACAGAGCCCACGATGTCAATTTTAGAGCCCCCAAGGAAGACATTAATCTCATTCTCCAAATGCATCACTTTCTTCTTTATTATAATACATTTAGATTTATCTGGATTAAGTCGTAGACCATTTGCCGTTGCCCAATTTAGGATACGTTTGAGATCATAATTTAGTTCTTGAGCTTTGGACATAATTGAATCGTTGGTACAGGGTGCGGCTAAAGTAACTATATGATTTGTTTTTTAAATAACTATTGAATGGAATGAAAAAAAAAATTATGATTTTTACATTAATTATGAAAAATAATATCAGTTAAATGAGAACCGTTTTCTCTAACGCAAAAATGTGCTCTTTTTATGGCATTTTCCAGAACTTTGTTGAGTGTTTCTTGTGGTATACGATCAATTTCTTCTTGAATGTTGTCCTTTAGTTGCTGCAAGGTTTGGGGCTTATTCACATAAACTTTGTCTTTGAGATAGCCCCACAAGAAAAAATCCGGTGCAGTCAAATCTGGCGATCGTGGTGGCCATCTCAAATCACCGTTTTTAGAAATTATCTGATTTGGAAATTGTTGTCTTACTAAGTCCATCGTTGCACGGGCTGTATGAGCTGTTGCACCATCTTGTTGAAACCATATATTGGCGTTTGGTGGCAATTGCGGAAATAAAAAATTCTGTAGCATTACTCTGTAACGTTCTCCATTTACTGTTTCATATACACCTTGATCGCTCTGTCGCACAGCATCAATATTTTCGGCCGATCTGCCAGTTCGAGGTCTGCCCGTACGTCTTGAATCTCCGACAGTCCCATATTCAGCAAAATTATTCACCAACGAACGAATGGTTGGACCCGTTGGAGCTGTTCTTACACCATAAAATCTTCTGTATGCACGTTGAGTATTAATTATCGAACGATGATTTTCAATGAATAGAAAAACAATCTTAGTTCTTTGCGCAATTGTATAGCGTTCCATTTTTAAATATTCTCCCAAGTTTAATTTCTGAAATAGGAAAAAAGAAAAAGTTAAATACTCGCAAGCAAAGAAGTTACAATTGTTTTACATCATATAGTAACTTTAGCCGCACCCTGTACTACTTAAATATAGCTGAATGCCATCAGCATACATCTGAACCTTAGAGAATTTAATTTGTTGTGGAAGATCATTGGCATATATCGAATAAAGTAGTGCTCCAAGGATTGAACCCTGTGGTACCCCTCTTATAACTTGCAGTGAGTTTGAGATGGAGCTACCATTAGCAACAGATTGGGATCTGTTTGCGAGCTATGAAATCACGAGTCTAATTGCTAATGTAGAAAAGTTAAAAAACCTCTTCAGTTTGAGTCATAAAATTGAGTGGTGCACCGTGTCAAATGCCTTTGAGTGGTCAAATAAAACCAAAAAAGATATTTTTCCATCATCCATGTTACTACTTAACTCCTCAACTACATCAGATAAAGCTGTTATACAGCTATGTTGTGGCCTGAAACCACATTGACGCTCTGTAAGTAAGTTGTTGTCGTTTAAATACCTAAAGATATGTCTGTGTAAAAGGTGCTCGCAAAATTTTGAGATATATGGAAGAATTGCAATTGGGCGGTATTCGCTACCAGTTTGTATACCCTATACCACTATGTGGTTTGGATATAATGACTTTGTGCTGCTGTTTGTAACAACTAAAAATATTTTCGCAAAATACAAGAGTCTTTACCAGCCATGGTCAGGATCGGTCCATTTTTGGACCTAGTCCCCATATTGACATAGCATCCGATATGAACTTTTTCATATCTGCAGCCAAAAAAATTAATATAAATGTCATTCAAAATTGGTTTATGCTTATTTTCTATATCCAATTAGTTAGGCCTAAGAGATAAGGTCTCTAAACGCATGGTATATGGTATCGTATAGCTGGTCCAGACCGACTATAATTTTCTAACGTGTTGGTACTGGTATAAATTTGGCATGTTTCCACTCCATTGGAAAGATGCTAGTAGTGATTATGGAGTTAAAATTTTTCAAAAAAATTTTTATTACGTTATATGTATATAAATAGTTTTTTTCTTCTCTTTTTTCTTATCAGAAATAAATAACTATATTTATGTTTAAGACACAAAATAAGAATTAAAAAAAAATCAATAAAAATTTATATTTTTAAATTAAAAACAAATAAATTTTTATTCACATAGACTCACAGGTTTTTAACCCGGTCATAGGTTGGTATCCCCTCAATCATAGCTATCTATTCCCCCCATTAAAGGTTTGTATCCCCCCAAATCATGGCTATCTACTCCCCCTGATCATATGTTTTTATCCCCCAATCATAGCTTTATATGCATCGACCACACCCCCTACACAAATTTGCAATCACACAAGTAATCACTCATTAACAGTTCTGACTCGCATCCACACACATCTTCTTCTCAGCGGTTTTGCTTCCACCAAAAGCTGTGGTCACAAGGCTGCGGTTTCGCTCCCAAGAAAAGTGGGCCGTGCCACGCCCTTGTACTGAAAAATTGGTCTCGTACCCGCATTTCCCTACTACTAAAAACTAATTCCAAAAATATATATATAACTAGGCCTCATAATCGACCAACCATAGCAAGGAGAATGAAACTCAAATTATGGAAATACTGCTTGGAGATTTTTTTCCAATCCAGAACTGCAGCATCTATCACAGGTGTAGATCATGTGTTAGTTACAAGATTCAAGTTCATATTACAAGTTTTAGCATGCAGCAGAAAGACTAATGCAAAAAATTTAGAGAGTATGCCAATAAAATAGCTATACTTTAATACGAAAAATACTCTTGGTGATGTGCCATCCACAGTTCATAAAATTTCGTTCCATGTACAACTAATTTAAAACAATGTGCTACTAATAGGAGATATATCTGAAGAAACGCAAGATAAATTGAACAAAGACTATAGAGTCCTTCGCCAGGACAACACAAGAAAAATGTCCAGATGTTGCACTAATGAAGAGCCTATCACTATTTTGTCGTGCACTTCAGATCCATATATGTCCAACATTCGACAAAATTGGAAAACTACCTCTATTGAATTAGAAGAAGAAGCTAAGCAACTTCTAGAAAATGAAAATCGATGCTATTTAGAAGAATCATTTACTAAAATTGTTTGATTTAATGTGGTTTTTCAGTACACTAACAATAAGTTATACTCTTTGTTTTATATAGTTAACAATTTTTCTTGATTTAGAAATTAATGTATTTTATAAATTTACAATAAAAGTTGATAAAGGAATATTTAACAAGACAATATAAAAATTTTTAACAAAAGTAAAAACATTCGACTTTCTCATGGAAACTTCTCTATTTGGAACCAATATCAGGTAACTTTTACGTTCGCTGCTTAATAAATTATATTACAACTCGGACTCTTTCAAAAAAGCCAACCTTTGGCCCTTATGATCTTTTGAACTAAAAAGTTTACGAGGGCCAATGTTTGGAATTTTTTGACAAAATTTAACTTACAACATTTTTAGTTGTAAAACTAACTGAAAAAATAAGATATTATAAAAAAAAAAAAAAAACATTTTTTAACCTTTTAACATTTCACATTTGTACTAAAATTCAACTAAAAATGAAAATGTATTTTAAACCCTCCACAACTTTTTTTATTGTCGGTCGATATTTGCGTTTTATAGCAATTAAAAGCTAGGGTCCCACCTACCCAACAAAAAAACTGCATATCAAATTTCCAATCCAATCAAAAGTTATGGATTTTTGACCGCCTTCTCGTGAAATGTTTCACTGTGCGGCGAAAAAACATTTTACACTTTAGAAACAATAATAACATAAAAGAGATTTTTGATAGAATTGAAAACAATAAGAATAAGACTATAGAATATTGCAATAAAGATAGAAAAGGTGAACACATAAACAAAGATGTTATGAAAACCAACCAAGTAGACAAATTGACATCGGAAATGAAACAGGAAACCGTAGAAAGGTCAATGACAAAAATATTAACGAAATAAGCAAATTATACACAAAGACCAGTTCATGAAAGAAAAATCTTTCTAGGTCTCTGGAAGTACTTGTTGACAGAAATTGCTGATAACTGACCTAAAGCAGGGAAATCGCTACACGATATTACAATTAGGAGAAAGAGCATTAATACAAAATTATTCGAAAATATTGCATATTTTCAAAACTGAAGACTAACTTACATTGGCAAATTGGAGTTCGATATAATGATACTAGATGACGCATACTTACAGCATCAAATTAAACACACCAAACTACAATTACTGAGTTTAGCTCCTAGATAACGAATTGCACGAGGACTGATAAATATTTTTGGAACAAGATAAAAAAATATCTTTACGGAATAATGGATGATAATGACAGGATAGAAAATAAAAAAAAACTTAGAATCAATACCATTAATAATCATAACATAATTGAACAATCATATAAACAGATCAAAGTCAACGCTCATTTTGACGAACAACTAAACACATTAACCGATCTACAAAACCAACAGACTAAATTACTTATTCCAAATATGGAATTGATCAATCAAAATAAAACAAATTCACGACAAGTTTACCTCACATACGAAATTGAACATTTGTAGAAATTAGTTTAACATTCTAGAGAATTTTACTATTAGCTTCAAAATTGCGAACATTAAATTGAGACATTCTGACATGGCAGAACCTTAACATATGATTCACAATTCACAATTCTACCACCTATTCTATATTAACAATTATATTAATCGCCATATACATCTACCTGTATATTAGAAATAAGAAAACTGTAAAACAAACGGCAATCTCAGTTAATTTTCCCTCAATTCCCTTAGAACCCGATGTAAGCTCTTTGTCTAAGGGTGTTATAGCATCACCTACAGGAAAAATGAGGAGCTTGTCAATTACTTAAAAACTATATATTTATATTCGCTGTGTTGCTTATTGTTGATGATCGGCATGTCATGGTAGGAAAGGCAGCGTAAGTGTTTTATTAACTATGTAAGTCGCATATAATTGACTGTACATTAGGGTGGCCCTTAATAAAAAAAAATTTCAAACTCTCTGTCGCACCCCCTAGAAATATGCGAATAGCAAAAAAATGAGAAATACAAAGTTTTGGGCCAATCAAAAATATTTAGAGGTGGCTCAACGCGATTGAAAATTTCAAGTGTGTTTATATGCGGAAAATATAACTTTTTTCAGATTTTACGAAAATTTCGTTCTACAGATTAATTTTTCCGAAAAATTTTTATATAACTCCGGATCACTATTAAATTGTCTTTCTAAAAAGTTACAAAACTTCAACATTGAATAAAAACACGCCAAGAAATAGCAAATGCCCCAGACCACTTTGTGCCAAAAAAAAAAAAAAAAAAAATAAATAACAAAATAGATCATGAAATTTGATGCCATTTTTTTCAACTTTAAGAAATTAATTAAAGCTAACATTTTGTTTTAGTCTCTATACCTGTAGGTGATCAGATATGAAGTATTATTTTATTGCCACCTTGTTAACCTATTACGCATTGAGACCGAAAATGGAAAATTTGTTTGATAAAATTTTGAAAACTCCTTTTTCAAGTTTTGAAAAATTTTCTTAAAGAAAATTTAATAAAATAGATTTAGCTCTTTAAGGTTTTGTTAAATGCATGTTAAAAATTAACTGTGTGAATTTTTAGGTAAATCTCTATTCCAGAATTTTTTGGCAAGGATTATATTTTTGCGGTTTCGAGAAAAATGGGGTATTTGTAAAATATTCTGTAAATGTACTCTTTCTTTGTATCAAAAATTAATCAATTTTCTACTTTTAAATGTTATATTTTATTTTAATAGCCTAAGGTTTCGGAAAAAAATATTATGTCCCCATTTATAACCCTTTTGGAATTGGGGTCACGTATGACCCCAAGCTTATAAAAAACAATTCATTAAAAAATTCAAATATTTTGTAAGTGCTATTGAATTTTTAGATGCGACGCCTAAAATATAATAACTAAATGTGTAGAACTTCCGCTCCTAAAATTTGAGATAAATCCGAGAACGCTAACCCATTATTTGCCAAAGCCAGCTTAGGATTTTAAGATATTTTTAAATAAAAATTACGGAAAACGAGTTTTTCTATTAAACTCGATGAAACCACTATTTAGAATTTAAGAAAAATAATTCGGTTAATGTTTATTTATTTAACCCTTCAGTGCTCCTGGTATCAAAATAATCCATTGTAATATATCTTTGGTGCAATTATCTGCTTATTTCTTAATAATATCAAAAAATATAACAGTTATTTCCAAATGACGTCATTCAGTGCTGACAGAATAATTACTGATAATTTCATGCCAACATTTAATGTGCAGGATAAAATATACCACAATGCAGGTTCATTATTACCAATTCCTGATCTACAACCTAAATTACTTCAAAAATATATTTTCTTGGCAATTCTGAAGACGAAGTAAATACCAGATGTGCAATTACTTCGGGAGTACGCCATGACATAGTACAGTCATTACAAAATTTATTCAATCAACATAATGAGTTCGTAAAATTATTTAAGACTGCAATAGAAGAAATGCCATCCGACAATCACAAAATTGTTATAAAAGCTGATAAAACACCAGTAGTAGAGCACTCAAGACGTTTCAATGCACCAACAACAAATGAAGTAGCCATTGTAATTGTTGATGATCAGTTCGAAGCCAGAGATATTATTTTACATCGGCGTAATGATCATTTGAAACGTGTTTCTGAAACTCATCGATCTTATGACGCGCTTCAATACCCAATACTGTTTTGGCAAGGACAGGATGGCTATCGTTTGCAATTGAAAATGATTAATCCACCAATTGCAATTGTATCACCAATATATAGTGGACATGTACGCAAAAACACAAACAGAAAGGCTTTTATTCAATCGGCTTAACCAACGACAATTACGATCGGAGGAATATGTTCATCTACGTGATGCAATTAATAATGATGGCAATATAAATGATATTGGCCGCATAACAATTCTATCAGCTACTTTCGCCGGAAATCCATGACACATGCATGAATATGCACAAGACGCTATGACATATGTTCGAAATTATGGCCGTCCTGATTTATTTACAACTTTTACTTGCAAACCGAAGTGGATTGAAATTAAGAATTGTTTATTGCCTGGACAGTGTAATGGTCGTTAAATCAAACCATATCTTTCTGGGACTATACTACCAATTGATCCGGCCGTGCTCAGGGAAAATGGGGAGGATCTTGTCTCCTTCAAGATAGGTTAAACCAGCTACAGTAATATTAAAATTTTGGTAGCAAATTATCTATTTACGATGACTCAAAATAAAGAATTGTTATACCAAAAAAAAATAAATTTAAAAGTAAATGAAGAAATAAAATAAGTGTGTATAATTAGTAGCGTAGAGGTAAAAGATGTCGTTAACCTCTACATGTTCTATACCCGCCCAAACCTTTGCTATCTTTTACAAATTTTCCTAGATAGCCCACTTTTGACCTAACCAATCACCCTAAACTTTTTGTGAAATAAAATAAAAAAAAAAGTTAGTTCAGCATTATATTATTTATATTATGTAATTAAACGATATTATAAATTTATTGATTAAATCGTTAAATTAATAAACACTTATCTATTATATTAATAATTTTATCAATTGAAAAATATTGTAAATAAAATAATTTATAAGGGATTGGCCAATCGGCAGCTGTCGGCCGTAGGCCATGATTAAGCTAAGCCATGATTTAGCCAATAGCGTTTGAGCGCTGTGTGTGTGTGTGCTCATTGGCCGTCCTCGTCGTCGTCATAATGTTTTATTATTTTTACTGCGCATATTAACACGTGATTGTATAATGATATAATGATGATGTAATAATACTTATTTTTAAATTCATATGCTGTGTGTATTTAGACATGTTTTATATTTTTGACCAGAGCTGGGAGTATTTAAATAGAATAATTGTTTTAATATTGTTAGTATGAAATTAAAATTATCCAAAGACGGATACACTTATCCAAATCATAATTATTTGGGACCAGTAGATGAAGTTGATTTTGACGCTTATATTCATGATTTAGAATATGAATTAGCTACTACAAAAGAAGATATTAGAAAAGCTGATCGCATTGCAATTGAATCATTTGTAAGTGATTATAAGAAAAAAGGAAAAGATTTAACAAAGAGTGGTTGGAATTGGCGTGATACTCGTTGAGGAACATGAAAAGTTATATTGTTGACAAGAAAGTCAGAACAGATTTCACCATTAATTAGGTTGATCATAAATGTCACTTTTAGCATAGTTTATTAATTTTAGTCATTCAACGTATGAAGGTAGATTAATTGCAGAATTCCAAGGTAAGCCACGTAAGCAAAAGAGTAGAAATTGTTTCTGTACAGACTCGATTCGTTGAATATGAATGTTATAGAAGGGATCCCATATTATTGACCCATATTCTAAAATAGGTCTTACAAGAGATGTAAAAAGTTGTTTGGTTATGTAAGGATCAATAAATTCTTTTGCCCATCTTTTAATAAAGGCGAGTGTACCTCTAGCTTTATTAACTGTCATGGTGACGTGAGATACAAAGTTTAATTTAGGATCAAGTAGAATCCCTAAATCCAGAAAAGTATCAACAAGTTCAAGCTGATATCCGCCCAAGGAGTAGTTAGCAGGAAAAACATTATTTCTAGAAAAACGCATACATTTATATTTTTTCAAATTTAGTTCCATTAGGTTACGGTTACACCACGAAAAGAAATTGTTGAGATCTGATTGAAGATGAATATGATCATTATGTTGACAGTAACTTAAAAAAATTTTAACATCATCAGCGTACATTAAAACGTTGCAAAAATTTATCACTTTTGGAAGATCATTGATGAAAAGGGAGAAAAGAATTGGTCCAAGATGACTGCCTTGAGGATCACCAGAAGTCACAGTAATATCTTTAGATGACATATTATTATACATTACACGTTGTGTTCTCTCAGAAAGATATGATTTTTATCCATTTAAGGCTTAATGGTGTTAAACCTAATAAATCCAATTTGATCAGTAGAAGGTTATGGTTTACTTTATCGAAAGCCTTACTAAAATCGGTGTATACTGCATCTGTTTGTTTTTTCTTGACAAAACCATCGTTAATTATTGTCGTAAAATGAAGCACATTTGTAACGGTAGAGCATCCTTTACGAAATCCGTGTTGAAATGGTGACAAAATTGACGATGAGTGATAGCACAAAAAATCTGTAATAAATTTCTCGAAAAGCTTAGGGATTGCACTAAGTTTAGCAATACCACGGTAATTAGAAACATCCGATCTATCTCCAGATTTAAATAATGGAATGATGTAAGAAGCTCTCCAAAATTTTGGAAAATAACCGTTTTTTATTGACGCATTAAACAACAGAGTCAGTGGTGTTGCCAAGGAAGTAGCACAATAATTGAGTATAGAACTAGGTACTCCATCATGGACCTAGGTACTCCATCAGGTCCATTAACAAGTTCTGCCTTATCAATTAGGGGAAAAGATATAGCTTGATTTGTGTTTATTGGATATGAATAGCTGTTGGAACAATATTGAGAAACAGAATATGTACTAGCAAAAAAGTCTGCAAACATGTTACTTATTATAGTATCATCACTAGATTCGATATCGTTTAATTTCATTACAGATGGATAACCTGTAGTTTTTCTTTTTGAATTAACAAAGTTGTAAAATGCTTTAGGATCACGATTGAAATCTTCCTTCATTTTGTTTAGATAGTTTTTGTATAAATAATTGTTAAGAATATTATATTCGGCACGATGAATGGAGTATTTTTCAAAAAATACAAGAGAACCAAAAATTTTATACTTTTTATAATACTTGTTCTTAAAATTTTTTAATCTTGATAGTTCTTTTGAGTTCCAAGGCGGACCAGTTCGTTTGTAGACAGAACGCTTTGGGATGCATTCATCCATAAAAGAATACATAGTTCTATAAAAGACCTCCACAATTAAATCAATAGAAGTATGGCACAACAAATCATTCCAGTTAGTGTTAGAAATTAGATCAATCAATTTGCTATAGTTGGTTTGTTTAAAACAAAAACTTTATCTTTATTAATATGAATATTGGATCCACCAAAAGTAGGCAAAACACAGCTAATTTAAATAGTTGGATGAAAGCGATCTTCCGGCAAGGTGATAGGACCAGAGCGAGTTATTGCACAATCTTCTGGATTATTTGTAAATACCAGATCTAGCAGTTTACCGTAGTCATTAAATACGCCATTCATCTGGTAAAGACTAAGATCAACTATCTCATTCAATATTAAATCATCGCAGTTATTAGATTTAATTGGAATAAAATCCGGAGCATCAGGCGAATTTTTCCATATTATAGATGGCAAATTAAAATCTCCAACAACAAAAATTAAATCCTCAGGTTTAGCACGTTGAGCAACTGATTTGATGGCCTTAACGTGTTCAAGGTATATTTCTTCGGGAGAATTAGGAGGTATATACGAACAGGTTATGAAAATGATTTTATAATTAAGCTTTAGCATTACACTGACAAACTCAATATTTGGAGAAGATTCAGATTGAAGAGATTCGGAAGCAAACAGGCATGAAACAGCAATTAAAACACCTCCACCATTACGATCGTTTCTGTTATATCTAAATATTTGATTATTGTTACATAGTAACTCAGAATTAAAACAAGTAAAAAAATTATAGTCGGTCTAGACCGACTATATGATACCCTATACCATGGTTTAGAGACCCTATCTTTCGGTCCAACTACTTCGATATAGAAAATAAGCATAAACCAAATTTGAGTGGGATTTTTATTAATTTTTTTGGCTGCAGATATGAAAAAGTTCATATCGGATGCTATATCTATAAAGGGACTAGGTCCAAAAATGGACCGATCCTGATCATGTTTGGTAAAGTCTCTTGTATTTTGCAAAAATATGTACAAACAAAATTTGAGAAGAATCAGTGCAATATTTTTGTTTTTTAATAGATTTAAGTGAAGATCGGGAAGCACCTCTATATGGGGTCAAAGGGATCATTTTTGGACTACTCATTAGTGGATGTAATGAACGCATACAAACCCAATTTGAGTAAGATCTATATGACAATTTGGATCTTATGGCAATTTATGTCGATTTCATATGGGTAATTTGTATGGGGGCTAGGTCTGAACATGGACCGATTCTCACCAATTTCAACAGAGTTCATCCCATGGCCGATGAAAGCTTACGTATCAAATTTCATCAAAATATATTCATATTTGCGACCTGCAGTTTGATTACAAGCTTTACATGGACACACAGACGGACGGACGGACGGACGGACGGACATTGTTAAATCAACTCAAAAAGTGATTCTGATTCAATCGGTATAATTGAAGATGGGTCTAGGTCAAATATTTTTCCGAACAAACTTACCCTCTATCTCCACTCCTTGAGGGACTCCCCATACAAAAATAAAAGAAGCTGTAATTGAGTAGTACTACTAAGCACTTTTAATATAATATAGTCAAATTAACATATTTTTGTTCGCTGATGGGTATTTCTTGCGGTAAGAATCGATAACATGTAGTAAATACTGTTTCTCTTCTTCGCCTTGACACAGTATTCTATTATAATCTTGTATCATTTTTACTCCTCTTTGCACTTGTCCAAAGCTGATAGGACTCGTTCAGTAAAACATTGTTTGTAACCTCTTCTGTCACCAACATTTGATGGGCCAGCTTCTGCCGGGAAGTTTTCGTCCTGTCTCCCATTATCATCGCTTGAATCACTGCTTGAAAATTTAACCACTGCAATTGAAAGAATTTCATTTGAATATAAACATTGGACGAACACACAAAGCGCGAAATAGCTTACCGCCTTTAGCGAACTGATCTCTACTAGATTCCGTTGCACGTTTGCGTCGCAACTCTTCTTGTTCTTCGCGCTCAGCTTTTCTTTTCCTCGTTCGAGTATCAGTAGCGTCCACAGCTCCCATAGTTCCTGGCCGGCCATCTTCTCTTTGCTTTAGCAGAAACTCAATGTCTTCGGTATTTGTCATTTGCTCAAGGGCGTTGGCGTGTGCGATGTCGAAAAGATTATCCAAGCTATCAGAAAACTTATTCTCTTTTTCTCTAGTGGACTCAGTCTTTCTGTGAGATGACTTTCTTAAAGCATCCTACTCATCGTGCAGCGCAGCTATTTTTCTTGTAACATCTCCTCTGGCTTTCGTCGGAATAGCTGCTTGGCGCCAAAAAATCATCACTGCGTCCGCGACTATAACCGCACTATTTTTCTTCGACATGTTTCGTTTGCGAATGTTGAAGAAATGCATTCTTAGCACTTGCTTCTTCGACGGTAATTTGTTCCCCGTAATATTCATGCTTGGATAACCAATCAAAAAAATATCGTCGCGCGATCTAAGTTGTGTTGTCATCTTAACTTTTAAAAAACGGGAGAAAAATCAATTTACTTTTCGCGGTCGTCGGCACTTGTTGAATGACAACAATCGATGAATGAACTGCTATTTATAACTACTACGTATTTTGCAACATTTTACTGCCAGGTACTGATGAATGGGGGCATCTGCTACGTATGCGTTTCAAATTTTTCAAGACTTTCCAAACAATGACCACTCTTGAATATTGGTGGAATTTCTGTAAAAAAATCAAAAAAAAATCAAAAAAATCTCGATATTGTGCAACTGTAAATACATAGATTTTCAGTATTTTTGTATGGGGAGTCCCTCAAGGAGTGGAGATAGAGGGTAAGTTTGTTCGGAAAAGATGTTGGGGATGAAAAGTTAATGGGGGTCGGTCATATATTTTGCCCCCCTAGGGGTGACCCCTGATGACCTATGGTGTTTTTCGAAAATACTGAGCAACATCCATTTTTGTATGGTGACCCCCCTAAGGGGAGGAGATAGGGGGTGGGTGTCTTGGGGGAAAATGTTGGCAGTAAAAAGTTAATGGGGGTCGGCCATACATTCTTCCCCCCTACGGGTGACCCCTGATGACCTATGGCAATTTCCCCCCTAATTTTGGCAAAGTGGACCTTTTTCTCGGCTCGTGCGCAACCCCTAATTTTTTTTTTTTTTAAATTTTTTTTTTCGGCATTGTCATTTTTTTTCAAAAAGGCACGGAATAGAGCCCTCATCTACCAAAATATCGCAAAAATTTCATTTCAAGGTCCACCTTAATGGACACACAGACAGACGGACGGACGGACGGACGGACGGACGGACATTGTTAAATCAACTCAGAAAGTGATTCTGATTCGATCGGTATAATTAAAGATGGGTCTAGGTCAAATATTTTTGGTTGTTACAAACAGCAGCACAAAGTCATTATACCCAAACCACATAGTGGTATAGGGTATAATGACACTCTCACTCAAAGACACAAGTTACAAATGAGAATAACATTCAGATAAAAAGAATTATTTGTAAAATTTTGTGAGAATGGATTTGTATGATGAAAGAATGTAAAATTAAAAGTATGTTTGTTTATTTATTATGAATGGATTTAAAATGTTTGAATATTTTCTATTTTGACATATTAAAATAAGGTGACCATATTTGCACAATATCACATTAGAACACTATAATCACTGATTTTTTTTTTTTTTTTAACTAAATTAAAAAAAAAAAATTTAAATATTAATATTAATATAAAAATTAATATATAAAAATTTAATTTAACACTATTTTATAAATTAAAAAAAATTATAATTTAATAATATAATTAATATATTTTTAAGTTTTCTCTTTTTTTTTTTAACTAAATATCCTTCAACACCTTCAGCACATAATAACAGGATGAGCACAAAAATATCAGGATGTTCACAAATATGCACCAAATTAGCAAAGTGAACACAATATATCCAGATGTGCACAAAAATTAGCAAGATGAGTACGAATTAGAAAGTTGAGGGAGAAATATCTTGATGTGCTCAAAAAAAAATAGCAAAATTATTTTTGCTTTATTTTATATAATTTAATTTTTTCTTGTCTGATTCGTTTGAAATTATTTTCAATAATGTTCAATTTTCCGTATTTGATTTCTTGAACAAAAAAAAATGTATATATAAAAAAAAAAAAGGTAATTTGATTTCATTTTCAAATTTTTCAGTCAGTGAACAAAAAAATTATTAACAACAAAATTATCACAACAGTCGCCAGCTGATCGTCATGATATAAATGCAAGAGTATTTAAGCAGAAATTAAAATCCTTGATTGATTTAATTGTCAAGCACAAAATTTTGTTCGTTGCTGAATGTTGTAATGAATTTACCATCACTAATAAAACATATGTAAACATATGTCTGTTAAACCATATGTTTTGTTTTTATGATTAAGTTTAGGATTAAGAATGTAAACAATAGAATAGCTTTAAGTACCGTTAGTTTTATTTATAAGTAGGATTAAGTTTGTATATAAAATCAATCTTAAAACTCAACTCAGCCGATCAATTGGCTTTAGTTTTCTTTTGTAAAAAAAGGAAATAATCTTGTTAGCACTATTAAGTGCTTTGCCATTAGCTTTAAAAAAAAGGCTGACAAACATTGAAAGAGCCAGTGGCGTTTAAAGCGCCGGCCAAGAAAATTTAAAGTTAAATATACTTCCACAACCACTTTATGGCGATCCTGTCCTGCTGGCCTCGAAAAGTAGTCTGGAAATGGAAAACAACAATTTAAACACAGCCGATAAAAAAACAACAGCCACAACCCATTAGTATAGAGGAATACTTACGACGGCAGCAACAGAAAAAGGAACAGCGACTCACGGCGATACCACCGACACAAAAACCCAAGAGGCAAAGGGCTGGTAAGCTAGTGAAGCTACGAGAAAAACTAGCTGACCTGAAGCGACGGGTGAATGCTGAAAACCCTCCACCATGGGACATAGCGTCGGAGATATGGAAAGACATCGAAATTATAGAAAATAAACTGCAAAAAAACAAACAAAGAAAATAAAAAATGCACATATTTTGTTAATAGAATTTATTGAAATCTTTATAAAAGAACTTGAATAAAAAAAATCTTTTTTTAAAACACGTCCATTTTTCTTAACACAATTTTGCTACAATAGAAAATATATATAACAAACAAAAAATAGAAAATGAATTACAAAAACTCACAATGCCTTGAATTTAGCGTAAAAAAAAACTTTTCATATAAATTTTTGCTATAATAAGAAACTTAAACTTAAACCCTTACAAGAAAGAAAAAAAAAAAAAAAAAAGAAAACAACAAAGGAATATATTTAGTAAAATTTTATTGATTTTCAACATATATATTTTTTTTTTACAATTCATTACACTATATAAAAAGAAACCATTATACAATAAAAACACTGAATTTAAAAAAAAAAAAAAAACACTTAGAACTAAAAACATAAATACACACTTTAACACATTATATTATATATTATATTATATTAATTTTATCTTAACACATTGTAAATAAAAAAAAAAAAAAAACACAATTTTTAAGAACAAAAAAAGTACACTCTTATAAAATTTAAGCTTTAACAAAATAAAACGAAATACAATACAAACACATTTAATGAATTGTAAAAACTGAACAGCTGTTCACTATAAAACAGCAAAGTACCAAATACATAGTACTGTTTTATTTTTAATAATCGGTAATCATACAGTGATGCCAAGTTTAAATAATATACTGAGAGAAAATTAATATTATAATTATATTTTATTATCATATATTACATCAATTTAACATTTTTTTAAGTTAACAAAATGATTCAGCAAATGAAGTTTTAACAAAAATTTTTTTTAATAATATTCATAATTATATATAAAAAAAATAAAAAAAAAATTTTTTTTTCTTTCTTAACAAATGAATTTTATAAAAGAATGCATAGATGAGTTAGAAAATCTAAAATTAAATATAAAAAAGAGTAAGAATAGGATTTATGAACAAAAGTATAAAGAAAATAAATTAGAAAGATTAGCATATTTAGAAAAGAGCATAGAAGAATTTTGCATAGCAAACAAGAATGAAGAAAATAAAAACCTAAAAATAGAATTTGAAATTGTACACAAAGAATTAATAGAAATAATAAAAAACATAAATAAAAAGACTAAAGATATTGATCAAGATTGGCAGGAAGGTAATTTGACAAAAATGGCTACTTTCGATATTTCAATGGTGGGTAAAAACCTCCAAACATTTAAAGGCACTTACAAATATTTAGAAGATTTTATTGCACAGGCAGAATTGCTCCATGAATTATTAAAAGAAGAAGATAGAGAAATATTCATTAAATACGTCTATAATTGCAAATTAACGACTCAAGTGCGAAGCATTCTAGGCCGTGCTAATCGACCAACAAATTTTAAAGATTTGAAAAATGCACTGGAAAACGCGTTTCCTAATCCAAAAACACTACAACATGTTCTGACGGATTTGGGAACAATAAAACAGAATAAGAAGACTATATCTGAATTTAGAGAAGAAATAGCCGAACTCTCAGACCAGTTGAGCAATTTTGAAATTAAAAATTTACCAAATGTCACACAAGACGGTAAAGACGCAATTTACAAAATGAGCGATAGCGTCGCACTTAATGTTTTCATAAAAGGGATACACATGAAGTATCAACAAATTTTATTAGCTAATATGCCAAAAACTTTTAATGAGGCTGTAGAAAAATGTCTGACAGCAGAAAGAAATTTAGGCTTTGAAAATAAAAATGTATTTAACATTAACAGCCGATTAAACAATAACAATAGAGCAAGATTTTCAAATTACCGAGGAAACAATTATGGAAATAATAATAATCATTTTGATATCAGACACAATAATAACAATTTTAGTAACTCCAATAACAGAAGCAAAAATGGTAATTTTAGAAACGACAACAATTACAATACTGGATACAAAAACTTCAACACACATAACACTACAAGAGGAAACCTTGACAGAAACCCCAATTCCAACAATAATAATAATTATAATAACAATAATAACTACAGAAATAACAACAGAAATTATAACAATAATAACAACAACAGAAACAATAGTGAAAATATAACTAATAAAAGAAATAAAAACAATAATGCGTACAAATCATTCCATTACACAACTGATGAGGGAAACTAAAAAGGCCGGGTGACAAAAACAGTTGCCCAGAGAGCCAAAAATTACGAATATTCAAAATATCAAACAATATTAATACATTCATAATTATTAAATGCAATAATGTAGACAAAAATTTAAAATTTCTCGTAGATACAGGAGCAGATATTTCAATATGCAAAATTAAAAATCTCTCAAGTATTAATACATCAGATACAGTTATATTGTCTGGCATAACAAACGAAGCCATAGATTGTATAGGTACGAAAAATTTGAATTTAACACTTTCGACAGAAACTGTGGAACACAATTTCCATATAGTAGATAATGATTTTCCAATTCAAACCGATGGAATAATCGGACGTGTTATGTTAACGAAGTATATGTGTAAAATTGATTTCGAAACGTTTACAATTACCTTTAACATAAACGAACACGAAATAACGCTACCAATGAACCCAAAAACAATACATCAGACAAACATCGTCATACCAGCAAGGTCAGAGGCGATAATTCCTCTTAATACAAAGGTAGACGAAGAGAGCATTATACTGAGTCAAGAAATAACTGAAGGTGTATACCTGGCAAATAGCTTAATACCTGCATGAAAAGTAGCACATGTTAAAATATTAAATACAAATGAAAAAGAAATAGTATTGAAGAGTTTGAACTACAAATTAAAACCATTAAAACATTATAGTATATATTTTGCAAAAAGCGGAAATAAAGAGAATTATAGTAGATTGAATACACTTTTAAGCAACGTTGATATTGGTGGAAATGACCAATATGCAAAAGAAACACTAATTGACATTTTCAAAGATTTTCAAGATATTTTTCATCTCCCTGGAGAAGAACTAAGTGTAAACAATTTCTACACACAACAAATACAAATTAATGATTCAACACCAGTTTATATAAAGAATTACAGGCTACCACAAACTCAAATGGAAGAGATCAATAATCAAGTTGACCAACTATTAGCCGATAACATAATCGAGGATTCAATTAGCCCATACAATTCACCATTATTGGTGGTACCTAAAAAATCAGCAAACGATACAAAAAAAATGGCGTCTTGTAGTAGACTTCCGAAAATTAAATGAAAAGATAGTTAACGACAAATTCCCATTAACAAGGCTTGAAGATGTTCTTGATAAACTTGGAAGGGCTAGATATTTCTCAACGCTTGATATGACAAGCTCTTTCCATCAAATACCGCTACATGAAAATTCACGTCCGCTGACATCTTTCTCGACAGGAAACGGACACTATCAATTTAAACGGCTACCTTTCGGATTAAAAATATCATCAAATAGTTTCCAAAGAATGTTGACAATTGCACTTAGTGGTTTAGATGCCGAAGCTTTTCTATATGTGGACGACATCATTATTTTTGGATGTAGTCTAAAGCACCACAATGATAATCTCATAAAAGTATTCAACAGATTGAGAAAATACAATCTCAAACTAAATGCAACAAAATGCAGTTTTCTAAAACCAGAAGTAGTATATCTTGGGCACCTCATAACAGATAAAGGCATAAAAACAGACCCAGCCAAAGATAATGTTATAAAAAATTATCCAGTTCCTAAAAATGCAGATGAAGTACGAAGATTTGTAGCCTTCTGCAACTACTATCGACGGTTTATACCAAAATTCGCTGACATTGCAAAAAGTTTAAATTCACTACTAAAGAAAAACAAACCATTCACATGGGATAAAGAATGTCAAAATTCATTTGAAGAATTAAAAGATAAACTTATGAACCCACCAATACTACAATACCCAGATTTTAACAAACCCTTTATTTTAACCACAGATGCGTCAAATTTTGCAATTGGTGCAGTCTTATCACAAGGTGAAATTGGATCTGACTTACCAATATCATATGCTAGCAAATCATTATCGAAACACGACATAAAGAAACCCACAATTGAGAAAGAGCTACTAGCCATCCATTGGGGAATAAATTTTTTTAGGCCTAACCTGTAAGGAAGAAAATTTTTAGTGGTAACAGACCACAGGCTATTAATCTCTTTGTTTTCACACAAAAACCCATCGTCTAAAATGACACGAATAAGAATGGATTTATCCGACTACGATTTTGAAATTAAATACAAAAAAGGAAAAATGAACACTAATGCAGATGCATTATCACGGATAATTTTAAACAGTTACACACTGAAAGCAATGATTCCCACCAGAAATGAATCGGATGAGAAAATATTAGCAATAACAAGAAATATGAAAAAACAGATGATTAATGCAAATAACCCTGATACTACAGAAAATACGAAGTGCATGTCCGAGCAGAAGTCTGATCAACTTTTTATATGGAACTGTACATCAATATCAGATATACGTAAAACAAAAAAACTTAAGTTTGAAATAAATAAAGATTTTAAAAGATATTCAATTAAAATAACAAATAACGAAATTATTGCAAGATGCAGCGATAATCCATCGATCACAAAGCTGACTTTGGAGAAACTGATATCAAAAATGCATGATTAAAGAATAAATGAGCTAGCTTTAAGCAAAAGTAGCCAAATATTTGATACTATGGCCATAGAAGAATTTAAAAATTTATACAACCATTTACAATTAAAATGAAAAACTAATTTGAAAATATAATTATACAATGAACTACAAAGAATACTTTGCAAAGAAAAACAGATAGAACTAATTATAGAATATCACAATTCAATACATGGAGGACACTTAGGTGTCAGAAAAACTGTTTTAAAATTAAAACAACGCTACATATGGAAAAATATGAGCAAACAGATAAAACAATACGTAATAAATTGCAAACAGTGTCAAACAAATAAACAAATAAAACACACAAAAGAAAAATTAATTCTAATAGATACACCAACAACCAGTTTTGAAGCAGTATCAATTGATACAGTGGGACCACTAAGATTATCCAACTATAACAGATACATTTTAACCATACAATGCGAACTAACAAAATATGTAGTAGCATATCCGATGGAAACAAAAGAAGCGAAAACTGTTGCAAAAACATTAGTAGAGCAATTTATCTTAAAGTACGGAAATTTCAAAATATTAAAATCAGATAAAGGCACAGAATTTATAAACCAATTGATGTCAGAAATATGCAGTTTATTGGACATTAAACAAGTTTTCAGTGCACCATACCATCATGAGACGTTAGGTTCCATAGAACGAAATCATAGGGTACTTAATGAATTCATGCTAAATTTCTGTAAAGATAATGAATGGGACTTTTGGATCCCTTATTTCACATTCGCCTACAATACAACCCCACACGTAGATACTGGTTACACACCATATGAATTAGTCTTTGGAAAATTACCATACCTACCAAATGATACAATAAGAAAAGAAGAAATATCTTATGATATAGAAAATTATGCAAAAGAGCTAAAACAAAGGTTAAAATTTTCATTACAAAAAACAAAAGAATACATAGAAATAGCAAAAAAAAAAAAAAGAATAGGAAATAGTATAAAAATAAATCCGTTAAATTTAGAAGTAGGAAATTTCGTTTTACTTAAGAGAATGAATAGGAAGAAAAATCAGGCACCATATCATGGGCCATATAAAATAATAGAAAGACAGGGAGTTAATTCTGTCTTAGATGTTAATGGAAAAACAAAAAAATATCACAATAATATGTTAAAAAAATACATATCTTTATAAAATTAAATAAACATTTATAAAAAATATTTGTACAAAAATAATTTTTGTATTTAAATATACAAAAATCATTTTTCAATAGAGGGTGAGGGTGTAATGAATTTACCATCACTAATAAAACATATGTAAACATATGTCTGTTAAACCATATGTTTGTAATGAATTTACCATCACTAATAAAACATATGTAAACATATGTCTGTTAAACCATATGTTTTGTTTTTAGGATTAAGTTTAGGATTAAGAATGTAAACAATAGAATAGCTTTAAGTACCGTTAGTTTTATTTATAAGTAGGATTAAGTTTGTAAATAAAATCAATCTTAAAACTCAACTCAGCCGATCAATTGGCTTTAGTTTTCTTTTGTAAAAAAAGGAAATAATCTTGTTAGCACTATTAAGTGCTTTGCCTGTAGCTTTAAAAAAAAGGCTGACAAACATTGAAAGAGCCAGTGGCGTTTAAAGCGCCGGCCAAGAAAATTTAAAGTTAAATATACTTCCACAACCACTTTAATGTATTCAATTGAATGGCAGAAAAGGGGATTGCCACATGCCCATATTTTAATTTGGTGTGTGGATAAAGTTCAGCCAAATGAAATTTATTGTTTTATTTCTGCAGAAATACAGGATTCTACAATTGATCCTGAACTGTTTGAAATAGTTACACCGAATATGATACATGGCTCATATGGTGCACTTAATATACATTCACCATATATGATGGATGACAAGTGCTCTAAGCAATATCCAAGAAAATTGACTACAGAAACAATTGACTACAGGCAACGATGGATATCCACTCTATCGAAGACGTTCAACAATGGACAGTGGTAGATCAATAATATTAAAAGTACAAAATAACAATGTTGAGATTGACAATCGTTGGATAGTGCTATATTCACCATAATTATCAAAAATCTATAGAGCACATATTAATGCAGAGTATTGTAATTCGGTCAAATCTATCAAATATATTTGTAAATATGTTAACAAAAGCAGTGACATGGCCATTTTTGGAGTAGCACCTGCAAATAATTTAGATGAAATCAGACAATATCAAATGGGAGGATACATCAGTAGCAATGAAGCAATATGGTGCATATTTCCATTTCCTATTCATACCGTAGTAAATTTGGCTGTTCATTTAGAAAATGGACAACGCCAATATTTTAAAACAGAAAATGTTGTAGAAGGAGCAGCGCAACCTCCAGCAACAACATTAACTGCATTTTTTTTATTGCGCCAAATGGATGATTTCGCTAAAACGTTATTATATTCAGAAGTTCCAAACTATTTCACATGGAATACATCCAGAAAATAATTTCAACGTCGGAAACAGGGACAACCAGTAACTGGCCACACCAATGTTTTTTCAAGTGATGCTTTAGGTCGATTATACACAGTACATCCAAATAATGATGAGTGCTATTTTTTTTAAGAAGAAAAGAAACATTTATTTAATGAAATTAAAAATATGAAAAGAAAGGTTTCCGTTAATATCGATAAAACTGGGCAAATGTCAATAAAGGGTAATACGGTGCGTGTCAAAATTTTTGACGTTTGGGTAGTTCGGTGTTAACGAAAATATTCGTGTGTGTTGGTGATACCGCTGGATAAACGGTTTTTTTTTCCAAAATTTCCAAAAGTTTTCCATTTTTTTTCTTATGATTTCCAATCCCTTTTGTGGGTATATAAAGATTTTCGGGAAGAAAAATCGTTCCTTTTTGCCGACTACTACCATCAAGTACGTTCTAATTAAACACCAATTTACGGAGAAAAAAAAACATAAAAGATAACAACAAATTCTTCTTTCGAGACGCTATAATTTTTTTTATTTACTAAGGAAAAAGGAAAAAAAAACTCCGTTTATAACCCCAAATATAAAATATTTTCCACCTATCAAGGGCTGGCCCTTCGTTAGTTTGGCTGGATCATTAATTTCCTTTAGTTCTTGGTGCCTGTCCAACGTTATTAACTATTATCTTTTTGTTCCTATACACCAACAGCCTTGATCGGAAGGGCAGCAAATTTTTTTTGGGAACGGGAAACTCTTCAGTAAAATTTGGTGTTCAATTTTCATCACCATCATCATCATCAAAATCGACATATGTATGTAGGCTGAAAAGTGTCAGTGAGAAAGTGCAAATAGTGTGAATTTTTTTTTTGCAAAAGTGACCAGAAAATTAAATTCAAAATTCAAAAAAAAAAAAAACTCCAAAGAAAAAAAAAAATAGATAAATAATAAGTTACGTTACAATTGGTAATATCCAAAAAAATTTTAGAACCTAAAATCCATAAATCCGCCAGAAAAAGTAATATTTTTGTTTAACCGCGTAATCAATAAAATCTTCCACAAAATACAAACAATCATGTTAAAATCGGGTTACTTTATTAAAAATACACTAATTTACAAGGCAACACGTAATAGCTTTCTTAATAACATTAACAATTATAACTAAATAGTTCACAAAGCACATAAAATCTAAAAAGGAAAAAAAAAATAGTTAAAAGAAATGGATAATTGAAAACCAAAATAATATTAGCTAATAAAATTATATGATAAGTGTTAGTTTATTTTTTTTATGAAGTGAGATTTTTTTTCTTATACATCCATTGTCCTGCAAAAATCCATCTAAAACGTCACCATCGTTATTAGTGTCGATGTACTAAAGGAATAACAGACGAGAAAAGAGAAAAAAATTTAACATAAAAACAAAATCCAAATGAATAAAAAAAAATTTATTAATTACTTACCATAGATGACCAAATTAAAGTTGTAATCACATAATCAACGTGTTAATGAAAAGATCGGGCATATGTATGTCAAGATCAATAGCAAAACAAAAGGAAAAAAAAATTAAAAGCTCTAAAAGAAAGAGTTATGTGGTTGCAACTTTCCGGTAGATCGCGCTGTAATATTTTTTTTCGGAATTTCGGTTTTAAGTGTTATTGAATATTAATTAAAAAGACGAAACTCAAATAAATCGAGGTAAAATCACAAGAAAAAAAAAAAGTTTTAGTACAGTCATTAAAATTTCAGCGTTTTTTTTTTATCCTCATCAACTGCATCTTCAGCACCATGTCGGCGTGAAAGATCTTTCATCGTTGGACTCCCAAAAAGCTGTAAGTTAATCTCAGACACCATATTTTATTAACCCATAGTTGAACTAGTGATCGTGTAATGTTAAAACCCTTGAAAGCTCTATTAAATTTTGGGAGCTCTGTTGCTAACAGAATGAAAGCTCTGATAAGAGAATTCATCCTGTTAATATAACAGGGACTTCTACGTGTTCTAAAAGTGATTAATTGTTTTCTTCCTTTAAGTGTACCACCTTATCAGAAATTAAAAATAACGAAGTTTGTTATCCAATACGTTAAATAAAGTATTTTTGGATTTCTGATAAATTTAAATAGAGATAACTAAATAATTAATATAAAGTAAAAGTATCGGAAAGGAAGAAGAAGAAGTTCTCTTCACCAGCAAATTGGTGTGGTGAGTTTCTTTACTAACCAAATCATTTGAATGAATGAATTCTTCCTTCGGTAAGTGATCACTCTTTTAAACTCATTTCAGTTTTTATTTTATTTAAACGAAATACCGCGAGTTTAAATCTTTTTATCAAATTAAATTCTATTCGGAGATTTTTTTTAAATTATATTTTTCTTACGTTGGCAACCCAACTGGATGCAGACGTGTTATAAATTTCTTTTCCAGCATTTTTATTTGGATTTTTGCAACCTTAAATTTAGTTTTGTCAATTATTTTTCAAATTAATGATAAACTGTGGTTTATATAAACGAAAATTTAAATTTCTTTAAATATTTATTTTCTCTCTTTGCTTTTATTATAATTTTTTTTTATGTCAAATAAAATATTTTTCTACCCTCACTTCATATATTTCCTTATAAGCTGAAGTTATATTATAATTATTAAGTTAGATCTTAACTTTTTTTTTGTTTCTTTAAATAAATTACTCATTTGAAAAATGAAGAGATAATTTTTTTTTGTCTTGATTTCCAGTTAACTGTTCGGATAGGGTCACCTTTTTTTGGGACCATATAAAATGTAAATAGCTTTCCGCTATATGGTCATTGGATGGGAGGGGGTTATGTGTTTAACACCAATACACATTGGGTTAAAGAAGTGGCATCCGTTTCCGGATTAAATAAATATTTGTTTTCCTTTTTTTTTTTTAATTTCCAATCAATTTCAAGCACGTAAAAATAAAATTGTTCTCATAGCATAATTCTTCCAGTAACTCTCAGGCGAAGTAGTGAAGAATCCTCCCCGTTTGCCGACGAGATAGAGGCCGGAATTTAATTACGTGCTGCCGCTACTATAACTTGAGAAAATATTGCAAATTGGTTAGACACCATGTTTGGTTACATGCTACATATTATTTGCATTTGTTATTGATTAACGTACGTGGCCCGACATCATTTCAAAATTTAAGAACAATAAATAATTTATTATGCGAATCATATCGTGATGCCTGCCAACAATTGAATTTACTTGTGAACGATGAACATTGGCCGATGCACAACTTGCTGTTTCTCCATCACATCCATTAGAATTGCATGAAAAATGCCATGACAGAGGATATTTTTCATCAAGAACGTAATGCTAATGAAGATATTGAATTACAATATTCTCCCGATATGTATAAATAACCAAGCATTATTTTATATTGAAGGTACTCCAACTGTGCAAGATTATTATATGGGATTAATGCACAATGGCACATAAAAAACCATTAGAGGCATTGCATCGAACATTGCAAGATTTACGTAACAACGACCAACCATGTGGAGGTGCTCTTATATTATTGGCAGGGGATTTTAGGCAAACTTTACCAGTTGTTACACGATCAACACCAGCAGATGAATTAAGCGCATGTTTAAAATCATTTAACTTCTGGCATTTTGTTCAAAAACTATCACTAACTATAAACATGCCCGTACATTTAGAAAATGACCAATCAGCACATTTGTTTTCTAAACAATTACTGGACGTTGGAAATATAACAGGATAAATAACATTACCAGAAAATGTTTGTGTTACTAATGAATCCAAAGAAGATTTAATGTCAAGTGTGTATCCCAATATCACACATAATTATAAGAATCATCAATGGTTAAGCGATCGCGCAATTTTGGCAGCCAAAAACAAAGATGTCAGCGGCATTAATATTGATATTCTAAATAAAATTAATGACCAAACAAAAACACACAAATCGATTGACTGCATTTTGGATTCAGATGAAATTGTGAATTACCCTACAGAATTTTTAAATTCACTTGATTTGCCTGGAACTCCACTTCACATTCTACAACTAAAAATTGGTGTGCCATTAATTCTTTTACGCAATTTAAATTAACCATGGCTTTGTTATGGTACTAGATTAGCTGTGAACAAATTATTCAACAATATCATTGAAGCAACTATATTAACTGGAAAATACAAAGGTGAAAATGTATTAATTCCACGTGTACTTCTCATTCCATCAGATATGCCATTTAACTTTAAACTCATTCAATTTCCAGTACGTCTAGCATTTGCTATGACAATTAATAAATTTCAAGGTCAATCGTTGCAAGTCTGCGTATTAAATCTTGAGACACCATGTTTCTCATATTCGCAAATGAAGGCAAAACAAACAATTAAGAAAATTATAGTCGGTCAAGACCGACTATACGATACCCTATACCATGCGTTTAGAAACCCTATCTCTTAGGCCCAACTAATTGGACATTGAAAATAAGCAAAAACCAAATTTGAGTGGGATTTTTATAAATTTTTTTGGCTGCAGATATGAAAAAGTTCATATCGGATGCTATATCTATAAAGGGACTAGGTCCAAAAATGGACCGATTCTGATCATGTTTGGTAAAGTCTCTCGTATTTTGCAAAAATATATACAAACAAAATTTGAGAAGAATCAGTGAAATATTTTTGTTTTTTAATAGATTTAAGTGAAGATCGGGAAGCAGCTCTATATGGGCTCAAAGGGATCATTTTTGGATTACTCATTAGTGGATGTAATGAACGCATACAAACCCAATTTGAGTAAGATCTATATGACAATTTGGATCTTATGGCAATTTATGTCGATTTCATATGGGTAATTTGTATGGGGGCTAGGTCTGAACATGGACCGATTCTCACCAATTTCAATAGCGTTCATCCCATGGCCGATAAAAATTTATATACCAAATTTCATCAAAATATATTCATATTTGCGACCTGCAGTTTGATTACAAGCTTTACATGGACACACAGACGGACAGACGGACGGACGGACGGACGGACGGACGGACGGACGGACGGACATTGTTAAATCAACTCAGAAAGTGATTCTGATTCGATCGGTATAATTAAAGATGGGTCTAGGTCAAATATTTTTGGTTGTTACAAACAGCAGCACAAAGTCATTATACCCAAACCACATAGTGGTATAGGGTATAAAAATATTGTTTATCAGAGAGCATTGCAATAAAAGGTTACTAATTTCATGTAATATAATACACATAATTTCACAAATAAAAAACGTTGTACAATAAAAGTTTTATAAAATTTTAAATCTTTACTAGGGGCCAGCAAAGCGGACCGCGTACAGCTAGTTTTTAATATTTCTTACCTTTTATTTGGAGGCTGTTGTGATATTTAGAAATTCTTTAAATAACATTGGCATTTTTTTTCACAGCGAGAAGTAAAAAGCAATTACTATGCGTCGGTTCTTGTTTGTTTCCACGTGGTTAACAGCAGCGCGCTTGATGAATGTCTATTTGTGTTAAAACTTTATTTTTTATTTTATACTTTTTTCCTTAGGGATCTTTTTTATTTTTGTTTATTACTTTTTCAATACAAGTTCATTATACTTCTTTGCTATTTAAACGTTCTCACTTAACAATTATTTATTATTCCATCGCCTTTATATAAATTCATTGAAAATTTTCAGGGCACCGTGTTTAAAAACCATCCACTTTAACGCGCAGAGAGTGACTGAAGCCGTTATTGCCTGTGTTTTTATTTTGAAGTTGTGCAGTTATGTTTTTTTTTTGTTGTGGTTGGCTTCACTAAATGTATTTCACAGTAAATATCTTTTACAGTACCTGTGTATTTGTGTGAGCTGCTGTTGTTATATACGTAGTTTGTACATGCTCTTGTTATTGTTGCGTATCTTTATACTTTTTACAGGGATTATACATATACAATGTATAAACTCGAACTTCTTATTCAGTCATACCAATTTTGAGTTTGGACATACTCTTATATGTATCATCCTTGCTTTTTGCTTAAAATGAATTTGAGTTTCATGTTTGAAAGCTGCTCATTTATTTGCAATATATTAACAACATGTTGGATGTTCTATGCGGTTCGCTTTGTTAATTACATTTCAGCTACTTGTTGAAGGCTAAATGTGAGTTAGTGTTGGAAAAGTTTTTTTTTTTTTTTTTTAAAAAGAAATAAAAACAAGTAAAAGTGTTAAATTCGGCTGGGATGAATCTTTGATACCCTCCACCTTTTTCATTTTCAATTTTTATTTTTAATTTATCATATTCTATTTTTCACTTTTCAATTCTCATCCTTCGTTTTTCATTTTTAGTTTTTAATTTTTAATTTCTCAATTTCCATTTTTCATTGTCCATATTCCATTTTCCATTTTTCATTTTTCATTTTTCATTTTTCATTTTTCATTTTTAATTTTTCATTTTTCATTTTTCGTTTTTCATTTTTCATTTTTCATTTTTCATTTTTCATTTTTCATTTTTCATTTTTCATTTTTTATTTTTCATTTTTCATTTTTCATTTTTCATTTTTCATTTTTCATTTTCCAATTCTATTTTTCATTTTCCATTTTTCAATTTTCAATTTTCATTTTTCATTTTCCATTTTCCATTTTCCATTTTGATTTTTTCGTTTTCCGTTTTCCATTTTTAATTTTTCATTTTCCATTTTTCATTTTCCATTTTTCAATTTTAATTTTTCATTTTCCATTTTTCATTTTTCGTTTTTCATTTTCCATATTCCATTTTTCGTTTTCCGTTTTCCATTTTTAATTTTTCATTTTCCATTTTTCATTTTTCATTTTCCATTTCTGATATTTCATGTTCCATTTTCCATTTCTCATTATCCATTTTTTATATAATGTGCTGCTGTTTTTAACTACCAAAAGTAACTACCTAAAGATGGGTCTATCTTTTATTATACCGATCGAATCAGAATCACTATCTGATTCGATTTATTAATGTCCGTCCATCCGTCCGTCTGTGTGTCCATGTAAACCTTGTAATCAAACTGCAGGTCGCAAATATGAATACGTTTTGATGAAATTTGGCATATAAGGTTTTATCGGCTATAGGATAAACGCTATTGAGATTGGTGAGAATAAGTCCATGTTCAGACCTAGCCCCCATAAAAATGACCCCTATGAAATCGACAGAAATTGCCATAAGATCCAAATTGTCGTATAGATCTTACTCAAATTGGGTTTGTAAGCGTTTATTATATCTATTAATGAGTAGTCCAAAAGTGATCCCTATGCGACAACTCTTAGTCATAGGCCCCATATAGAGCTGCTTCCCGATCTTTACTTAAATCTCTCAAAAAACAAAAATATTGCACTGATTCTGTTCAAATTTTGTTTGTATATATTTTTGCAAAATACAAGAGATTTTACAAAACATGGTCAGGATCGATCCATTTTTGGGCCAAGTCCCCATATAGATATAATATGCGATATGAACTTTTTAATATCTGCAGCCAAAAAAATTAATAAAAATCCCACTCGAATTTGGTTTATGCTTATTTTCTATATCCAGTTAGTTGGGCCTAAGAGATAGGGTCCCTAAACGCATGGTATAGGGTTTCGTATAGTCGGTCTAGACCGACTTTAATTTCTTTACTTGTTCATTTTTGGATTTTAATTTTTAATTTCTCCATTTCCATTTTTCATTTTCCATTTTCCATATTCCATTTTTAATTTTTCATTTTCCAATTTCCATTTTTCATTTTTCATTTTTTATTTTTGATTTTCCATTTTTCACTTTCCATTTTCCATTTTTCATTTTTCATTTTCCATTTTTCAATTTTCAATTTTCATTTTTTATTTTTTATTTTTAATTTTCCATTTTTAATTTTTCGTTTTCCATTTTTCATTTCTCAATTTTCATATTTCATTTTCAATTTTACATTTTTAGTTTTTCGTTTTCCATTTTTCATTTTCTATTTTTAATTTTTTAGTTTTCATTTTTCATTTTTCGTTTTTCATTTTTCATTTTTCATTTTTCATTTTTAATTTTTCATTTTTAATTTTTAATTTTTCATTTTTCATTTTCCATATTCCATTTTTCGTTTTCCATTTTTCATTTTTCGTTTTTCATGTTCCATTTTCCATTTCTCATTATCCATTTTTTATACCCTATACCACCATGGTTTGGGTAAAATGACTTTCTCCTGCTGTTTGTTACTACCAAAAATATTTCACCTAGACCCATCATTTACTATACCGATCGAATCAGAATCACTATGTGATTCGATTGAACGATGTCCGTCCGTCCGTCTGTGTGTGTAAATTGCCAAAAGATCCCAATTGTCATATAGATCTTACTCAAATTGGGTTTGTATGCGTTTATCACTTCCACTTAATTATTCCTACGGGACAACTCTTAGTCATAGGCTGCATATAGAGCTGCTTCCCGATCTTCACTTAAATCTATCAAAAAACAAAAATATTGCACCGATTCTTCTCAAATTGTGTTTGTATATATTTTTGCAATATACAAGAGACTTTACCAAACATAGTCAGGATCGGTCCATTTTTGGGCCTAGTCCCCATATAGATATGGCATCCGATATGAACTTTTTCATATCTGCACCCAAAAAAAATAATAAAAATCCCACTCAAATTTGGTTTATGCTTATTTTCTATGTCCAGTTAGTTGGGCCTATGAGATACGGTCTCTAAACGCATGGTATGGGGTATCATACAGTTGGTCTAGACTGACTATAATTTTCTCACTTGTTCATTTTTAGTTTTTAATTTATCAATTTCCATTTCTCATTTTCCATATTCCATTTTCCATTTTCGTTTTTCATTTTCCAATTTCCATTTTTCATTTTCCATTTTTTCTTTTTGATTTCCCATTTTTCACTATCCATTTTTGATTTTCCATTTTCCATTTTTCAATTTTCAATTTTCATTTTTCATTTTTCATTTTTAATTTTCCATTTTCCATTTTTAATTTTTCGTTTTCCATTTTCCATTTTGCATTTTCAATTTTTCAATTTTAATTTTTCATTTTCCATTTTTAATTTTTCATTTTTCATTTTTCGTTTTTCAGGTTCCATTTTCCATTTCTCATTATACATTTTTTATACCCTATACCACTATGTGGTTTGGCTATAATGACTTTGTGCTGCTGTTTGTAACTACCAAAAGTAACTACCAAAAGATGGGTCTATCTTTTATTATACCGATCGAATCAGAATCACTATCTGATTCGATTTAACAATGTCCGTCCGTCCGTCCGTCTGTGTGTCCATGCATACTTTGTAATCAAACTGCAGGTCGCAAATATGAATACGTTTTGATGAAATTTGGCGTATAAGGTTTCATCGGCCGTAGGATGACTGCTATTGAAATTGGTGAGAATAAGTCCATGTTCAGACCTAGCCCCCATGCAAATGGCTCCTATGAAATCGACGTAAATTGCCATAAGATCCAAATTGTCATATAGATCTTACTCAAATTGGGTTTATATGCGTTTATTACATCCAGTAATGAGTAGTCCAAAAGTCGTAGGCCCCATATAGAGCTGCTTCCCGATCTTCACTTAAATCTATCAAAAAACAAAAATATTGCACTGATTCTTCTCAAATTTTGTTTGTATATATTTTTGCAAAATACAAGAGACTTTACCAAACATGATCAGAATCGGTCCATTTTTGGGCCTAGTCCCCATATAGATATAGCATCCGACTAACTTTTCATAACGCCAGCCAAAAAAATTAATAAAGATACCACTCAAATTTAGTTTATGCTTATTTTCTATATCCAATTAGTTGGGCCTAAGAGATAGGGTTTCTAAACGCATGGTATAGGGTATCGTATAGTCGGTCTAGACCGACTACGATTTTCGTACTTGTTTTAATTTTTCATTTTCCATTTTTGTTTTTTCATTTTCCATTTTCATTTTTCACTTTTCATTTTCCATATTTATTTTTCTTTTTTAATTTTCCATTTTTCATTTTCCATTTTTAATTTTTAGTTTTTCAATTTTCAATTTTGATTTTCCATTTTCCATTTTTCAATTTTCAATTTTCATTTTTCATTTTCCATTTTCCATTTTCCATTTTTCATTTTTCATTTTCCATTTTCCATTTTCCATTTTTCATTTTCCATTTTTCATTTTCCACTTTTTATTTTTATTAATTTTTAATATTTCATTTTAATGATGAAAAAATATGTGGTAAAACTTGATTAGGTCAATGTGACACGTGCACTATTAATAAACACACAACTGTAATGACTTCTACCATACGAAGAATTACAACATATACAACATATCTTAAGAAAAACAACAAACACACTGAAAAATTAAGGATTAAGAAAATATATATTTTTGGGGTCTCAGGAATTTATTTCGATGCGTTACAAACGGAATGACAAACCTATATATACCCTCTGCCACTGACGTGTGGAGGGTATAGTAACAAGTAAGGAAATTAAAGTCGGCCTAGATCTACTATACGATAGCCTATACCAGGCGTTTAGGCCCAACTAATTGGATATAGAAAATAAGCATTAACCACATTTGAGTGGCATTGTTATTCATTTTTTTCCTTTGAATATGAAAAAGTTCATATCGGGTGATATTTTTATATGGGGACTAAGTCGAAAAATGTACCAATCCTGACCATATTAATTTTTTATTAATTAATTAATTAATTTTTTGCAAAAACATATACAAACCAACTTTGAGAAAAATTTGTGTAATATTTTTGTTTTTTGATAGATTTAAGCTAAGATCTGGAATCAGCTTTACATGGGGGCTATGACTAAGACTTGTCCTGTATGGTTTATTTTTGGACTACTGAATAATGGATGTCACAAACGTTCATGCCCTGGCTGATGGAAGTTTACATGCCAAAATTTCATCAAAATATGTTCACTTTTGCGACCTGTAGTTTGATTGCAAAATTTACATGGACACGCACACGGACAGACGGACTGGGCATCGCTAAATCGACCTAGAAAGTGATTCTGAGTCGATCGGTGTAATAAAAGGTGGGTCTAGGTCAGATATTTTTAGTAGTAGCAAACATCAGCACAAAGTCATTATACCCTGACCACTTTGTATATTTGTATATATAACTTTCTTTATAACTAGTGTTTATTATAGTTTAAGAATTTCAAAATTGTGAATAAATACGTAAAAAAATAAAAATAAAACTAGACTACCTGTAAACACATTTTCATCCCTTAACGGATCTAAAATAATGATAGACATTATCAGTATGTCAGGTATTTGTTTGTCATATGTCTTAAGCGTGTATTTAAAAATAACTCATAGAAATGTATTAGATAAACAAAGATAAAGGATACAAAAAATCCGAATTATTTATGATAGTCGTAAATGAACTGTACTTTTTTCTGTCCGAACTAAATTCTATTTAATATTTAGCGTGTTCATTTTTGAACAGTATCTATGGTTCTTGTTTTGAGTTGATAGGTTTGAAGAAAGAGGTTCTAAAAGGTTGCAGAGCTAAATTTTTTAAGAAAAGATAATTTATAATAATAGTTAGGTTTTCTAGAAAATATTCTTTTTAAAAAAGGAACGTTTTTAAGAAAATATTATTTTTTAAGAAAATATTATTTTTTAAGAAAATTTACTTTTTTAAGAAAAATTATTTTTGTTGAATAGGAATTTTTGAGAAGAAATGGTATTATACAAAAGGTAATTATTTAAGAAAATGTACTTTTGTAAGTAAAGGTAATATTTTAAGGAAAGGTACTTTGGGCTTGTGAGTTATTAAATTCTTATCCATTAAAAGGTCACATTTGTGCCGAAAAGCCAAAAGACCAAGAATATTGGTGAAAGAACTGAATTTGGCCTTATGTATAAGGTGTCTGGAAGAAACGTGATCACAGATACATTTTTAGCGTCCTTAGAATTGGTAAATAAATAAAATCCTTGGAATATGACATTGGTTGGTACGGTAAGAAAAAAATCAGAAGATCCTGCTGAGCAGTATGCTGCCTACAAAGGACCGGCCTATTTATTCAATGAACTTTGTCTATGACAGTGCTACCACAATCTGTTCATATGTAAATAAAATAAGAACACAGAAGAACTATACATGCGATGGGAGAAGTTTGAAAAAATACAATTACCAAAGCCATAAATTATACTATAACAAAACTGAAAATGGAATTGACGTAATGGGCAAAATTCTGTGGCATGCGGCCAATGTGAAAACAACAACAACAACAACAAACAATCAGTGAAGAAAGTTTTTGAAAGATCTTTCCAAGCAGCATGCACGCCTGCTAGCAATTGAAGAACGTAGTACATAAATTTTTTATATTATGTTCTCGACGAATATTGTGGCAATATCAAGTCTGGGAGTTGGTTCAAACTAGCTTAGTAGCAAAAAAAATCAAAAAATTTTTAAATTTCTCTTCTAAATTTATATATATGCACATATATTGAAGCTTTCTAAAAAAATATATATAATAAAATTAATTTTATTTATTTATTTTTTCCATTTCATACAAAATATATGAAGGTTCAATTGTACCTTTGCAGATTTTTAAGGGTATAAAATTAACTAGTCCTTACTAAACAGGTAAGACTGCCACATAATTTTCTGAAAATTTAAAAATTTATTCGCAATTAAAAGTTTGGAGATGTCACAGAATTTCAAATATATATTACTTATGGAAAAAAAAGTTATTGTTCCGTTCGGCTAGAGTTAAGAAGAGACACTTAATAAAATTTACTTTTTTAAGCAGCATTTAATCTTTTAAAATGATATTTTTTATTGAAGAAAAGGTACATTTTTCAGAAAGAATGCTTTTTTAAGAAAACAACTTTATTGTGAGAGGGTACTTCATCAAGAAAAACTAATTTTTTTCAAAACAATTACGTTTTGATGAAAAGGTAATTTTTTTAAGAAAAGGTAAATTTTTTTGAAAATGCATTTTGAAAAGATATTTTATAAAAAAAAATTTTAAGTTTTTTTTTAAAGGAATTTTTTACGAAAATTAGTTCGTTAAGAAAAAAATATTTTTTTTAATAAGATACACTTTTTCAGAAATGTTACTGCGTTAGGATTTTTTTTTATAGAAAGTGTAACAACTGTATCAATGACGTTTTAGTTAAGTAATGTCTTTAATATATTTTTTTATTAGCCACATATGACGTGTGATTATAACATAATTTAAACATTAAAAATTAAGAGCGACTACAATTATGTTTATTGCTGCAATCTTTAGCCGAAACACTGAGTAACAGTATATCTGTTGCCAAAAAATATAATACAAATATACTTGAGGCTCGGAAATGTTAGTTAAGTGTGTTAAAATTTAATCCAAGCCATCGCATATATCTACAGTATTTAGGTTAAACTGCATAAAACCAAAACCACACGTATCGGAATTCTCCAAATCGTTTCCTAAATACATATTCTCATGTAATCAGATTTTGTGTTTTAAGTAAAGAAAATTTGTACGTATATTGAAAAATGTTGTAATGTTTGGGACATCACTTATAAAATAGGAAAAGAACATTGGTTCAAAATGGCTTCTTGGGTTACCCCAGAAAGTTTTGATATCGTGCAGTTTTGGTATCGATAAAGCCGAACATACCCGGCCAACCAGTAAATGTGTTGACAACTTTTTGTCAACATATTGTCATCACTAACAAATTGTCGACAATAATTTGTTGAAAATTTGTGATTGCTGTCCGAAACGACATTTCGCAATGTGGACCACAATATTTTGACAAAAATATGTGATTCACTTTGCTGACAAATTTTTTTTAAGCGACTGTTTTTATTTTTTTTTTAATACATATATAAATCGTTATTCTAGAATAAGATTAATTTTTTTAAGTGAATAAGACTCTTTTTTTTCAATATATAAATCGTTGTATTATTAATCGTTATATTAATTTTTTCAACCAAAAGAGAAATAGCTTTAAAAAAATTGTTTTCATTTAGTTTTGGATAATTTTTTGACAAAACATTGACAAATTTGTTGAGAAAATATTGGAAAACTTGTTGACAAAATGTTGACAAAATGTTGACAAAGTTTTTTGATAAAATGTTGACAAATTTGTCGACAAAATGTTGACAAATTTTTTTTACAAATTTGTTGACAAAATGTAGACATATTTGTTGACAAATTTGTTGACCAAATGGTGAAAAATCTGTTGACAAAATGTTGACAAAATTTTGAAAAATTTGTTGACAAAATACTGACAAATTTTTTGACACAATGTTGACAAATTTATTGACAATATATTGAAAAATTTGTTGACAAAATGTTGACAAATTTGTTGACAAAATGCTGAACAAATCGTCGACAAAATGTATATAAAAGTTTTGAAAAATCGTGTCAACCCTGCCGAACTATTTACAAAAAAAAAATTTCTTGAATAAATATCGACCATCCACATCTTATTGCCAACATATTGTCAACATTTTGTGACAATTTGGCTGGCCAGGTATTCAGTCTTGAAAGAAAAAGTTCATGAAAAAGTTTGACCTGCTGATTTTGTAAATACTATTTTTTTTTATACAGTTTTGAGTTCATATACGGGCAATTCCATATGTGACAGAGTGACATTTTGAGCTGTAGAATTGAAGTTAAGGCTATTCTACAAAGCTGTTTTGAATTGAAAATTCATTCTTCAGTTTGAAAATGATTGCTAATGATTAAGAGATTTAAAAAAAACTCAGAAACAATTTTTGAACATTTTTATTCTTTTATTTTTGAGTAATTTCTCATTGTGTGACGGAATGACATTTTTGCTACCATGACTATGTCCTGGTATTAAAACCTGGGAACTTTTGTAAATTAAGAAGCAAGTCAGATTTTAAACTAATGCATATTTTACATATGATATATAAGCAATATAAAATTATAATTTAGAGCAACTGGCCTGTAATAGTATCGAATTTATTAACTGTCTTTTGACGTGACGGAATGACTGAAGTTTCTTAAACATGTATTAAAAGAAAATTGAGTAAACAAATAAATTTTATATTTATTTTATTATTTAGAATGCTTGTAAGGAATTACATTATGTAATTTGGAACGTATTTTAATATATTTTTAAACTTACTTCATAAGAATGAAAAAATATTTTTTTTCATAAAAGTTGACATTTTTATGGAATTGCCCATACAATAATGCATCAACTATTTCCTTGGGTCGCCCGTTTTTCCTAAATTAGGGCCACATTTTCCCGCTTCTTCATAAAATAATAATATAAATTACACTTTTTAAAATACTAAGTGGTTGAGGTATAATGACTTTGTGCTGATGTTTGTAACTGCCAAAAATGTTTGAGCGATTATACCGATCGACTCAGAATCACTTCTTTAGTCGATTTAGTGACTGTGTGACCAAATAAACTTTGTAATCAAACTATTCTATTTTGATGAGACATTTCGTATGTAAGCTTTTATCGGCCATAGGATGAACCCTATTGAAATTGGTGAAAATCAGTTCATGTTCAGACCTAGTCCCCATACAAATGACCCCTATGATATTGACTTAAAAGGTCATAATATCGAAATTATCATAAAGATCTGGTTCAAATTTGGGTGTGTGCATTTTTGTTGTATCCGTTAAATACTAGTCAGAAACTAAACCCTATAGGCCAATTCTTAGTCATAGCCCTCATATGAAGAAGATTCCCGATCTTCACTTAAATCCATCAAAAAACAAAAAAATTGCACAGATTTTTCTCACATTTGGTTTGTTTTCTGTTTCTACAAACTATAAGTGCTGTACCAAATATGGTCAGGATGGGTCCATTTTTCGACCTAGTCCCCATACAAATATAGCATCCGATATGAATTTTTCATATCTGCAGCCAAAAAAAAATTAATAAAAATGTCACTCAAATTTGGTTTATGCTTATTTTCTATATGCAATTAGTTGGACCTAAGAGATAGGATCTCCAAACGCATGGTATAGGGTATCGTATAGTCGGTCTAAACCGTCCAAAATTTTTTAGATGTTTTTATTTTTTTATTTATTTATTTTTTTTTTTATCAAATTTTTCATTGCAATTATTTCTTGCGAAGTTTAGTCGAAATAACATTGAATTATAACCATACCAACATCTGTTATTTATATAATATTTTGCGATGTTCACTACAGACATGGTTGTGAATTGAGATGTGAACTAAATCGTTCTTTAGTTTCATATTTAATAATTTATAATTCAACAAGTTGTTGTGTCGTACAGCAATACTTAACATATAACACGTTTGATTATCCAAGTTCGTTGGAAATTCCTTTTAAGTGTTGCAGAGTGCTTTTGAGATACATTTTACGTCACACTGATGAAGAGAGTATCTAGATAATTTATCTTATGTGAATTTATGCTCTTTTCAAAAAATGTCGGTAATACTGTGTTTTTATTTATTTTGTTAATAGTGCTGTTGTGCTGCCTTTTTACGTTTGAATGCTTCTGCTTAACACTGTTCAATACTGCTTAAAAGCAGTAAAAACAATAACAACGGGCGTTAGTTTGAACGAGGTATTTAATTTTCATAGAATTATTTTTGACTTTTTTATGGTAGTCTGAGCAAATAATAATAGAAACTTCAAAATGCATATAAGAACGAAAACAACAAAATGAATTACAGCAAAAGCCAAATTTTTGTCGACAGCATAGAATGATTGTGATGGCGCACAGTGGGTTAGAATAGCTTGTTTTCGATTATTTTTCGTAGTTTTTTAGCTAAAACTATTCAAATTAGTGGAAAAAAAAATTTCGATTGTCCGACGCATATTTAGGCCTAGTCCCCATAAAAATGATACTTTTAAGATCTACTTAAATTGACATAAAATACAAATTATCATACAAATCTCGTTCACATAGTGATTGTGTATGTTTATTACAACCATTTATCAGTAATCCAAAAATAATCCATATTGGACAATTCTTAGTCATAGCCCCCATGTGAAGCTTACTCCCGATCCTCAATTAAATCTATAAAAAAAAAACACAAAAATATTGCTCAGATTTTTCTCGAATTTGGCTTGTATAGTTTTTTCAAAAAATACTAATGACCCCAATAAAGTCGACTTAAATTATCATAAGATCCAAATTATCATATAGACCATGGTAAAATTGGATTTGTGTATGTTTATTACTCCATTAATCAGTAGTCCAAATATAAAATCTACAGGACATTTCTTAGTCATAAGCCCCATATAAAGCAGCTTCCCGATCTTCACTTAAATCGATAAAAAAACAAAAATGTTGTGTCGATTTTTCTCAAATTTGGTATTTATATGTTTATATGTTTTTGCAGATAATAATTGGTCAGGATATGGTCGCTTCGACTTAGTCGCCATATATAGCATCCTATATACTTATTTATGCTTATTTCCTATATCCAATTAGTTGGGCCTAAGAGATAGGTTCTCTAAACGTATAGTATAGGGTTTGGTATAACCGGTGTAGACCGACTATAATTTTCTTATTTGTTTCATAATCATATCTAGCCTGCCACTTACATAAAACAACAAAACACAGGCAAAAAAGGAGCAAAAAGCAGCGTAAAATTTTGCAGTTAATGGTTACATGTACCGTCTTTAAAATAAACTACACGACACGCATGTATACGAACAATAACTATAAGTTCACTTAAAATATAAAAATTCTAGCTTTTTCTTACACTTCCAATGTAAGTAACAAAAACTAAAAGACTCTCGCAGATAATGTGCTACACAAATGAAATATTTGCAAAGTAACCTCAGCTTTATGGTTCCATAGCAAAGTTGTTTACTTTTGAAATAATTTTTCAAATAAATACCATTTTAAAAGCCGAAATATTCACTTTTTTCAGCCTCTTTTGCACAAAAAATTTCAATAAATTCTGAATTTTAAGTTTCACTACAAAAACACCAGAGTACGTTTAACATTAATTTTAGTGACAAGTGATGTAGAATTTTATGTACTTTAACCGAGTATCAACAGTTTCGACGATATTTAAATTTTGTTTTTAATTAATCCAAGAGAATAGGCAGTTCTAACCCATTATGTGAAGGTGCCGTTATAGAACTTTATGAACAATTTGAATTTTTGAAAATTTTCTTTTTTTTTTTTTTGCTATTTTTGTTTAAAAATTAGTCATGTTCCGTACTTATTTGTTTGTCAATAGTAGAATATATCGAATTATATGAGAGAATTTCATGGGATGAGAAGGTTTACGCTAACGAATTTCGGATTTTGGGATATCAATATTAAAAAAATATCTCAAACAATTTTGTTTGACACCATTTTTGGTGACGTATGGAGTTTTTCGAAAATTATCTTTGGAAAAGTATTCTAAGATATATCTGCTATTTACATCGGATATTTTTTCTTCATAAGGAATCAATATAAAGTCCACTTATAGTGCGTTTACATTTAAGCAAAATCTAGTATATACGAGATTTCGAGCGAAATATAGCTCATTGTACCCTCCACTCCAGTGTGCAGAGGGTACATATAAGTTTGTCATTCCGTTTGTAATAATTAGAAAAAAAATTTTGGACCCCATAAAATATATATATTTGTGACTTATAACAACCGGAGTTGATATAGCGATGTCCGTCTGTCCGTCTGTGGAAATCACGATGACGGCATCAATCGGGCAGCTAGAGTGCTCGTGACATAAAAAATGATTCACTAACATCCTGGGAAGTTTCCTATTTAAAATCGTCCAAATCAGTCGATTAGGGCCCGAGATTTGAGTGAAGAACTAAAAAAGTCTTGAAAAAATATAATTTTCTATGTTGTTCTTGTCACGATCACGCCCTCAATAGGATAGCTAGGGTGATCATTTTTAGTGAAAATCATTCACCAAATTCATGAGAAGATTTCTATTTTAAAAATCATTGAAATCGGTGGAAGAGGTCCGGGGAAATCTCTGAAAAATTAAAAAAAAAATGAAAAACATAATGTTTCTATATTGTTGGTGTTATTCTAAAATTTGCATTGTTGTCAATAATAATAATATAATAAAAATAAACCCTTTGCTTATTTTATATCAACTCTGTTAGAAAATTTTAAAAGTTTCCATTGTTTTGGCATCACTAAAAAAATCTGTTAGATCATTTCTGTCATTGCCGCGAGCCTGCCTGCAAAATTTCAGATCGATTGGGTCACGGGAAAGTGGTTAAAGTCGATCCAAAATTAGTTCGACAAGCACACACTACGAGTTAATATAAAGGGAGTAAAAATTCACGAACATCTAAAGCAAATAATGCTAAAATACCTATGTAGTTGTTAATAAAAAAAAAAACAATGTAAATTTAGCAAAAAAAAATGTATGTATTAATTTATTTAAAGAGAAAAACACAAAAATAACGTTTGATGTTGTATTTTTTGTGTGTTATATTTACATATACATACATACACATATTAAATATTACAAATATTATACAAACATTTATCCATAATAACTGCATGTTAGAAATAAATCGGTATATTATTTTATTTACTAAAATTCTGCAATATTTTGTTGTGGGAAAATACATTTCTTTTGCATTAACAGAGCGTCACTTCATTTTGCTCAGCGTGACTATGCCACAGTAGATGGCGCCACAATTTTTGTTCTAATTAGCTTTGCAATACATAGTTATTTTTATTTTAATATGAATGTCATTATTTTCAACTAGATATTATACAGAACAATGTTAAGAGTATACATGCGCTGGTCTTTTATTTCATATGTTTTTTCACTATTTTTTTACAAATATGAACATAAGTTTGGCATATTAACTTTTTGTTGTCTTTACAAAATAGAGTTACCGAGTTCACCAATGAGTTTTTTGCTTTCAAAACAGTTCTACATAGTTATATAGAATTATTATTCTGCTTTACGTACAAAATATCTGATTGCGATTACATCTAATTTTTAAAAATTGTTTATAATTACGAAAGCATTATTATTCACATAAATACAAAATTGCACTTTTTAAATTTTCCGTTCAAATTTAAGAATATATCAATTCTAAAAACTGGAATTAAAAATTTCCAATTATATATTACAAAATATTAACTGAATTTCAGAAAATCATATCAAAACGTCGGAAATAATAATTTTAAATTTAGAAGACATCAATTGCATCTTTAATATATAAATTGTATTCGTTAAACACAAATTGAAATTCCAAAAAAAAAAAAAAAACACCAAATACCTGTGTATATTTACTTTTAAAAAATTTTTACAATTAAAAAAAAAATTGACATTCAGGAGAAATTAATAGCTTTTCAGTGTCGCAATTCAGTAACTTCTTTTAACGATAGTCGAATCGTTAAAAAAAAATAAAATAGCAAAATTATCAGTAAAATTTTTAAACGATTCGCTATTGTTAAAGTCAGCTGTTGTTGTTATCTAAACGACAACAATTTTTGTGTTGTTTATTCAATCGATAAAAACTTAAATTTTTAGGTTGAAATGTCGTCATACATAAATAAAAATCATAAAATAGTGAAAATATTTTGCTTTTATTAAAAAACTTTTACATGTTCAATTCATTATTTCATTTTCAAATAAATAAACAGAAATATTACTAAACAAAATAAAATATTAAACATAAATATAAAATCATCCTATCAAACACAAAGTAATTTGTTTTTTTTTTATTCTTTGTGTTTTTCGCTTATTTTGACAGAGATGCCACTCGTTTACAATTTAAATAAATAGAAAAATAGATTTGTCGACTGTCGTTAAGATGTATGTACTTAGTGAATCAATTAATCCTTAGTGCAAACAACAACAGCTGTCGATATATTTTGCGATTTTCGGATCGTTGAAAGTTACAGAATAGGACTACAGAAAACATTAATTTAAATTCAATGCATTTTAGAAAACCTCGAATGATACTTAAGAATTGCGAACATAAAAATGTTAATTAAAAAAACTCAATTTGATGAGAATATTATTTATATTAAATTTTCATAATTTATTTTATTTTATTTAAAATGTTTGCGACATTTGATTTTTTGCGTTTAGCATCCCTAATTTGATTATTTATTATTATAAATTTATTCTCTATGTTTTCCAAATATGGCAATATTTTAATAAAAAAGTTGAGAGAGTTTTTTTTTTGGTTATTATTTTGTTACTCCATCCGACCTATATGGCCGCAATGAAGAAATTATTGGCCAGTTAAAAGAAACTTTACAACCATCTCCAATAAGCACGATTTATTGCATATAGCCACCCTACACAACCATTACCTTTGCAATGGAGGTTAGGGCGAGCTATTTAATTAGCAAAAACTAAATTAAACGCAAAGTTATGTCATATAACCGGAAACGCATACATATAGGTATATAACATAAATGCATGCCGATCAGCACCCACGATGACCAAAAATCAAACACCGAAATAAATCCGAAATAATAGAAAAGACGAAAACCAACCCAAAGAATTTGCTGAAATAATTTGGTATTAAGTTTAACAAATTGTTTACTTTTTCCAATATTTTGTTTACATTTATTATGAACACTGAAACCGAGGTGGAGGGTATCAAAGATTCGGCACAGCCGAATTTAACACTCTTACTTGTTTTTTGCAATTTCCGTTTAAAAATTGTTCATGTTCCGTTAATAGTTAAATATATCGAATTTTTTGAGAGAACTTCATGGGATGAGAAGGTTTACACTAAAAAATTTCGGATTTTGGGATATCAATTTTCAAAATATAACTCAAACAATTTTGCTGACTTATGGAGTCTCTCTAAAATTGTCTTTGGAAAAGTATTCCAAGCATATATCTGCCATTATCATCCGATATTTTTTCTTAAATAAGAAATCAATTTAAAGTCCATTTATTTTTTTTTTTTTAATCGTTTATTTAATTCAATTTTATAAGCTTAAACTATAAATAAACAAATAGTAGGAACAATAATTTAAAATACACAGTCCCATGTTCGAGCTCTCTAGTATATTATATATAATATTAATAACATTTTTTTACAAATAATTACAATAATTTATACAATATTTATTAGTATTTTATATATGTAAATAAATGTAAAGAAGAATATCAAAAAAAAATTACTTTCATATTTGGAAAGACAAAAACTAAGTCAAGGGATAAAAAAGAGGAAGTGGAACTCATTCAGTGAGCCGGCCATCAGAGCAGATGATATTAAACTTGCTTTCATCCGAGAGTAGCACTGGGTCACAAGGTCGTTTGTCTTATGCAAATATTCCTTGACATACGCTAAACTCTTCTTTTGCTTCACTAATGATATAGGAGATTTAAGCCTAGCTACACGACAATTGTAGTTCGCCTCATGCAGTGCTTTCCGAACCGTAATGGCATGAACAACTTTTCCCTTAATATCAGCTGTGACTTTTTGATTACTTGGCTGCATTTAGGGTTACCTAAGATCCTAGGGCTACCTGTAGGCTTTGCATTTTTAAATGTTGGAACTCCCATGAAACGCTGCACGATGCTCCAAATGGTGTAGCGACTTCTATCCATCATTTCTCCTATCTCAGCTCAAGACCTGCCTTGAGTGTGCAAATATAGAATAATTTAAATTAAGATTATTTTTTTGAAAATGCAAGGAATACTGATACTCAGAGTTTGTCATGTGGATACTGTTCAATTGGAAGTAGGAATAATGTTGATTTCTCAGAAAAAAGATAAAAGATCGATAATTTTAAGAATATGGCTAAACGTGTCGACTATTTTTTTCTTTTTTTTTTTTTTTAATAATTAACTTCCGCGCACCGAAATGATGCTATGTAAAAATTTAAGAATGGATTTGTGGAGTAAGTTAATTTTTTTCTTTCTTTTTTAGAAAAATTGGTGGAATTTGTTCATTTCTTTTGGGCACCTTTTATATTAAATTTGGGGAATTCGTTCATCGTGAAGTTATGCCCCAATTTTTTGTGGAATAAGTTTATTTGTAAGTTTATTTGTTTATTGGGGACTAAGTATCCAGCGCCTGCTTACCATTACAACATGGATTATTTTGAGTATACGCATGGATTATTTTGAGTATATGTTGTATAGATATTACGAATTTTAGTTATTCTAGAGCTTTGTATATCGAAAAAATATACCAAAAAACAAAAAAGGAATTGTATATAAAAAGTGGGCGTAAGAGTACGAGTGGCGGGTAAGAAACCCGTTTAAAAATAAAAATTTGTATAGCAAACAAACAAACAAACAGAAAATTAATTTTATATATACAGATTAAAAGTCACGTTAATAAGGATATTAAATAAATCGTGAAGATGAAAGAGCTTACTATGTATATATAGAAGCTTCTATCGGGCACAGGACGAACTCCATTGGAATTGAGGAAAATCGGTGCAGGTCCGAACTTAACCGCTATATAAGTAACTCCTATCAGATCAATTAAAGTTGTCGTAAATCCATATTTCATACATATATCGGTTTACATACGTTTATACAACCTATTACTGAGTATTCAAAAAATAAGTCCCGCAGGTTGATTTTCAGTCACCGTCAAAAAATAACGCCTATAATTTATTTCTTTTATTTAATTCGGTATGCTGTAAAAAATTATAAAAAACACTTGTAACTAAAATACAAAATTAGTACGAAGAACACAGCAATAATGAACTTTAATTGATTATAACAACAATCTAAATTAGTAATAAAGAGTGAGATCGGAAAAATCTCAACATACAAAAAATTTAACAGTAAGGAATCCACTGAACATAGAGTTCTGATTTTTTTATTGAAATTATATTAAAACTAACAAAAAAAATTTACTTTTATAGTTCTCATCACAACTTATGAACCCATGGACCTTTTCCAGAAACCCATCCATTTTGGCTTTTATTCTGGTTTCTGTTTCTTTTTTTAGTAGGCTCTCGCTTAAAAATTCGCTGCAAAAATTCCTTAATTAATTAATATATATCTGTTAACCTAGATTTAAAAAAAAAAAAAATTCAATTCAATTAAGAGTATCGCTAGATTAAATTTGTAATACATTTTTCTATAATTATTTTGAAGATTTTTTTACGTTAATATAAACATTATTTATACTCATTTGTAATATTTATATACTAATATATAAATTATTTATATATACTTAAAAAAATATAATTACATACATAATTTAATATATTTATAAATTTATGTGTATGATGCCAAATCAGGCCACTGATTCGTGGACATATTGTGTTGGCTTATGAAAAGAAGTTTTTATTTACAAGCACTCCTTAATATAAATTTTGGTATTTGCAGAGTCCGTTGTAACAAATTATTTGATTCTTTAAATGCAACTGCATATTGCATGTGAGTCCAAAGTCTTTGGAGGTTTAACTATACTGGCCTAGTACTTTCAACCTGAATTGAAATTGCTCACCCTCGAGAATGGATGTAGCGCTGCACAGCGATGCGAATCGCCACTGTTTCACTCAATTTGCTCTACACCTTACATAGTTCAACTGTTTGAGCTTAGGGGTTTTTTTAATGCTCTTTGTGATTTTTGATTTCGGCCATATTTTTCTGGAATTTGTAACCAAAACGTGTTTTTTTCGACAAAAAAGGGTTTTGTGGCGAAAGTGTTACCCTCGGGAGCACAAGAAAGGGTTTATTTGAAAAATTTTCAGCTGAGAATCTTCGTTTCGATAAATATTGAAACTCTGTCTGCGTGCAATTGCGGAGAAAAATTTTTAATTTTTCGCCAAAAAACCATTTTTTTTTTTTTTTGTAAAAACAAAATTTTGTATAATAATTTTAGAAATTTGTAAGCCGAAATCAAAAATATCAAAGGAGGGTGCGATGGACAAACTCAATACGAACGGTCTGATAAAGTCCCAGGTCAAACAGTTAAACTATGTGAGGTGTAGAGTAATTTGAGTGGAACAGTGGCGATTTGCCCCACTGTGCGCTGTCTTAATAAATTAACGATTTTTCCCATTCCGCCATTAATTTTCGTTTCGAATATAAAATTCGAAGAAACATTTTAATTTCTAAGGACACCCCTAAATATAGTATGCCCATTAATCATCAATCCTAATTTAAACAATGTGGAAGTTTTTACGTTTTACTTAAATTAAATCTTATAAGAAACATATTTATAACATTTCAGCCATAGATCCCAAATTTGAAAAATAAACGTTACTTCTGGCTATTTATAAATGCCAACGCTCAATAGAGGGCTAATCGTATCTATAGCGCATGAATATTTCATAATATTGACAATTTTTGACATATTAGGACTAATGCCAACAACAATAATATAACGACCAATTGTTGCTATTTATTACAATAAGAACCTTTTGAAATGATAGCGCATTAATGACACTTGTGTGTGACTGTGTGAATATGTATGTGTGTGTTTACATGAATGTGAAAGTTGCTAGTCTACTTTCCTTACATGTGCTGTAGAATCGTTTATTGTTGTTTGTGTGCTTGTTAAGCAGCAAAGCTTTGTCTGCCATTGTTCCATTCTCTCCTTCAATGCTCCATAAAATTTTTGTATATTTATACAGTTAAACTATTGAAGAGTGTGCATGTAAGGATGTGTAGCATGCGTGGCAACGTTTGGTTGTTCTCTGTTGAGTTGTGAAGTGTTTTTTATACCCTATACCACTATGTGGTTTGGGTATAATGACTTTGTGCTGCTGTTTGTAACAACAAAAAATATTTGACCTAGACCCATCTTTAATTATACCGATCGAATCAGAATCACTTTTTGAGTTGATTTAACAATGTCCGTCCGTCCGTCCGTCCGTCCGTCTGTGTGTCCATGTAAACCTTGTAATCAAACTGCAGGTCGCAAATATGAACATATTTTGATGAAATTTGGTATATAAGCTTTTATCGGCCATGGGATGAACGCTGTCAAAATTGGTGAGAATCGGTCCATGTTCAGACCTAGCCCCCATACAAATTACCCCTATGAAATCGACATAAATTGCCAAAAGATTCAAATTGTCATATAGACCTTACTCAAATTGGGTTTTATATGCGTTCATTACGTCCACTTATAAGAAATCCAAAAATGATCCCTTTGGCCCCATATAGGGCTGCTTCCCGATCTTCACTTAAAACTATTAAAAAACAAAAATATTGCACTGATTCTTCTCAGATTTGGTTTGTATATATTTTTGCAAAATACAAGAGACTTTACCAAACATGATCAGGATCGGTCCATTTTTGGACCTAGTCTCCATATAGATATAGAAACCGATATGAACTTTTTCATATCTGCAGCCAAAAAAATTAATAAAAATCCCACTCAAATTTGGTTTTTGCTTATTTTCTATGTCCAGTTAGTTGGGCCTAAGAGATAGGGTTTCTAAACGCATGGTATAGGGTATCGTATAGTCGGTCTAGACCGACTATAATTTTCTTACTTGTTTTTTTTTTATTTAAGACATTCATTTTTTCTACATATGTTGTTGCTTTGGTTATTGTATGAGAAATAGGTGAATTACTAAAGAAGGCATTAAGAAAGGAGTATGTATTTTTATGTATTTATTTATTTTTTTTCCAATGCAATGAATATGAAAATAAGATGATTTATGTAATAATAAAGTATTTCATTGTGTGGCATATTCAGTAGCCTACATCATTATTATTATAATTATTTTTTATATTTTGTTGATACAGAATGAGAAGCGACAGAGCTGGAAATGAACATTCGAAGAAGTGAAGCATATGAAATTCCTGCGTTTCGTAATCATAGGACAAAATTTGTCATTTAAGGATCTTAAGGAATACATTTCAAATAGTGCCTAGGATGTCATGATTATCTACTTCTTCGTAATGAATAATTTTAAAATCACTTTCAAAAGGACTTTGTGATACTTCTATCAATTCAAACGTTTAGTTTTCAGTATAAATATTTCCGCTGTAAATGAAATAAAGAAAAGAAAAATAATAAATAAAACAAGTAAGAAAATTATATTAATATATATCCAATTTAGATTAACGTAACTTAAAAAAATTTTCTCCGAGATTCGTTTTTTGTACAAATTAATTCAGAATTAGTCGATTCTATTTTCGTTCAATATTAAAACAAAACTTTTGCAGCTGAAGAATACAAAAATCAAACTAAATTTGCCATTTAAAAAATATGTTATACCTGCAAGACATTAAATATATTTGAGTGAATATTTGGGGACTACTTTAAAGGTCAACTATGCATAAAATTACCTTCAAACATTAATTTTTGTAACGATGACTGACGGATTGGTCAACACACATAAATAAAATATCAATTGTCCAAACTACGTTTGAATAATATTATTATTTTCCTCTTTTTATTATAAAATTTTATATCGATTACTTACATTAAAAATTTTCCTATCGATAACATGAATGAAATATAATATTTATATATATGGGGGATTTCATGTCAAGTGCACCAACTTTTGAAACCGATGTCTTCCGATCGGGATGAAATTTGCACCAAGGTTAGTCCTATCGGATAGTAGTTTAGACACAATTTTTCAAAAAGATCGGTCCAGATCTCTCTGAGCTAGAGGGGATCAAAATTTGACATTTTGGCCAAACAGGTGTTTTTCTCATCCATGTAACTTTATTACCTATTGTTCCTAGAAAATTTTCTCCAAAGAGTTTAGATAGCTATTTCTTCAGTATTTCGGAAAAAAATACTTTAAAAAAAAAATTTTTTTTGTAGACTTCTTTTTTTGCTAAATTAAAGCATTTTTTGCCTTTTTTTACAAAAAGGCATTTTTTTTTATTATTTTTTCATAAGAAAGCTTAGAATTTTTCCTTTAAGAGCTTTTTGGTCTCTTAGTGGGATGGGAGTCGGATACCTATCAAAAAAAATGTTTTGTAATTCAAGACAACGGTTTTTCAATTTTTTCACAAATGCACTATTTTGAATTTTTGCCGATTTGTGTCTAAAACCTTACAAATTAAACTTATACTGAGAAACTAGACAAACTAAACTTTCCGAAGGTATGTAACATACCTTCATAAAATAACAGAAGAGAATGGTTATCTGTAACCTGAAATCTGAACACGAGGATGTTAGAATTGGCTTCACGAAATTAACCCAAATGAGGCCAAAACATTGCGTTTTGGCAGAAAGCAGCAGAACTCACACAGTATGCGTTTGCATTTACCATGAAAATGTTAAACTGATGTTGAAGGAAATCAACTTAAAGTATTTAACAGATGATTCGGCAGAAGATTTACACGATTACCGCCATTGCCTTAAATTGACTATGTGTCCTAATAATGCAACAACTTCTTGCCACTTAGGTGAATGTACCAATTGCCCGAAAACCACATTCATCAAAGAAAATTTAATCAACTCTTTAGATCGAGAATATATAGAGGAGGTCAAATTTGATTCTTGGATTCAGACTGACAGATGCACATTGAGAACAATCATTTTAAATGTGGATGATTTTGTGGAAGAAATGCGTACAGGATTGCTAAACTTGAGAACCCATGACTTTCTAGTCGAAGAGCAATGGTCATTCTTCAAAGATTTGAAGATGCATTTGAAGTCTGGTGAATTCGCTATTTCATATGATTTCGCAGAAAACTATAAATATGTTCTTCAGGATGCCATGCAAGCATTCCACTTCAATAACGACCAAGCAACTATATTCACAGTAGTTATTTACCACATGAAAGATGAAAAACTGGAACAAAAAAGTATGGCAATCATATCCGACGATTTAAAACATGATACCGTTGCAGTTTATGAGTACCAGAAGAGAATACTAAAATTTCTAAAATCTAAATTTACAGTAAAGAAGGTATACTGCGTTTCGGACGGAGCTCGTCAACATTTTAAAAACATAAGTAGCTTGGCAAATCTAATGGCCCATGAAAAAGATTTTGGAATGCTAGCTGAGTGGCATTTTCATCCTACTGCTCATGGTAAAGGAGCATGTGATGGTATTGGAGCAAACCTTAAAAGAAATGCAGCGAAGTATAGACTCCAGTGCTCTCATCAAGATCGCATCTTAGATGCGACTGCTTTATTCCATTGGGCAACGAGTTATTGTAAAGAAACTAAAATAGTTTTTAATAGCAAAGAGGATCATCAGGAAACATTGAAAACACTGAAGAGCAGATTCGATGCTGCGGTAGCAATCGATGGCACCGCTCAATACCATGCTTTTATACCGCTTTTCGATGGAAGACCCAAAAGTTTTCTGCCTCTATTCAACGCGATTTCTTCCAAAGACAACAAATAAACCAGCAGCGAAATCAACAGCTGAACCAAGTAACGCCAAGAAAGGATTGACAAAAAAACGCAGTAAATAAAGGCGACAAAAAAGATGGATGAAAGACTGGGTATTTAAAAATTTAAAAGACTTAAATACTTCATCAGCTACAATAAATTAAGTATAAAAATAGTTATGATATAAATGGATCTAATGCAATTAAGATTAGATTTTTAATAAATTATTTATCTTTTTAATATTATTATTATTATACATTAATTTAATTATTATTAAAAATATATAAAAATAATTTTTCAACATTTCTATAGAAAAAAAGCGATTTTTTCCTGAGGTTAACATATTCTGAGTATTACAGTATCGAGGGTATAAAATTTTAGTTAGGTATGTTATCTACCTTCGGAAAGTTTAGTTTGTCTAGTTTCTCAGTATAAGTTTTATTTGTAAGGTTTTAGACACAAATCGGAAAAAATTCAAAATAGTGCATTTGTGAAAAATTGAAAAACCGTTGTCTTGAGTTACAAAACATTTTTTTTTGATAGATATCCCACTCCCATCCCACTAAGCGACCAAAAAGCTCTTAAAGGAAAAATCCTAGGCTTTCCTATGAAAAAAAAAAAATGCCCTTTTCGAAAATAAAGGCAAAAAATGTTTTAATTTAGCAAAAAAAAAAGTCTACAAATTTTTTTTTTTTTAAGTATTTTTTCCGAAATACTGAAGAAATAGCTATCTAAACTCTTTGGGATAAAATTTTCTAGGAACAATAGGTAAAAAGTTACATGAATGAGAAAAAACACCTGTTTGGCCAAAATGTCAAATTTTGATCCCCTCTAACTCAGAGAGATCTGGACCGATCTTTTTGAAAAATTGTGTCTAAACTACTATACAATAGGACTAACCTTGGTGCAAATTTCATCCCGATCGGAAGACATTGGTTTCAAAAGTTGGTGCACTTGACATGAAATCCCCATATATATATTCGTACTCGTTGCATTTGAGTAACTTCCAGAACTACAAAATGAAGTAAATTTAGTTAAATCAATTTTTATGTATGTTGAATCGATGCATTTTAAAGCCTAAAATAACTGTAAATTTACTTGGATTCTAACTCTCAAATGGTGAGCAACACTTAAAATAATAAACTATTGCTGAATTAAAACTAATTTTAACGTTTCGTTTCTTAAACCCTAGCTCCCTCACCTCATGATCCTAACCCTATACTAATTTTATAATTTCTCAATCTACACACAGAAAACAGATTCATTGTGGCTACCGAATTTATTACCAACTAAATTGCGATAATGCTAACAACCGATTTTTGGGTTCACGATGATATTAATTCCATTGCCTTAACAGTAAATATTTTATAATAATAGAAAATTTGTAGATGATATTAAATTTCTGTTGATACAATCGAAAATACGGTTGTTCCGCTTAAGACCAATTCGGTTGGCAAATATTTTTTCTGTGTGTACGAGAAGTTTTACAAAATTTTAACCCTTTTTCTTAGCACTGTCCATTGCAGTCTAATAACGTTTTTATTGGAGCAACTATAATTTATCTTGGCTAACTTAACTACCGACAAACCCTACAGTTGTCATCACCCTAATTAGGAATAGCTGCCAACGATAGAAATAAAACGGTATTTATTATTATCTAGGAATTGGAACAATATCATTACAGACTGTGATATGGCAATTAAGTCTGAACTTAGTCCAATTTTTACCAATTTCGAAAGGCTGATAGAAGCTTATATACCAAATTAATAAATTTTTTATTTCATTATACATAACCGATATTTTGTTAGTATTATTTTAGAATACAGTACTAAAAAATAATTAAAAATGTTAAATTTTTGTACATTTATATAACTACCCGTCAGTTAAAATTTATTTATTTTATTATCTTTATACTGACGAACGATACTGGAGGATCTAACCCGAGATGTAGTCTAAATAGTAAAATTTCTTCCACAAAAAAGAAAGATAATATTTCTATTTTAATATTTAGAAAAGTAGTCACACTTTAACTGCAAATTATAACAAATTAAAATCAGAGAAACAATTTAAAATATCTTTTTAATAACGGCACATTAAACTTTTTCTTTTTTTTTTACTGATTTGCGTTCAAAAAAAAAAATTGTTGTTATACCATATAACACAATGTGGTGAAAGTATAACGCGTTTGTGTTGATGTTTGTAACTTCCAAAAATAGTTGACCTAGACCAATTTTTTTATTATACTTTTTTAGTACACTTATTAACTTTCTGAGTTGATTTGATCTGCATGTCCGTCTGGCTGTCTGTAAACTTTGTAACCAAAATATTATGCCTATTAATCAGTGGACCCAAAAAATATTTACCCTGTAAAAATTGGTGTTTAAAAAAATTTTTTTTTTCAGATGTCAAAAAAAGCTAAAACTCCAAAAATTTTAATATTTAACTATAATACATTTTTAAAATTTATTATTTAATGTCGGGCGCAAGCAAACGCCATTCCCGGACTACCGAGAATTTTATGTACGAGTTATTCACATTACGAATAATCGCGGAGTTCCGCTCAATCAAAGTGCAATGATCAAGCCTCGCTCTGGTAAACATGTGTTCATGCTGTTCTTTGCACAAACGCCATTCCCAACTACCAAAAATTGTAAGCACGAGGAATAGTCGCGGAGCTCAACTCAATCGAAGTGCAATGATAAAGCCTCGCCCTGGGAAATATAGTCATGCTTTTCTTAGCACAAACCGAACTTCTTATGGCACATTAGAAATATACTAATTGAGAAGTACAATTCATCATTACGCTGTATTATAATACTATTTTCTTATTTTACTGCTAGCTAGTAAACAAAGTGATCGTATCATTGTGAACGAAATAGAATTGAAATTGTGTGCAGATTTGTTTTACTTAAAAAACCTGTTTCTACAGATGGTGAATAATTTCCCAGTAAGCATTTTATGCAATAAATGATCATGTGGAGTCTTTTTTGACTTCTCTGTGCTACTAAAACAGTCATAAATGCGCTGTTTTGCTGATCACAAAATATTCTTTTGTCGGGAGAAAATATTACCTTACCTCCGACTCTTCTTGAGAGTCTTTTTTTTCCCCATTTTCTGATCAGTTTCGACTTATTTTTGAGTCGTATTTAATATCATTTTTCTATAAATCATTTTTTAAGCGTAAGCAAAGATTATTTTTAGGCTTTTTCTAATACCGCATGTGATTAATCAGTTTTTAATCAACAAAAGTGCTCGCAGAAGACACAGCAAGGGGATTTTTGTTAAAACAATCTTCGAAATGATGACTGGGATATCGTATATTTTTGTTTACACACATACATATCCATAGTGGCACCAGTAAACCGAACTTTAATCGGCTTCTTATATGTGTACAGCCGAACGAAAACGAAAATACTCACCAAAGAGTAAAAGTAAACAACAATTCCATTTAGTCTTATGAAAGCTTTTGGACAAAGCAAATGTATGTCGCATTGTCTTGTGAACTCTTACATTGTTTTTTAATAGGTACCAGTAATGCCAGGAGATTTGTTCAGATATCTCTACGCTACTGAAAAAAAACTCTTTTTTTTCCCTACACCCACTTTTTTCTCCCTACATTTTTCCCTCCACTACTTTTTTCAAAAATTAAAATTTTATTTTTATTAGTTTGTAAATTTTCAATTTCAATAATCCAAAAATAACATAAAAACGAAGAAAAATAACATAAAAAATAAAATAAAAATATCATAAGAGTTACATAAAAAACATAAAAAACCAATCGATATTATAAAAAAAAAATATTTTTACAATTCTGTATAATTCATTGTTTATATGGCATATAGAATTTATGGGCATATAGAATTTACACAATTAATTAAAATGGCTTGCAAATGGGATCTTATAACACAAAGAGAATTTTGGTTCTTGGTTTTAAAATATATTTTTTTTAAGACATTGGTTATTAGCATGTATACTTAGATCTTGTTTATCGCAATTTATCATTTTTTAATATTTTTTGACCTGTTCCATCCCATTAGCTTCTCGTCTCTCAACTAACTTGAGTAAAATCTTTGTTTTCTGTAATTCTTTGATGTGCTTTCAGTATTATCGAAAAACGAATTGGACATTTTTCTAAAATTAATTATGTTTAAATTTATAATATTTTAATGATCTTTTTATTTACAGACTTACTTATTAAAATCGAAGAGATCTACAAAGATGGCGTACTTATGTATAAAAAAAAGATGCACAAATCAAGTAAACTTCACAAAGAAGTGTTTTTTACTTGACATTGTTATTAAAGAAGCCACGTGTTTACTTCCTCCATATTTTAGAGTTATTACCAGACTTAAAATAGATATATATTTTTAATTCTAAAATTTAAAATTGAAAAATATATAATATTAGGTTGTTAAAAAAAATCTGCAAAAAATCCCTACAATTGGACAAGAGTAAGAAATCTTTTGCTTGAATCATATAGACGCAAATTCGTTTATCGAAGGGTTACAAATGGAATGACAAACTTATATAATAAGTTCTGAAAAAAAAGACGATAAATCTAACAAACAAAAAAAAATTTTCTTTGCTTCAAAGCGTCATCTCAAATATATGTAAAGTGCATATGTAGGTATGTACAAAAACCGTACATCACATATGGCAACTCTTACGAAAACTGAGAATAGTGGAAATTAGAAGTATAAATGCAAAAAAAAAAAAAATATTCAAAAATTCAAAAATAACGATTGTTTGTTTGGACAGAGTTGTATCTTCTGAAATTAATACAAAGTAAAGCTGTATGGTACGAAAACTGAAAACTAACCACACTGCTCGTAGGCCTGACTTTAGGTGAGTGTGTTAAAGCGCTAACCAAAAAAGTGCAAGTACGAGTGTATGTGAAGGTTCATGGTTCAAAACCTCACGGCCGCCTTAAGTAGAAAAAATTTTCATATAGAAACAATCTATTCAATTAAAACATAACAATTATCACAATGTTCAATAAATCGCTGATGAAGGCTGAAATGCCAGAAACCGGTCCGATTAAGAATACAGTGCAGTTATGAATTTTTGATATATGCTTTCTTCTTCTTTACCACGCACCATTTAAACAAAACTGATTAAAGCTAGTGCTTTTAAAATATAAGACATGCAAAAGTATTCCGAAAAAGATCCGAAATTAAAAAATATATTTTGTTTACTATCTTTTATTGACTTTAAAATTGTAAAACGTAAATGCTGAAAATTCAGAGTATTTGTTTGTTGTAATAATTTAGTAATAATAAGTCATATTGTTTACATTTTCAAATATTTTATTTACATTTGTGCTCAAAATACATTTGAACACATAAATTTCCAATCATAAATTGTTGAATTTAAACATAAATGTCAAATCACAAACTGTTGAATTTAAACTTTTGATTGTATCTATCCATATTTGTATTTATAAAATTAGTCAAATTTAATCTATTTAAAACCGCTAAGTTGTATAGTGTAACCCTGAACTATGTTGTAAACCCTTAAATGAATTTTCCAATGTACTTTTGTTCTATTACTTCGGCTTTTAACCGAAAGGGTTAGCAAACGCGCGGGTTTCTAACTTTTATCGTTTTGCAAAGGGATCACTTTTTTTGCGTCATCGAAACGATCAACTTGTGCTAGCACCTAAACCATTTTTTTTAACTTCTGCTTTTAGCAATCAACCGAGTTGACCTTTGATCACGATTTAATTTACATTGAAATATAATCTAATTTAAAGTGAATTAAAGTCAATCTTATATATACGTTTAATTTATTTATACCCATTTAAAATTCCATCGAACTTATTTAACCTTAAATATTTGAATTACCTCTAAATGTAAACCCTACAACTAAACAACGAATAAAAGATTGCACCTATTTATGAAAATAATTATATTTTTCATTGGAACATCACTCTCAGGAACAAAAGGTGAGAATCATTTAAATCCTAACTCTTACAAATAAAGGAATTTGCTAATACCCTGTATTTTTCTCTTTATTTGTTTGACATTTATTATAATTACCTCCCGAGTAATTATAATAAAAGGCGCAATCCCCTCAGGTACCTCTACACCCGCCGTTGGTCACAAAATTAACATTAATTTCTCCCAAAAAAATAGTGCCAGAAAACCTTGGTGGAGGGTATCAAAGATTCGGCATAGCCGAATTTAACACTCTTACTTGTTTTAAATTTAGTTTATACACGTTAAATTAAGTAAATTTATTACATAATATCGGACATGATTTCTTTCACATCTACACTTCACAGATTAATAACAATAACACGAAAATTTGAAAAAATGGTTCGATTGGCAGTGCGCTCGTTGTCGTAAGGTCATGTTACAAGGATTACGTGTATATAGAAGACAACACTTATATGTGAAAACAAATTGCGTTATCTCACCAAATATGTGAAGTTATGTAATAACAAAAAACTGACATATTATAACAAAAACTTAGAGCAATTAAATGGAGTAAAATGCAGTACTGAATGATGGAAGCTGCCAAACACGTTGAAGATGCGAACACATACGGTAAAAGGAAATTTAACAGCAGCTGATTTTCTATTGCATTTTAGCACCTTGTTGAATAACACCGCAGATATCTCTATGCCGTATTTCACTGATGCTCTTTTAGACTCACCGTTTGAATTTTTTTAAATAAAGGTCCTGGAGAAGATGGTGTTAGTTAACATATTTTTGCAGAAAAAAATATTCCAGTTTTGGAAAATCAATTTTGATACCGCTTTTCAAAAAAAGGCGATGAAAACCAGTCAACAAATTATAGTGGGTTATCCCTGATTAATACTTTATGTAAAGTCTTCAATACGATATAGTTAAACAGATTAATGAAATGCGTTGATTATAATAACATTCTGAACGAATACCAAGCCGGATTTAGAAAGCACTACTCAACGGTGGACAATATATTATCTTGTAAATATAGTCAATTTAAACAAATTGAATGGTATAACTACTTAAGTATTTTTCGTTGACTGTTTGTGTGCTTTTGATATGATTCCTAGAAATGCCATATTTTGCAAACTGTCTTGCTTGGGACTATCATACAAAATAATAAGAATTTTACAGCACTATTACTCAAACACTGAAAGCCGTATTTGGGATGGCAGCTAATTTTCTGAGCCGTTTTCTGTAAAACTTGGTGTAAAGCAAGGGTATATCTTAAGCTCTTTACTGTTCTCGTTGTACGTTAATAATCTCGCTGATGTACAACCAAATGGTATAGATGTTGCACGTACTACTATTAAAGTTTTGTTTTATGCAGATAATATTATGTAATTAGGCGGACTCTCAAACCAAATTACAAGAAATGATCGAAATTCTGTTTTCTTATTGCACGACATGGTGCTTGAAAGTTAATCTGGATAAATCAAAAATAATTGTATTTCGTTCTGGCTCGAGAATATCCACAAATCTAAGCTGGCAATATGGTGATGATAACATCGGAATCGTCAACAGCTACAAATATCTTGGCATTGACATTACTTATGATTTGTCATTTAAAAAACATCTTAATAACAAATTATCTGCCCCAAAACTTGCAATAAACTCCACATGGTCAAAATCCTTATATACGTAAATCATTCAAAAATTTCAAAAGACAATAAGCTTAAAATATTTCATGCTGCTTCTAGGTCAATCATGTTGTACTCTGCTCAAGTTTGGGGTTATCAAAAATATGATGAAGTAGAGAAGCTGTTCAGATTTTTTATAAAAAAAAAAATTATATCTACCTACTACAACACCAAACTATATCTTATATCTTGAAACTGGATTAAACTCTTTGTATATTTTAACTCCTAGACCACACTTCTGTTATATTAACAAAGTAGAGGGTCCGCCAAATAACTTTTTTGTTTTGAAAATGCTATAAAAAAAACTACTGAATATTATCTCAAATTTCTTTTTTTATTTGAAAGTACAATCCTTCCGGTTACAAATGGAAAATAATTTCATTCAAATGGCTGCCTCGGCTGGCCATGCAGTAGCCTACACGATCGGTCCAATTTTTAAGCACATTATCGATTGTGTGCAGCTGTATTTCACCAATGGCTTCACGAATATTGTCCTTTAAAGCGTCAATTGTCTCTGGCTTGTTGGCGTAACACTTATCTTTGAGGGCACCCCACAAATAATAGTCCAACGGTGTCAAATTGCAATTGCTCCGAGGTGGCCAAACGACATCACCTCTGCGGCTGATAATGCGATCTTCAGAAACAGGGCGCAAAACATCGAGTGTAGCTTCGGCTGTGTGGCACGTAGCGCCATCCTGTTGAAACTAAATGTTGCTAATATCCTCCTCTTCAATTTTTGAGAACAAAAATTCGTTCAACATGGCCCGATAACGATCGCCATTGACTGTAACGGCCACTCCTTGCTCAGTTTCGAAGAAAAATGGCCCAAATATGCCTCTGGACCAAAATCCGCACCAAACAGTAACTCGTTTTGGGTGTATCGGCTTTTCAATGTATGCGTGCGGGTTTTCTGTGCCCCAAATGCGACAATTTTGCTTGTTTACATACCCGCCAAGATCAAAATGAGCTTCATCTGAAAAGATGATTTTTTTTGGCAAAATCTGCACCTTCTGTAAGTCGATCGCAGGCCCACTTAGCGAAGCGAAAATGCATTGGATGGTCAGTTGGCTTCAACTCCTCAACCAATTGGACTTTGCATGGCATCATACCAAGGTCTTTATGCAAAATTCGTCTCAAGGAAGCCTCCGAAATGTTCAATTCTTGAGAACGACGGTGAATTGATATTGATGGCGCTTCACGCACACTTTCTGCCACAGCAGCAATATTCTCGGGTGTACGCACTGCTTTTGGCTTTTCACGCTTTGGTTTATCGATGAGGATGCCAGTTTCTTTCACTTTTTTCACAAAATAACGAACATACGGAGCTGACGGTGCTTCCCTTCTTCCAAAATCCGTACGCAATTTTAGCACACATTCTGCAACAGTACCATGATTTTCAAAGTAATGTCGCAATATTTTCCAGCGTTGTTCAAGCATATACACAACCATATTCGTTCAGCGGAAGGATAAAACTAATTATCTGTCAAAGCAGACATAAGCTAAGTATTACCAACCCTCAATAAGCACTAGTTGAAAAAAAACGTTAGATGGCGGACCCTTTACTAAATGTGAACCATCACCGACTTCCGCGTATTTTAGCTGAAAGCCAAAAATTAATCCTGGGCAAAGGAATGGACTATTCTACAACAAATACTAAACTTTACACCTCCTAATCGAAACATACCACTTAGTTCAGCTTGGAAACAAATACTAGATTTATTAGTTGTAAAAGATCATGAAGATAATATACTTAAAGCAACAAGCCTATTCGTACCGTGTCACTAGCTTAATTGTAAAAGCGAGAGGAGGAATGCTTGAGTTAAACGCAAGCTCCTACAGAAACAATCTAGTTTATAAGTGCACAATATATAATCTAGACATAGCTGAAAACTAGCTATTTTAATAATAAATGAATTTGTTTTTTAATTCTTATAACATTATTTTTTTTTTTTTTTAACTAAGGATAAAATGAATTAATTGCATTAATAATACCAGTAATCTGCCAATCTGGCTAACAACATATATATATTAATAATATTGTAAATAATGTGGATAATGTAAATACAACTTTAGTACATAAATAAAACAGTATGTTTAGATTATATAATAAAAAATAAAAAATACACGAAAATTTGGTTTATATCCAGTTATTGCCTAAGCAAGTATGGGTCGGGTTTCGAAAGGCATGGTATACAAGCTGTTTTGTCGATTTAGACGAACTATAATTTTCTTTCCCGTTTTTATTTATATTGCCGTAGTAATCATTTTGTATTTTATAAATCCACTTGTGTATTAGAAAAAATATGCTTAAAACAATGTGTAAAAAAAAAAAAAAAAAAGAAAATAATAAAAATAAAAAAATTAAAAAAAAGACCAACTGCTAAAGGGTTCGGCTTGGTGTGTGTTTTGTAACAAAACTCTTTGTTTTTATGTATAAAGTTCATTAAAGTTTTTTATTTTAATTTTTAGCTTTATTTTTCTGCAGTCTGGCACTAACTAATTACCCGGCCAGCTGTAAAGGGAACAAATAAAAATATGTGTTGAATACACACATCATTTTATGACACTTGAGGGAAACCAAAGCAAGAGAATAAAAATTTGGCGAAAAACAAAATGCATAAACTTAAACTGTACTTCAAATTCAAAAGCACCAGTGTGTGTTCATTGTTAAATGTATGTGTATGTGAAAATTAATGAAATGCTAAGGCAGTGGTTCAGTGCAATAACATTTTTTTTTTGTTTAATGAAAAAATACCACAAACTTTCTAAAATTCAATCTTTCCTGCATTTGTATTCTAATTGTTGGTTGGCAATTGAAGGAAGAAAAGTTTTGTTTGCATGTTTACAACCATTTATAGGCAAAAATTCGAAATAGAAATTAAATTTTAATTGTAGTCAATACGAAAGTTTGTTTTATAGAATTGACAGTTTTATGTAGGAAAAACATGCAACAGTTTATCAGGGACTTTTGAGACATTTATGTGTACACAACTTTTTTGACTTATAATAGAAAATCGAACGGACCACTTATTTTTCAATGAAAATAAAAACGATCTAAAAGTAATATGAAGCTTTTTCGCATTTTCTCTAGGTTTCCTTGGAGACCTTTGAGTTTTCAGATCATCGCAAGTATCTAAGTAATTGGTACGGAAATAAGTTGTGGTTGGGTTATTGATATTTTTATTCTTGAATAGTAACTGGCAGAACCCAGCCAGTGCAAATTCTATAAAAATTAATTTTTTCATTCCATTATAAATATTTATTGAACAAACAGGAGATATTTAACTGGGTTTGTTAATATACAAATTTTAAGAGCCTTTAGCCAATTCATAATTCAATACAAATTTAATAAACACATACACAGTGCTAATATTTTTTTATTGGAGCTTAAATATGTATGTGTTTTATGTACATGTTAGTAGAAAATTTAATCGCATTTCACTTCAAAAAAAATGCTTCAGACGGTGCAATTCTGTAAATATGGTGGACAGCTAAATATAAATACGTTTCAAATGGGGTATATCTTTTTAATTTCGGTTGGTAATTGATGGTATAAAACCGGTCACAAGAAATCGCCTTGCCTATTAATATTACAAATTAGATTAACTGGAAGATAATTATTTTGATTGTTTAATGTAATCAAAGATGGTGCCAACAAGATAATATTTGAGCAAAAAAAGTTGCTGAGGGTATGCTATGCAGTTTTGTGTATGTTGATATAGATTGCATACCAAACCTCAGATCTGCACAGCCATGGCTAGAGCTGTAGCCACGGAGCTGGCTTTTCGTTAGGCCGGGGTATGACCCAACGTTCTCTCTTATTTTTTTTCGCGCTGAGCGAAAAATATCGTTCTGTGCCCATATTTTGAAAAGTAACCACATTGTGCGCAGGACAAAATTTTGTTTTGGTAAATTAAGACTTTATTTTTATTAGAATTTTTTTGTTATTAGAAAAAAAAATTACATTTTAGATTAACTACCATGTCGATCTTTATTATTTTTTCAAAAATTAAAAACTGTTTGTACATCAATTTCGTTTCCATGGCTTAAAAATAATTTAGTACGCATGAGATGGTCCAAATGAAATGTCTCCAATCTGTTTCTGGCTTTTGTTTAAATGGCATTCATTTGACAAAACCCATGCTTGCAATCTGCACTGGATGCTTGAAAGGTTGCAGAAATGTCTATTAAAGAGGAAAGCTCTAGAAATTCCCCCTACTTGTTGGTCTACCGTATCCGCGAAACTGCTTTCGTCGTTAGAGTTAAATTTGGTTTGGTATAATAATTTAAAATTTAAATATTGGCTTAGAATTTGCTTCTTCACTTCTTCACTATAATTTTGAATAATTTTCGAGTATTTTTTAAGAAGTTTCAGCAAGTTTTGGTTTCCAAAATTAAAATTGTTGCTGTTTGCGATTCCAATTTAATCAAATGCAGCCCAGTCTTTCATTCTTTCTTCTGGAAATCTGCAATCTAGATGATCACATAGCTTTGTGATAAATCCAATAATTTCAGCAGTATTATCGCTTGTGTTGAGAAGTTTCATTGCTTCTTCGCTCCAAAAAATAGCTTCTCAAGAAACTGGCTCCGAATCTTTTTAATAATGGATTTTACATATTGAGAATTTGTTCATTTTAGCTAATCCAGTTAAAATATCATTTAGCACCGTTAAAGCTGATCGGTTCAAAGAATTAGTAACAGCCTTAACGCAATATTTAGAGAATGTTTCATTTGAATTTTCAACTCAATCAAAACATCATAATTTCGAATAAATGGAATCAATGAAAAGTGCCGTGAAAGCCACCTTACCTCATTGAGAGGTCTAAAACTCAAAACATCGCATTCCATTACTGCAGCTAAATCTTTAAATTCGCTTTTTTCACATATGAACTACTGAACATTGTGTACATCGTTCTTAGCAAAGTCTCTAGAGTTTTTATTAAAGGTATTCCCCTCCATGCATCGTCAATTCCAAGGTCTTCTCTGTGTGCCACATAATGCTGAGCTGATAAATACGGAACATCTCGTTGTAGTATTTTTGCTACTCCATTATAACCACCCAGCAAATCCGCAGCTCCGTCCGATGTCATCATTACCATTTTATCCATATCCAACTTAAAATCAGAGTAGAATATTTTATAGCTGCTACAATTGATAAAGCGTCGCAAGCACTTAACTGAATTATAGTTGCAAAAGAGGTTTTGTAATCAAAGTTTGTTCTGAATTTTATGTAAATTATCAGTATTTTATTAACAGAAATATCTGTGCTCCCCTCAATTATTAGCAATGAAATTGTGATTTTCTAATAGCATCAAAATCTTCATTATCAACCACTTGGTTTATACATTCCAGGAATTTGAACATATTTGGATTCGTGGCTCTTTATTTCCTGCACAGAATTCATTGACGTGTTCAATTTTATTGCCAAAATTACGTTGTCAATTAAAACTTTAACCATTTTCGGATTTGTCTTTTGTTTTCCAGCATTTTCTATTCGTATCTCACGGTCTCTAGGAGTTTCGGTAATCAGTCGAAGTAATCCACCACATCTACGAGCTGTAAGAATGTCAACCGCTTCAATGTGTGTTTTGTGAATTAGATGACGTCTCAGATAATCTAATTTCCAAACATCCCACTTTTTCTCAATGGAAAAATCTCCATCTATGTATTTAATGTACTTAAAAAAAAATTACAATTCCTCCGCACAGCGCAGTATAAAATTCGTAAAAAAAAAAATATACACTATATTCGGTTGATGTTCGAAATATACTAAATATACTAAATATACTGCTTCATAATAGCAATTAGCAATGTAAAAATAAGCCTACTTGGATCGACATTAAAAATTGTTGATTGCTGATCTATGTTCATCAACACCACACAAAAAACTAACATAGAAAATATTATGCACAACAAAATAAAATAATTTTTAATTCGATCCAAGTAGGTATATTTTTACATACAAAACTACAAAACATAAGGTACAATGCAGTTGTGGGTCTGTTCAGATTTTTACATGCCATTACAGTCTATCTAGAGGCTGTGGGCAAAAACAAAAATAGCTTCTAACATTACAAGACTTGTAATTATTAGCTACGGTATATGTAGAGAAAGCTAAAATTGGAAAAACTCAGCTTGTTCGTGCTAACTCTCGTATAATGAAAACACATTTGACATGTTCTTTTCTTCCAACTGTTTGAGGTAAATAGTTGATTAAGCATGAGTTGAAGTAATAGGCAGAAGGATGCTGAAGATGAACAAGTCGCGTTGTTCGAAAATAGCTATTCCATCTTGCACTGTCTTAAATTTTTTCCATATTTCTCTTACATTGAACAATTATGTTTTCTATAATTAGAAAATGTATACATGATCTCAAATCGAACAACAAAGAACTAATTATTAAAAATTATTTTAAAAAACGGTAATTTATTTTAAACAAAATCGCGAGCAATTTTCTTATGCGCGCAGCATGGAATGCTGTGAGCAACAAATTATTTTTTATGCACGCAGCTTAAAGCGATCGTTGGTAGGAACCATAAAAACAGTGTTGGATTCGAATCCGAGAATTTTTAGCTCTAAAAATAATTTTCTTTTAATTTCTCTTATGTAGGACAGTGCGAATATGCTTTAGGGAAATTGACAAAGATTAAAGGGTTTATCATAATTACGACAAATCTCTAAACATCAACACTTTCCTGTATGTAATGAAGTCAACTATAAAATTGTTTCTTTATGAAATATTTTTGCAGAAACAAAATTTAACATTAGTGACAATTATATGAATAGAGGAATAGTGGTTGCATATTCTATACACATCGACTCAGATATAATCTCCGTTGTTCCACGTACACCTTGTAACCAAAGTGCAGGGGCCAAATCAAGGCATTCGCTATCAAAATTTTTCGATCGAAATTATTTTTTATTTTCCAAAATAAAATACTAAGAATAATCTTGCACTGACATATCTAAGGAATTGTGGCACCTAGTTAAAAGTAAAATTGACAGCAGGTCAGTTTTCTTTAAATAATAAACAAAATATGCAAATCGATTGATTTTACTCGATATCGAATGCGGTGATTTGGCCCCAGGTCACATATATAAGATTATTTTCATTTACATCGGCATATTGATTAGTATTGGTCATAAGACGATAGTTATTGTTTATTGCATTTTCAGATATAGCAACCCATATTAGATTTACTTCAAATGCCGTGAGATCTAGATTATTTGGTAACTATAAATAAATCCTATCCGAATATTTGCAGTCATAGTCTCTATACAAAACTGATTCCCGCTCTTCACATAAATTTGAACGTCAATGAGGGCCCACTGTATTTAACTGGTGTCACACACAGAGTATGCTCTAGTAATGTAAGACATCATTTAAGACATTCTAAACTTAAAGTTCCAAATCGGAATAAAACGGTAGAACAAAACATCGGTAACAAGAAATCAGCTAGCCTACCAATATTATAGATAGCTAGTGAAAAGGGATCTAGACGAATACGTTTTTTTTTTATATGTACGTAAAAAGTACTCATACGCTTCGTGGTTCTATTTGTTAAATACCATATTGCACTGTGGTCCCAAATCAGCTTTTTTGACAGAAATTCCAAAAAAAAAATTTATAAATTTTGAAAAGTATATGTGTTTTATTAACGGCAACATTCCAAGTAATCAGAAAAACATAACTAAAGAAAATATGTGGCAACACTGCCAGCCTGCCAAGCTATCAAAGTTGGAAGATTAAACAAATCGAAATAAATCGGCTACGCTGGAGTGTTACACTTAGTTTAACAGCAAAGTATTATATAGAGCCGAAGGTAATTATTTTTAAAGAAATATTTTCAATTTTATGTATATTGTGTCCTTGACGTTATTTTTGAGTGTTGTAATTGCGTGGTGTTATAGTCAACATAACCTGTACGTTTTGTGGACAAGAACTTGTATTTGGACATGAAGTTGCATGGAGTTGCAAACATAAAAGTGTTCGCTAAAGTGTTTATTTTGCGTACAAGTTTATATCTTACCAGCATTTTTCATTAATAAAAATCTAATGCCGTTTTCTTTGCTGACAATAAATGTCGCATTTTATTTGCACTTTTTTCGAAAAGTGTATTTTTTATATATTCCGAATTAAGAGCATCATTATCATATACACCAATCGAAAGGTATCATAATATGCAAAAAAAATCATTTTCGAGGCGTCCAAATTTATTTGACTTTTTCTCAACTTTTATTTTTCAGGTTCTTTTAATAAATAAAAAAATCGGCTGATTTAATTTTTTTTTAAATATTACCTTTCCAATATGAAATTGTACGCTAAAAACGATGACGATAGCAGTTTTTCAAAAAAAAAAATATTTTTTCTTAAGGTGTTGGAGGAGTTTTTGTCGAAAAATCGACTTTTTACGCATTAATTTTTAGTGACTACACCCCGATTTTTTAAAATTTTTTTGAAGGGATTATTTAGGAGAAATAATTTTTTATAGCGGTCGAGCCCATTTTTGGTGCTATGGACCGAGAAAGATTTGCTTTGATTTGTACATAACTTTGTTACTTATTATCGGACTTCGGCAATATATATATATATCATTGGAACGCTTACTTGAGTGCCTTTTAACTGATTAAGTTGGATTTTCTGTAAATTGATTTTAAATTTGTAAATTTCATATATACATATGTGGCAATGTTTTGTTATTAATTGTGGAAAAATATGGCAACCCACATTATTTACTCTTTAGCTGGTACAAAAGTGCCGCTGCCGGAAAAAAAAACAAAAATATAAGAATAATATATTTCTTGTTTTCTCCTAAAAATTTACAGAAAATCCAATTTTACATCCTAATATCTCCAGCACTTGAGGAGCTACAAAATCTTTTCGTGTATCAAAAAGAAGCTTTTTACGTTATTTTTTGTAGATAATGCAACGTTTTGCAATAAATAAAAAAAATACTAACATATCAATAGGTTCATAACTGGTTAATGCATTTCGATTTTTGAAATATCAGATAAAAGACACTCAAGTAAGCTTTCCAATGATATATAATGCTGAAGTGCGATAGTAAGTAACAAAGTTATGTACAAATCAAAGCAAAGATTTGTTGGTCCATAACTATGAAAATAGGCTCGACCGCTACAAAAAATTATTTATACTAAATCACCCCATAAGCCCCCAGCCACTCCAAAAAAAATTTAAAAAATCGGGGTGTTGCCACTAAAAATTAACGCGTTAAAAACCAATTTTGGTAAAACTGCTATCGCCATCGTTTTTAGCGTACAATTTCAACTTGGAAAGGTAATATTTATAAAAAAAAAAAAATTAAATCAGCCGATTTTTTTTATTTATTACCTACTAAAAAAACCTTAAAAATAATAGTTGACAAAAAGTCAAAAAATTTAACTTTGGACGCCTCGAAAATGATTTTTTGATACGTTATAGTGGAACTTTTTTCCCCGTGCCAAAAGCTATCGAAAAATCGATGGCATAATGCCGATTGCTAAATCGACCCACCCTACTGTACCTTATACAAAAGGTAAAGCAACAATATTTCCCATATTCTTTTATTGTCATATAAGAGGTTTACAACCTAATATAAAGATGTGAGCTCTTATTATAAGTAATTTCAAAAAGCTCCTTAATGTTGTGAAATTTCTGTGCCATATGCCGGAGGCCTATGAAAATTAATTAATTAATATTTTTGATCTTATGAACTATATAATATCATGCTAATTGAAGTTAACTTTTTGTTTCAACTATTTTAATACGATAAAATAGAAACATGAAACTCTTATAGATTTATTTTCAGCTCGCTGCCTGTTTTTCCGTTTCTTTTTAGATAGAAATTTTAAAAATTTGTGTTACACTCAAAGCTGGTTATTCATATCGATAATTTCACACTCACAAATGTTTAGTCTTTTGTGACAGTATAACAAGCAAAACTAAATAATTACATGCTCGTAATATTCTTATTTTTAATTAGTCTATTCATGCGATAAATCTTTTCAAGGAAATGCCACAACTCGTCTAGTTAGCAAAAGTTGTCTTAATCATTTTTGAATTTTAGTTAAATATAATTTGTATTGCTGAAGATAGAACGGAATAAGAAATTCAAATGCCTATGATTAAATTCAGAGGTGAAGTGTAAACTATTAAAGCAAATTGTAATAATAAAAATAATAATAATACGTTTTCAAAATAAAATGTTCAGGCTCGAGCTCTAAGTTGTCTTGTATAAATATTCTATTTTTATTCAATATTTCGCTTTTCTTGAAAAGCATCATCAGAATTAATTATTAATATAAACACAAATGCTCAACATCTATATTGCACTTGCACTTGCAATATTATACGTTAATGGAGACATAGGTAGTAGCTTTAAGCTTCAAATTTACTATGCAATTGGCAAGTGAGATCGAAAAAATCGTAACACATGATTTTTATCTTAACTTTTGTTGTAAGTTTGATTGAAATAAATGCTGGTAAATATTTTCTATAAAAACCAATTCGGTCCTGCAAAGTGTTGAACAAAAAATCAAAGGTGTTATTAGAAATAACAAAGAAAATTTGTCCATTGTTATGAAATCTGTTTCGACTAAAAAATTTACATGATATGTTTAAATCCAAGAATATAGAAAGCATATTGAAAAGAGTTCCCAACGCATCCGGCAAAAAAAATAGCCCGATTAACCCGTGCTCAGCCTATGTGGTGCGAAAATTAAGCCAATGTAAGTTGAAAATATATGCAGCCAAAAAAGTTCCAGAAATAAATGATGTCAAGAATTCAGAGGTCAGAAACATAGCACGGAAATTGAAGTCATGTTTCATAAGAAATCTTCTGCTGTTAAATATATGACGAAGCGTATGTATTGGCAGATTTTTCGCAGCTTCCGGGTCAATATTTTTACATTGTTAATGCTCTGAGAAAAGTTGAGGAGAAGTTTAGGACCCAAAAGCAGTCGAAACTTCCTTGTGTGGCCAGCAATATTCAGTTGCAACAAAAGGAGCAAATCATTTGCTACAATAGGCTTCAGAAATACCGAAATTTTTTGTAGGCAATTATTTTTTTGGTTGTTTTTAAACATATTTGGTTAACTTCTGCAGACAAAAACTTCAACCTTTTTGGTTTATATTAAAAGATGAATGATTTCAAATTAAACCCTTTCGATGTTCTCAGAAACACACACATTTTTCAATTTAAAAGAAAACAAAAGAGCCAAAATGATAAATGCAGGCCGTCGTAATAAATTGTTTGTGATAGTCGTCTATATTGTGTTTGTCCATTTCGCCTACAATTACCGCTGAATTAATTTTTTTTTTTTTTTTTTTTTTTTTGAAAACTGATATTTCCTTAGAGTTTATTATACCTATGAGGTTACTGATGTACTTGAGGGACAGAATGTTTTAATCATTTATTTTATTGTCTTCATCATTCATAGATCTACTAAAGTATATTCAAAATGAACTCTAAAGCAAGAAGAAATAAATGGGAAAATAAATGCCGACAACATCATTGAAACAAATGACTGTGAAAATGTAGTTTAAATAAAGAACAATTGAAGTAGACATTGTCTCATGGTTTTCTTAATAATTGCCTTAATAATTTACATTCACACAGATCAAAATTAATGGTGATATAACTGTAACTGTCTTTTGTTAATAAAAATAAAAATTGGAATAATTAGTAGAAGATAACTTAATTCTTTTGCTCGAGGCTGATATACCGAGATATTTGTGCGGGCTTATTGCTGACTTTCTTGACGATAGAACATTTGTTGTCGCATCCAATAATACATTATCTCCTCCCAAATCTATCACGACTGGTCTGCCACAAGGTTCGATATTATCGCCATTATTATACTCCATTTACACGTCAGATTTTTCTCTTCCCTCTTACCTGAAGACTGCTTACTATGCAGATGATACTGCCCTCATTACTTCAAGCAAACTCACTAAGGCACTTTTGAAGAAAATGGAAAAAGGATTTGTTGCCTGCAGAAAATATTTTTACAAGTGGAAAATTAAAATTAACCCTAGCAAAACTCAAGCCATTGTATTTCCCTACAACAACTCTCCCAAGCGATTACCAAACCGTCAACTCAATTTGGAAAATGAGAGCATTTGCATCCAAAATAACGTTAAATATCTTGGTGTAATTCTGGACAAGAAATTAAATTTTGCAAAGCATATCAACGAAACTTGTAGAAAATCCCTAAACACGATTAGAGCTTTGTGGCCAATAATAAACAAACGCTCATCACTCAACATAAAAAACAAAAAATTATTATTCAAAAGTGTCATTAGACCAACATTGACATATGCAAGTCCCATTTGGTATAAAGCTGCAAAAACACATTTGAAAAAACTTCAAATAATCCAAAACAAGTGTCTAAAGATTATAACTAACAAGCACTGGAGATATTCTACGCAACTTCTACACAGCGAAACTGGTTATGAGCGTATCGACGACTTCATAAAAAGGCTCAATAATAAATACTTCGAAAATATAGAGAATTCTCCTTATCAGCTGATAAGGGAATGTAGAGAATCGGCGTAATGGCATCTATAAAACATAAATCACCAAATTGAAAGTAATATGTATGTAATTTGTTACCGCCTTGGGATAATCCAATTATATGCATATATATTTTCTAACCATATTTGAAATACTCTATTTTTGTCATATAAAGGTTTTCCTATTTTTCCTTTAAAAATATTTAAACATTAAATATTCAATATCTTTGACTATAAATTTCATTCGCTGTAATATCTATAGATAAAATCTCGGAAAATGTAAATATGTAAATAAAAACTGTAAATAAAGATGAATTTAAAAATGAAAATGATTTTGTATCTTTATATCGTACCGTTCGCTACATTTGTCAAATCTTTGCCATTTGCCATTTGTTTGTATGTTAAGTCGAGTTGTAGCATGCAACTTAGCTCTCAAGCAGCAAAAGAACAAATTTGCCAGCAAACGTTCGTAGCATTAGCACGCATTTAAGTTCCAGCCTCTATCTCGTCGGCGATTGGGGTGGGATTCTTGGACTACAATGCTTGCGGCTGTCGACTATTATGCTAACAGAAAAAGATTTTAAAGAATGCGTGCATTGTTATAAGGAAAGAGGGAAAAGTAAAGAAAAGAAGAAAATGAGAGGAAGGAAATTTATTTAGAGGGGAAAAACAAGCATCCATGTTCCTTGAATATGTGCTGATGTTATACATATTTTTACCCGCCCAACCATGATCATATAATAAAATATCCGTGGAAATTTACATGATCCCAAATACATTACCCTATCCAAACAACTAGCTAGAAATCACAACAAAAGATTTTTATAGATCCATTCTAATGAATTAATTTATTGAAAATAAAAAAAATCTTATAATTTAACATTAAACCAAGATTTAATTTATATATAATGTTATTAACTTATATCGAAATTTATAAAAGATTTGAAATTAAACATTTTTGAATTTAAAAACTAACATACTTTTATCACCAGCAAAACTTTTTAGTTAAGAATTCAAAAGAAAAAAACAAGTATTTGTGCCGAAATCAACAAAAAAAATATGCTGAAAAAAACCCTAAAAAGGTATATCCCGTTCGGATATCAGGGTATAATATGTAATAAGTCAAATTGTGCAATAAAATATAAAAAAAAAGATGTATCAAAAAAAAATAAAAAAAACTTTACTAGGTATCGGCCGAATTCGATAAAGTAGCCACGAAATTAACGTTTAATCAAAAATATCGAATACATTATTTTATAAAAGGCATACATTATACTTTTAGATGCGGAACGCGTGGAATTGAAACAATTGAAAGATTCCCGTTAGTTGTATTATCGTCTTATTTAATAATTAAACACATTAGAAGCCATTTAAATCGTGCTTTAAAATATTACACCAACATATTGGATATCAAAATAATTCAATTTTTATTTCGGATTGTTTACTTTTAATGTTTTTAATGTTGGATTATTAAATACGTTCATGAGTTGAATTCATCACTGTTGGCTTAACATGTCCAAAAAAAAATGCACTTGTTCGCTGTTATCAACAGACCACAAAAATGTTAACAAGTAGTTTTAACAGTGATGCATACAATTATGTTAACTAAAATAAATGTTAGAAAAGGTAGTATTTGACTTACATTGATCGAATTAATCCCACGATGAAAGATCTTTCATAGCTGGATGCAGTGTGTTGATGATGATTTTAATAATTTTTAATTCTAATAATTGTTCATAACTTTTATAATTTTTGGCTAACTATATGATTTTGTATTTATGATTTACCAAAGAAAACCAACCGCTGTACTCAAAAACCAGGTTTTAACGATATGGCACTTATCATCGTTATTTTTAGATATTGTCTATTCCTTTGTTTGTCCATATGTTTAATTTTAGTACAATCCAGTAACAAGTGCTTTTTTTTTTTTTAGGATTTTTAATCAATATTCTACTTTTTTTTTTTATATCAAATTGCACTAAAGAAATCGCTGTTTTTATATATATTTTTATGTAGAAAAACGCGTTTTTGTGTTAATTTTTGCACATTGAAAAATGAAAATTATGACACTGGTGATAAGTATTAAGTGAAATTTTAAGAACTAATTAACACTACTAATTCATAACATTTTATCCTATTTCTATTTTTGTTTCCTGTAGAATTTAACACTACATTAAAGACAAGCTATTTCTGGATTCTTTTTATTTTTTTTTTGTTATTATGATTTCATGAATTGGTTTGTAATAAAATGTTTCTTTAATTATGGATTTTCTAACATGTTTCTTTTTTTCCAGTTTATTAAGCTTTATATGTATTTGAGTGTTTGTGAATTTAGTGAAATTTTATGTTAGCACAATTTAGATTTTATATAGAGAAATATATAGTTTTAAGTTAGTCATATTTAGAATTTTTAATCAGTTAACTTTATAGTTTCACTTTAGTATATTTAATAGGTTCACTTTAAGGTTCAGTATTTTAGACAAAAAAATTTATATAGTGATATTTTACATTACTTTGTAGGTGTTGATTAGGACATTTGTGTAATTTCATTTTAGCCGAATTCAGAACTTTTAGTTAGGAAAATTTTTATAGTTTTAATTTAGACAAATTTAGAGTTTTTAGTTAGCACAATTTAAACCAAATTTAGGGTTCTAGATTAAAAAAAATTTTTTTTTTTTTTTATAGTTTTATCTAAGCCAAATTCAAAATTTTTAGTTAGCTCAATTTTAGCTTAATTTATAGTTTTGTTTAACGAAATATTATAGTTTTAAGTAAGAAACTTTTTGATGCTTAGTTAATAGCTAATAGCGAAATTCATAATTTTGGGTTAGTCACTTTTTAACACTTTTCTTTAGCCAAATTTTTGATTTCGTTTTGCACCATTTCAAAAGTTTTAATTTACGTGATTTTAAGTTCTGTTCGAGCAAAGTTTACAATTTATTTAGCAGATGAAATGATTGTTTTAGAGCACTTTTACACTTGTTTTTTTTTTTTTACCATTTTTTTCCGCAATATCTTTCCTTTATGGCTTCCTTAACTAAATTTTTAGCACAAAAGGCTTACTTGGACATAGATTTACTCTGTAATTTGAACTTTTCCTATGACTCTTCCCCAATTGCTGGCGGGTTTCCGTTGAGGGTTTCCCGGACCCAAAAAGAATTTAGGATGTGTTAGGTGAACTTCTCTCACAAGTTATGCCCTTAATAGCCCAGATAATGCAGTGTTCTGTGTGTGATTAGGTAACTAGCTGTAATAGAATTGTTTTGGTTAGGTTTATTTTTGCATCGAACGACTTTATGTACGTATAGGAATACCTTTATGTTTGTTAACACCAAGGTGTTAAAAGCGATAATTAGGAAAACTTTTCCGGACGCCACTGAGTATGGATAAATTACTTCCCTTTATGCACAGATGCATGAAAATGTGGGTGTTCTTAAAGAGAATCTGTTTTCAAGGAATAATTAATTTATTTGTTCAAACAAAATTTATTAAATATTTTGTTTAAATTGAAGTGTAATGAAGTTAAATATAACTCACCCTTTGTAAAACACTTTTTTTTCTTTAATAAAAGTAAACCAACAAAATGTTCTTCTATTTTTTTCCAAAGATTTAAACAAAATCTTTTATTGGTGATTGAAATAAACTTGGCACGTGACGATCACAAAAATAGACAGATTTTTACTCACAAAGAGCCTTTTATAGCCATAAAATATTGGAAAATTTTTGGGAAAAATCACGTTAACTCAGCGGTATCATACCATGAACAAATACAAATGCAATTGACAATTACAAGCAAAACAAACCAAATGTCAACCAGTTTTGACACACACTGCATTATCCTTAGTACAGGGTGAATTGTATATAAGGGAAATGTTATTGGAAATTTTTACCAAGTTTTAAATAAAATGACTTAAGAAAAAAAAATCAAATAATTAATAATTACAATTTGTCGATGGGTTTGCTACAAGCGCCTCTACAGAGTGATGTAAACTTCTTTAAACAAAAATCGATTTTAAGCTTTAATTGAACCTGCTGAAAAATTTTTAACGTAAAAGATGTTCTGTTAATGGAATCGGATAACTGATAAGAGTTAGTTTTGACTGTTAAACTAAGATCATCTTAATTATTTTATATGATTCTTGCTAAAGGCCCATTTACATGATATCACTTAGTCGTATGGTTTTTCGTTATAAAAATCCGATGAAATCCACCGGACTATAATAGAGACTGTCAGACTGTCAGACATACAGACTGCCAATTTCATAACATTTTACATGAGGCGACTTTTTCCTAATATTCGGCTTTTTAACAGATCGTATTACAAAATGTGATAGTGTAAACTGGCCTTAAGTCGACCGTTTAAACCTTCGCTGTACTAATACACATATGTTCTGGTACATGATCTAGTTAACCTCTAAAAACCAAAATGACATTTAACATTATCCTAAGAATCGTTTTTAACAACAACAACTACTTATGTAAGAAAGGATTTTTCGAAAAGGTACTGTTTTAAGAAAAATTATTTTTAGGGGAAGTTACATTTTCAAGAAAATTTACTTAATAAAAGATTTTTGAACACTAGTTATAAAAGTTAGTATTTATGAAAAAGTGCTTTGTTTTAATATTGGCACTTTTTAACAAAAATGTAGTTTTAAAATGGCCTTTTTTAAGAAAATGTATGTTTTTAACGTAATTTGTTAAGAAGAGGTATTTTTAAGAGTGGGTACTTTTTAGGATAAGGCCATTTTTTAACAAGCGACTAAAAAGGCTGCTGTAAAATAATGAAAATATTTTTTTGAAGAAAACGTACTTAATTATGAAAATATGCTTTTTGAAATAGATCTTTTTAGACATTAAAGTGATAACATGATGAAATTATATATTAATCATGCAGAGCGTAACTGTATTTTCAGCAATTAACTATTTTTATTTTAAAATTTAAAATAAATATCTTAGTAATGAAGAGAGATTTTTTGTGCTCTACCAACGAAAGTCACCATCAAGCATCTGCTTCAATTTTGTAGATGCCATAAAACTAACCGATGTGTAATTTTTGCGGGCAAAAATTTAGTATTTAATTTTTTTATTTATTAACCAATATTCAGGCGATGCCCCTACCGATCCAGTGCACTGTGTTGATCTCAGGAAAATAGGTTATGTGAAGGAGAAAAGAGGGAGTAGTGTTTGTGGATATTTGACTTAAATTTTATAGGATACTAGAGTGCCCTGTCGTGCTGCGCTACGACTTTTCGAGACTAATTGACATGTACGTTTTCATAATCAATTTTTCGTTCGAAGTTTGTATTGTACAATTAAACCATTTTATTTAATTTATTTTACATATTTTTTTTTTTTAATGCTTTTTCATATATTTTGTTTTTTCGAATTTTTCGGCATTCCTACTCTGGAGTAAGACACATATCAAGAGTTTACTTACGCAACCTCGTATCTCAAAAGCTACTACTTTTCAGGAGAGACAAAAAACGTTTCATAATAAGCTTTTTGCCATTTTTTAAACAACTTTTTTATTAAATCTACAAAGTAATGGAAATGTCAATAGATTTTCAAAACAACTGTAATATTTTAAATATTCCACCTTTTTTGCGATACGTGTTTTCTGCACAAAAAATTGCTATAAAGCGTAACATATTATTTTGAAATAAGAGCAATTAAATTAGCTTTTCGAACTATTTATTTAAAAACATATTACTAAATTTATTAATTATTTTTAATCAAATAAAAATATTATTATTACTGACACTCTTTTTTAATTATAACAAAACAGTACTTTTCATAACTTTTTTGTGAGATAAACAATTAGTCTTATTAATAGTATATTAAAATTACGTAGTTTCAATAATACTTTTAATCACAACAAATAACTTAAAAAATTAAAAAAATTTTAAATGTTTTACAATAATTAGTGTTGTAGACGAAAATGTGTTTATTTTTTACAGATGTATTTTAAATTATCATAAAAAGTATGGTACTAAAGGATTACCATACTTTTTATCAATGATTTTAAAGACTACAAGTCTTTGTATTTTTGATTAGCCAATGGAATTTCTTCAAAATATAACTCCTTAATAGGATAGGATATTTACTGTTTAAATGCTGAGGAAGAATTTCCCATTCACTAACGAAAGATAATTTAAACATTAATTTATCTTTGCAGTATTTTAATCCTCTTAGCTGTAAAACAGAAGGAGATCCTGCTTTAATTCCAAGCCGAATTGATTTAAAATATTTCAAATAAGAATAATTTTTGAAAAAACTATAATCCAGATACTTAACTTTGTACGATTTTTCCTGTCGTGATTATTCTATGATTTTTACAACGTCACAAGGCGCATACATATCTCGGTCTTTCTTACGTCTTTCGATAGCAGAATGAATAGAATCACATTCCATTTGGATGCGACCCTTAACCAAATATTTTTGGAAGATCTCGGTATTGTTTTTTGAAGCGAATTGAAATAAAGAATTAGCAATGGTTACATTTCGATTCCGGGCACTACAACCATCACTGTAAAATACAATCGGCATAGTAAGCTCAACTTCAGTTTTTAAAAAATCAATCAGGCAAGACGCAAAAACGTTGCCATCAATGCCGCCTTCACCCTCGTGCCGTACATAACATAATACATCCCAGTTAGCTGTGTTGTATACCGTAAACTGATGACATTTTAGTTTTTGTTTAAAATAAAGAGCACCAGCAAGTATCATCTTCACAGCTTGGACATCTACCGTGAAAGCTTTTATTTCTCCAGAAATTGCTTTGATTTTATCATTACCATTTTCATTCCTAGCAGGGTTCTTTTCAATTCATGATTATTATACTCGTCTGCAGATATATTTTTATTTTTAAAAGCAAAGCAAATATCACAAAAATCTTTTCGAGGTTTAAAAACGTCTATATTCATCAATTGCATTTTTTTAACTAAAAACCCATTGCAAGCTATTTCTTTAACTAGAATTTTACGCTCTTCCATATATTTTAAGAAATCACGGTAAACTTCTTGAACATATTTTGTATATAAATTATCTAAATACGACTTTGTAGTATCTCTACGACAGTAGCGTGACTCCATTTTGGGCAAATTATTTAAGAAGTCTTCTACATGTGACTGTTTTTCTTTAATTTTTTTTTTTGTTGTGCTTTTTCTTGTGTTCTTTGCTTTGTTTTTTTTAGGAAGCCATTGTCACTACTTTTTTTCACCCAGTCCAAAACTAAACTTAAACCAAAACCTAAAGTATTCAGGAACATTTTTTACATGCTAATAATCTCTTGTTATTAACGACAAGATAATATTGAAAAGTAAAATTTCTTCGCGATATAACGGTTTTCTCTTTTCGAGGAATTATTTCTTTGGTAACAAGAGAAATAACATAAGATCGTTTTTTATCCCAGTTTAAATCATTTCAGAATGAATTAAAAATTAATTTTCTTGTTTTTTCTTGAACCCCATTGCACTTTTTGATTTGACTAGCTGTACATTTTGTTGACATAAGTTTTGGTTTTATTTTTCGTGTTCATTTCTCAGAATAAGTGAAAGGTTATCTCCGGTTTTTCGATTTAAGCTAAAATAAGCCTTGTCTCACGAGATTTCTTTGCCTTATTTCATTCCCAATCACTGGTGTCCCCTTGATTCTTACGAGGTATTTTTTTTTTAACAATTTCTGAATGTTTACTTAAATTAATTTTCGATGGCCGAAATGAACTTAAATCGACATGAACTTAAGAATAGCCACTCTAATTTGTGTGTTCTGTTCTGAGATTCATCTAAATATTTCAAATCATCCAAAATGTCGTCGCTATCTATTTTACGTTTTTTAGATGGGCACTGTACACTTCTTATAGGCGATGACATTTTTGATACAAGGTCAGTTTCTTCAAGATAACCTACTTCTTCAATTGATATATTATTGTCGGAAACAACTTGTTCATTATGCTTTCCAAATAAACTAGTATACAAGTAGCATACATATTCTTTAGTTTTGGATTTTGACGAGTATTGAGACAAGTCATCACTACTAGGGAAAATTCCAGATTTTAAATAAATTATTAATGTGTTTAATGTTTGGTTTCTTCGGTCTGCAAACCGTATTTTAAGTTGACGAACTAAGTCTTTTGGAAAACAAGTTTTTAATGTTAGTAGTTTTTTTAATAAAAATCTTATACTACCCTCAAAATCAATAAGAGTAGTAAAATCTTTGTCTAACTCTTTTACAGCAATGTCAAATGGTTTTAAAGTGCTATTTAAATTTATTAAAAGTTTGATTTCAAAGTCTGATAATGGGGTCAATGATAAATCGAATAGGGCATGATTGACAAATTTATAGATTTGTAAGAAATTGCCCACCATATTCGAAAGAGAAGACCATCTATGCTTAACATCATGCACAAGACGAATTTCTTTGCCTTCCTGTTGTTTAGCATAATGTTGCAACTGTTTTTGTTTTTCATGCGATTTGTTAAACATTCTGACATATTTACGTAGGAGGGTTATAGTTTCATTTATTTCACGTTTTAAATTGTATTCACTTTGTATTTCAATAACATCAGTGCCTTCATCTTCTTCTGATTCTTCAGCTGAACTCTCAGTTTCGTTTTGATCAGTTTTGGAATATAAAGAGTCGGTAATACACATACGTATACCATGATTCGCACATATTTGCGATTCCGATGGTATATTTTTACCGTACTTTACCATTGTGGCAGCACCATCATGGGTTGAACAAACTACATCCCTCTCAAAATTTAAGCCAAATTCTTGCAGTTTCTTATTAATAATTTCTTGAATATTTATTGCAGTCCCTTTAACTTTCATCTCTTCTACTCCTAGATTGTACACTTGAAAGATTGGTGATTTTGAGTCATATGACCGTAACGTTATATATGTACTTTAGATAGGAAATGTCGCTCCACTCATCTACAAAAATTGAAAATCGACCATTTGATTGTTGTAAGTTTTCAATATTTTGTGTAAGTTCAGACTTCTTTTTTATATAAATGTTATTCAGATGTTTTCAAATGGTTGTTTCACTTGACCGCATGTCCAAACCTTTTGAGCGCAGAAATGAGTTTATGATCTTGGACTTTTTAAACGATTGCACGGACATTCCGTCCTCTGCAACACTTCTTGAGACAATTTCTTCAAAGCACTGAAGATGATTCTTTTCCACATACTTTTCAATTTCTCCTGCTGCATTTTTACCAGATGTTGTTGGTTGTGACAATAAGCTTTTGATTTTTCATTGTTGTCTCTTTTGAAATGCTTCCACACATAACTCACAATCCAATTTTATAACCTTGGTTATGCTATGACAGAGGATAACGTCTTTAATCAGCCAACTTAACTTTCTCATATGAATAGTTTTTATCTTGTTTTGTTTTGACAATTCTGCGAACACTCAGCACACAGCCAAACTCACATATAAAGAAACCACGTGTGCGTGTGTGTGTTAGTAGTAAACAACATAAATGAAACGACGCTTTCTGTCAGCAAACTATCAAATCTGTTAGAAGTGTTTGGAGAGTTATGAAATTCGTTCACAAATCGTTGCCATATGAGTTGCCATAATGTAGGAGTTTTTCAAGATGGACTGCTTGCCATAAACACGTATGTTTATTTATTAATTTATTAATCGCACTGATTTGTTCGAGTTAATCGTTAATCGAAAAAATGAATTATTAAAATGTTCGATTAATTTTATAATACGATTAGTCGATTAATCGAATAATGATTAATTGAATGGTTACCCTAATTAGTACAGATAACTAGCCACATACGGCAAGTTCGACTGATAAACGAATTCTCTCCGTAATGCGTTATGCGGTCAACTGGATAATAGACTACAAAGGGATGTGATCTACTAGAGAAGCGGGTAGAGCAAACCGAAAGTCGGGCACTTGGAATAAGTTCGCTAACCATAGAAGAACATTTCCCATGGTAATATCTATAGAACGGTGCTACACAACCCACATTCCGCAGATGTTCCATTGAGTCAATAGAGTTGGATACCCTACTGTAATTTATGAACATCAACGCCCTTCTTTGCACCCGCTCCAGTAGCTCCAAAATAGATTTTGGAGATCCTGCCGATATATGGGAGTGGTATATAATTTAAGGAGATCAGAGAGGGTGAAGTAATTTTTGCACCGTTGTAAAAAACCATGACACTTGAATCCAACGAACATCACACTGAATTCTTATGCCTAGAACATCAAGACTATCCGACTCCTCAATAGCTATACAGATGACATTGTTGAATCCATGGCCCTATGGGTTAATATACAACATTGAGTCTTCAGCGCATTAAAATCAACCCTATTCGCTTTAACCCACTCGGAGATTTTTAACAGGTCTTGATTGAGTGTGTCGTTCATTGTCCGCCTTTTGCCCTCAACCTCCAAGAGCCTTGGCCTACAATTAAAGGAAAATGAATGACAAATGCTGCTGTCATCTGCGAAAGAGTATATAGAGTTAAAAGTTTGACCAACAAGGTCGTTCAGAAAGACAAGAAAAGAGAAGGAGAAAGAAAGAAACTCATTAGATGAGACCCCATAAATCGAGCCATAACCGCCGAAAAAATGTATCCCACTAACTCGAAATTTTACAGGGGGAGATTTTTTTTTAAATAAAATCAGTTTGAATAAAGCCATTATTTTAAAATTTATAATGTAAATATTGTTTTGTGTAATACATTTAATTTTAATAATTTTAAATAGATATTTGCATCATAACGGTTGTTTTTGTGGGATATGTTTTTTTTTTGCTTTCCTTCTGGCAACCTATTATTAAAAAAGTGTGTGGGTTACACAAAAATTTATTTTAAGGAAGTGACTTCCTGTTTTTTTTTATTTAATTTTTTTACTTACTCCTTAAAATTAAATTAAATTTTATTTAAAAAAAAAAAATATATGTAATTCATATATTTAAAGTTTTGTGTTAACAAAGTAATGTTATTCATATTAAAATCTTGTAAACTTGAATAACGATAGATAAAAATATATAAAGAATGCTAAATACTATATTCATGGTCGGTTTCAGGTAGCAAATCTTAAACAGGTCCATCCAATTTTAAATTTAAATACTCGTGTTGGAATTTTACGGGTATAGTTTTTCTATCGCAAAACGTTTTCAAATCCTTATATTTAGCAGAAGAAATGTTTAATATATCATCATATAATTGAGTAGGTCCCTTAGAAACTATTTCAGAGTTTCGTCTAGATCGTGGAATTGAATTTAGATCATAATTTATGGTTTCAGATTCATCAAAGTAGCCATGTTTAAGAGTAATATTTGGAATATTTTTGTCCAATGTAACAGAGCGTAATTTTGTAAATTGAATTTTCACTGAATTTGGAAATAACGCCTGTGAAAATGTCTTCCAGTCTTTAAAATCACTGTTAGTTAATTCAATACAATTATATTTTCTTGGGTTAGTTCTTGCATTTGATATTATGGTGTACCACTCACTTGGAGCCCAAATAGTTCTATTCCGAATAAACGATTCAATTGTCATGGCGTGTCCAGGCAACAAGTATGTGATTTTTATATTAGTCACAAAATTAGAATTTTCAACAAAATAGGTTAATGTCGCAAGCATAGCTCTGTTTTTGTTCTGTCCTGCGCAGCTATCACAATAAAGATGGACTATCGACTGGGTTTTTCTTTCATCAACTAATTTAAGGTATTGGAAAACAGTTGTGCAAATTTCGTTACACCCTCGTTTACCATCCTTTTCTCCCCATAAAAAACAAAACCCATCTCTTGTACCACTCTCATAAAAACTTTCATTGTAGAATGAATATTTTCTAGAATAGAACAAAGTTACACTTTTTCCATAGGGAGTATTTAAGACCTTTTGCAAGTCAAACTTGTACATAAATAAGCCGGATTCTCTTTGCATAGCTTTTGGTCCTCCAAAAATATTTGCTTACATTTCTCTTTGTCCTTTAGATGCATTTGATACTCTTCTGATGAATCCAATTGCTTTTTGGATTCTGTGTCTAAATTATTGTAATTCTCGCATAAGGTACATTTATCTTTTTTAGGTAAATGAAAGCCTAAATTGAAACTGTTTCTAAAAATATTACGGAATACTCTTAACGATAACTGACTATTTACTTTATTAATAGATTTCAAATGTTCTACATAATGCTGATATACAGTTTTTGTGTTTCGAAATTCTTGAGGTAGATATAATTTTTTACTTTTATTCCGGCAATAATGTGAAGGAACCGCTGGTAATTGTTCTATAAAGGATTTTACTACCGATATGCTTGCTTCCTCAGATTTGTTGTGTGCAGTTGGCTTTTTTATATTTTCAAGGCAAGTTTTATATGAACTTGTATTTTTTATTACGGATATTAAAATCGTTTGTGGAATGTTCAACCTTTTCAATAAAAATTTTTGACAAACTTTAAAACTGGTATTATTGATATTGATAAAATAATTAAAGCTGCACTTTTTTCTATCACTTTCTCCATATCGCCTTTTAATATCGACTTGTTTACCACAAGGAGACTGCCAATCTTTCTGTCTAATTTTGTTGCCTATTCCCCCAAAAATGTTCATTTATTCTTACCCTTTCATCTTCAGAAATTTTATCATGACACGAATTTGGACATTTTTTCTTTAAGCACGGGTTGGACAAAACACTCGTATTTTTTTCTTAACTTTTTGCAGCCTTTTAGGTATTCTCTTTTGCTTTCTGTAGCCTCTTTTCCCAACATACGTTTCCTCCTCGACTTCTTTTAAACTTTCCAAACCATTTAAATCAACGAAAGATTCATCTGAATCGCTATACGTTACCAGGGAGAGCTGTAAAAATATCCAATAATTGAAAACAAAAACATATTTTGCAAAAAAAAAAATTCATGGGATACCTTCGACATATTGTTCTAAAGCTTCCAAAAATACAAATCTTTATCTTTATCTTTAATTAAAGTCTCAAGAAATTGTGTTTTTTTATTTTTTTCCCTTGTGTTTCATTTATTTTAAAAGAGAATTTAATTGTATCCCACACAAGCGTTCAAAGAAAATGTAAACACCTCACCATATGCATTTACATTAAAATTGTTTTTGTTATAAAATCATAACGGTTTAATCTACAGCCATGAAATTTTTACAGATGATGCAAATGATGTTGAACTATCGATTTCGATAAAAAAAAAACAAAAATCGATTATGGTGTGGGATACATTATTTTGGCTGTAATGGCTCGAAATAACAACACGTATTGTTCGGTTTTTGAGAAAACTCGACATAAGTCGAGAGAAGCTTTGATATCAATGCAACGCGCCACATACCATGGAATGCCTTGGAAATACCTAAAGCAACCACTTTACTTACGCCAAAATTGCGAATTGTCCTCTCTTTCCATATTTCCTATTAACTATTCGATATCAAACTCGGTATTATTCGGCCCATATTCCGATAGCCTAGGATATGCTATATACGGCATGAGCAAAACAAACAAAGTCTTTCAGTTATTCTTTAACTAAGCCGAAACACTTTAAGCTTCATTTATATATATAAAAATCTTTTTGCTTTCAACACAATTTCTCCTTTTAGCAATAATTGCATTTTGTGCTAGGATAATGAAAAACGTTTTGATTTTATGTTTTTTTTTTAAGCAGCATGAAAAATCAAATACTGAGCTTAACTCTAAAGCAACGGCAACGTCAAAACAGCATAAATACGTGCAATTGTTTGCTGATTGCATACACATGTACATTTTTATGCCCTATAACACTATGCGGTCAGTGTATAAAGAGTGTGTGCTAATGTTTGTAACTACCGAAAATATTTGACCTTGATCCACCTTTTATTGTACTGATCAACACAAAATCACTTTTTGAATCCATTTTATGATATGTGACTCTTCGTCTGTCTGTATCTCCGTCTGTTCGTTTGCCTATCTGTCTATCTGAAACCATCTACAAGTCCCAGATATCAATATATTTTCATAAAATATGGTAATAAAGCTTTTGTTGTCCATATGACAAACGCAATTGAAATTGGTGAAATTCGATGAATTTTTACATCTAAAACTATCCTCAGACTGCATAGTCGGTCAAGATCGACTACAATTTTATTTTACTTTCAAGTGATGTTTGGTTCTAAAACCCTTTAAGCATTATGATTACAATTTCATTTTGAAATTTTAGTCCGTTTGTCTAACTGGCTAGAAATTGGCTGACTATATACATTCCAGCCTATCAATTGCCAGATTGCTTATAGTAAGCTAAAATGCAACCATTGACTTTGAGTATGCTTAAAGTGTGTGCATTAAAAACTTTTGAGCAATTCTGTAAAAAATTTAAAAAAAAAATTAATTAAACTTAAATGTTCAAGTTTGTGTTATTTGGCTTAATGGAATCGATTCCTCAATCGATCGCAATTTTCTCATAAGCTAAAATTTCACATTATCTTCGAACAGATATGTTCAAGCTTTTAAATGAAACATTAAGTATAATTTTGAAATTTCACATCAGAAATGGAAGTGTAACATTTGCAGAACTGTTTCTAAATTAACTCATATCTTTGGATATATTTCCTTATTTTAAGAGGAATTATAGTTATCTTTGAAAACTAGTCAAAATTTAATTGGTGCATTCATCTGGAATAAATAAATCATTGTAAAAACATTGAGGTGCACAATCTTTTTGAATATTATTAAGCATGTGTTGCCAGGTCTTTTTTGTGTTCCCCCTAAAAAAATTAAGAAAACTCCTAAATTTAAACGAATTTGACAAAAAAAAAAATTCCCTAAAATAAAATTTTAGCTAATTACTTTTTTAATTAGTAATTAAGAGTATGTAATTTAGTATATACATATGGAAAATATTTTAAAAAAATTATAAAGCTCTTCTATTTTATAAAAAAAAAAAAAAAAGAGAATTTAATGCGTCTATTATTAAATTCATAAGAGTAAGAAATAAATATATGGGGGATTTCATGTCAAGTGCACCAACTTTTGAAACCGATGTCTTTCGATCGGGATGAAATTTGCACCAAGGTTAATCCTATTGGATAGTAGTTTAGACACAATTTTTCAACAAGATCGGTCCAGATCTCTCTGAGTTAGAGGGGGTTCAAAATTTGACATTTGGCCAAACAGGTGTTTTTTCTCATCCATGTAACTTATTACCTACTGTTCCTAGAAAATTTTCTCCCAAAGAGTTTAGATAGCTATTTCTTCAATATTTCGGAAAAAATACTTAAAAAAAAAAAGATTTGTAGACTTTTTTTTGCTAAATTAAAGCATATTTTGCCTTTTTTCCAAAAAGGGCATTTTTTTTTTTTTTTTTTCATAAGAAAGCTTAGGATTTTTCCTTTAAGTGCTTTTTGGTCGCCTAGTGGGATGGGAGTGGGACATCTATCAAAATAAATGTTTTCTAACTCAAGACAACGGTTTTTCAATTTTTCACAAATGCACTATTTTGATTTTTTTTCCGATTTGTGTGTAAAAACTTACAAATAAAACTTATACTGAGAAACTAGACAAACTAAACTTTCCGAAGGTATGTAACATACCTTCATAACATAACAGAAGAGAATGGTTATCTGTAACCTGAAGGAGTTATTTGCAACATTTCAATCTGAACACGAGGATGTTAGAATTGGCTTCACGAAATTAACCCAAAAGACGCCAAAACATTGCGTTTTGGCAGAAAGCAGCGGAACTCACACAGTATGCGTTTGCATTTACCATGAAAATGTTAAACTGATGTTGAAGGAAATCAACCTAAAGTATTTAACAGATGATTCGGCAAAAGATTTACACGATTACCGCGATTGCGTTAAATTGACTATGTGTCGTAATGCAACAACTTCTTGCCACTTAGGTGAATGTGCCAATTGCCCGAAAACCACATTCATCAAAGAAAATTTAATCAACTTTTTAGATCGAGAATATATAGAGGAGGTCAAATTTGATTCTTGGATTCAGACTGACAGATGCACATTGAAAACAATCATTTTAAATGTGGACGATTTTGTGGAAGAAATGTGTACAGGATTGCTAAACTTGAGAAACCATGACTTTTTAGTCAAAGAGCCATGGTCATTCTTCAAGGATTTGAAGATATATTTGAAGTCTGGTGAATTCGTTATTTCATATGATTTCGCAGAAAACTATAAATATGTTCTTCAGGATGCCATACAAGCATTCCACTTCAATAACGACCAAGCAACTATATTCACAGTAGTTATTTACTACATGAAAGATGAAAAACTGGAACACAAAAGTATGGCAATCATATCCGACGATTTAAAACATGATACCGTTGCAGTTTATGAGTACCAGAAGAGAATGATAAAATTTCTAAAATCTAAATTTACAGTAAAGAAGGTATACTACGTTTCGGACGGAGCTCGTCAACATTTTAAAAACAAAGGTAGCTTGGCAAATCTTATGGCCCATGAAAAAGATTTTGGAATGCCAGCTGAGTGGCATTTTCATCCTACTGCTCATGGTAAAGGAGCATGTGATGGTATTGGAGCAAACCTTAAAAGAAATGCAGCGAAGTATAGCCTCCAGTGCTCTCATCAAGATCGCATTTTAGATGCGACTGCTTTATTCCATTGGGCAAAGATTTATTGTAAAGAAACTAAAATAGTTTTTAGTAGCAAATAGGATCATCAGGAAACATTGAAAACATTGAAGAGCAGATTCGATGCTGCGGTAACAATCGATGGCACCGCTCAATACCATGCTTTTATACCGCTTGTCGATGGAAGACCCAAGTTGAAAAAGTTTTCTGCCTCTATTCAATGCGATTTCTTTCCAAAGGCAACAAATAAACTAGCAGCGAAATCAACAGCTGAACCTAACCTAAATAAAGGCGACAAAAAAGCTGGATGAAAAACTGGGTATTTAAAAATTTACAAGACTTAAATACTTCATCAGCTACAATAAATTAAGTATAAAAATAGTTATGATATAAGTGGATCTAATGCAATTAAGATTAAATTTTAATAAATTATTTATCTTTTTATTTTTAATATTATTATTATTATACATTAATTTAATTATTATTAAAAATAAATAAAAAATAATAATTTTTCAACATTTCTATAGAAAAAAAGCGATTTTTTCCTGAGGTTAACATATTCTGAGTATTACAGTATCGAGGGTATAAAATTTTAGTTAGGTATGTTATCTACCTTCGGAAAGTTTAGTTTGTCTAGTTTCTCAGTATAAGTTTTAAGGTTTTAGACACAAATAGGAAAAAATTCAAAATAGTGCATTTGTGAAAAATTGAAAAACCGTTGTCTTGAGTTACAAAACATTTATTTTGATAGATATCCCACTCCCATCCCACTAAGCGACCAAAAAGCTCTTAAAGGAAAAGTAGAAGGCCAAAACTGTGATACGTAGAGTTAGAATAAATTTAACTGTGATATTTTTAATTTTTATTTGCAATTGTTTTTTAAATTAAATATGTGTTTTATGTCGTGTTATATGTACTGTGTAAAACAATTATTATTTTTGAAAATTAACTGCAAAATTTGACGAAAAATTATTTATTTAACAAGTAAGAGTGTTAAATTCGGCTGTGCCGAATCTTTGATACCCTCCACCTCGGTTTGAGTCTTGATAATAAATGTAAATGAAAAAGTAAACAATTTGTTAAACTTAATACCAAATTATTTGAGCAAATTCTTTGGTTTGGTTTTCATCTTTTCTATTATTTCGGATTTATTTCGGTGTTTGCTTTTTGTTCATCGTGGTTGCTGATGGGCATGCATTTAGGTTATATACCTATATGCATGTGTTTCCGGTTATATGACATAACTTCTCGTTTAATTTAGTTTTTGCTAATTAAATAGCTCGCCCTAACCTCCATTGCAAAGGTAATGGTTGTGTAGGGCGGCTATATGCATTAAATCGTGCTAATTTGAGATGGCTGTATAGGTTCTTTTAACTGGCCATATATGGAGTAGCAATATAATAACCAAAAAAATTCTCTCAATTTTTTTTTATTAAAATATTGCCATATTTGGAAAAGCTAGAGAATAAATGTATAATAATAAATATTCAAATTAGGGATGCGAAACGCAAAACACCAAATGTCCCAAACATTTTAAATAAAATAATTTGTTCTCTTTATTTTCTGAAAAACTTAAAATTTTCATCCAAAAAAAATTGTGAAAATTTATATAAAAATGACATTCGCATCAAATTGCGTTTATTTATGTAACAGTTTTTATGTTCGCAATTCTTAAATATCATTTGACGTTTTCTAAAATTCATTGAATTTAAATTAATGTTTTCTGTATGCGATTCTGTAAATTTCAACGATCCGACAATCGCAAAATATATCGACAGCTATTGTTGTTTGCACTAAGGATTAAGTGATTCACTAAGTACATACATCTTAACGACAGTCGAAAAATCTATTTTTCTATTTATTTAAATTGTAAACGAGTGGCATCTCTGTCAAAATAAGCGAAAAACACAAAGAAGAATAGAAAAAAACAAATTACTTCGTGTTTGAAAGGATGATTTTATGTTTATGTTTAATATCTTTATTTTTTTACTAATATTTCTGTGTATTTATTTGAAAGTGAAATAATGAATTGAATATGCTATTTAATTTTTTTATTTATATAAAAAAGTCTTAATAAAAGCAAAATATTTTCACTATTTTATGATTTTTATTTATGTATGACGACATTTCAACCTAAAAATTTAAGTTTTTATCGATTGAATAAACAACACAAAAATGGTTGTTGTTTAGATAACAACAACAGCTGAGTTTAATAATAGCGAATATCGTTTAAAAATGTTACTGATGATTTTGCGATTTTCTTTTTTTTAACGATTCGACTATCGTTAAAAGAAGCTACTGAATCGCGGTAGTGAAAAGCTATTAATTTCTCCTGAATGTCAATATTTTTTTTAAATGTATAATTTTTTTAAATGTAAACGAAGGTATTGGTGTTTTTTTTTTTAATTTCAATTTGTGTTTAACGAATAAAATTTATATATTAAAGATGCAATAGATGTCTTCTAAATTTAAAATTATAATTTCCGACGTTTTGATATGATTTTCTGAAATTCAATTAATTGTAATTTATAATTGGAAATTTTTAATTCCAGTTTTTAGAATTGATATTTTCTTAAATTTGAATGGAAAATTTAAAAAGTGCAATTTTGTATTTATGTGAATATTAATGCTTTAGTAATTATAAACAATTTTTAAAAATTAGATGTAATCGCAATCAGATATTTTGTAGGTAAAGCAGAATAATAGTTCTATATAACTATGTAAAACTGTTTTGAAAGCAAAAAACTCATTGATGAACTCGGTAACTCTATTTTATAAAGACAACAAAAAGTTAACATGCCAAACTTATGTTCATATTTGTAAAAGAATAATGAAAAAACGTATGAAATAAAAGACCAGCCCGTGTATACTCTTAACATTGTTCTGTATGATATCTAGTTGAAAATATTGACATTCATGTTAAAATAGAAGTAACTATTGCAAGGCTAATTAGAACAAAAATTGTGGCGCCATCTACTGCGGCATAGTCAAGCTGAGCAAAATGAAGTTACACTCTGTTAAAGCAAAAGAAATGTATTTTCCCCACAACAAAATATTGCAGAAAATTATGTAAATAACATAATATACCGATTTATTTCTAACATGCAGTTGTTATGGATATACATATATATAATATATGTATATTATTTGTATTATTTAATATGTTTATGTATGTATATGTAAATATTACACACAAAAAATACAACATCAAACGTTATTTTTGTGTTTTTCTTTTTAAATAAATTTATACATAAAATTTTTTTTGCTAAATTTAAATTTTTTTTTTTATTAACAACTAGGTATTTTAGCGTTATTTGCTTTAGATGTTGCTGAATTTTTACTCCCTTTATATTAACTCGTAGTGTCTGCTTGTCGAAAAAATTTTGGATCGATTTTAACCCCTTTCCCGTAACCCATTCGATCTGAAATTTTGCAGGCAGGCTCGTGGTAATAACAGAAATGATTTAACAAATTTTTTTAGTGATGCCAAAACAATGGAAACTTTTAAATTTTTCTACCAGAGTTAAAAAAAAAATTTACAAATTGTTAGTTTTTATTATACTATTACCACAACGACCACAAAAACAACAAGTCCAGCTATGACAACAACACAACATTTAGAATAACAACAAGAACAATATAGAAACATCATATTTTTCATTTTTCATTTTTTTTTTTTTACTTTTTCAGAGATTTCCCTGGACCTGTTCCACCGATTTTAATGATTTTTGAAACAGAAATCTTCCCATGAATTTGTGAATCATTCTAATTAAAAATTATCACTGTAGCTGCACTATTGAGGGCGTGATCGTGACAAGAACAACATAGAAAATTATATTTTTTCAAGACTTTTTTTAGTTCTTCATTCAAATCTCGGGCCCTAATCGGCCGATTTGGACGATTTTAAATAGCAAACTTTTCAGAATGTAAATGAATCATTTTTTATATCAACGAGCACCCTAGCTCCCCGATTGATGCCGTCATCGTGATTTCCACAGACGGACAGACGGACAGACGGACATCACTATATCAACTCTGGTTGTTATAAGGATCACAAATATATATATTTTATGGGGTCCAAATTTTTTTTTCTAATTATTACAAACGGAATGACAAACTTATATATACCCTCTGCACACTGGAGTGGAGGGTATAAATAAAATATAGTCCCTGAAGAGGCTGGAAAAATACCAGCGAAACGTTGGATGATGAAAATTAAATAAATGTTTTTTATTTAAAATTGAAAAGTACATGACCTTAAAAGCCTAATTAGAGAATTCTAAAACACAGAAACGAAAAATCCTAAGCTTTCTTATGAAAAAATAAAAAAAAAAATAAAAATGCCCTTTTTGAAAAAAAGGCAAAAAATGCTTTAATTTAGCAAAAAAAAAAAAAGTCTACAAATTCTTTTTTTTTTAAGTATTTTTTTCCGAAATACTGAAGAAATAGCTATCTAAACTCTTTGGGAGAAAATTTTCTAAGAACAATAGGTAATAAGTTACATGGATGAGAAAAAAACCTGTTTGGCCAAAATGTCAAATTTTGATCCCCTCTAACTCAGAGAGATCTGGACCAATCTTATTGAAAAATTGTGTCTAAACTACTATCCAATAGGACTAACGATCGGAAGACATCGGTTTCAAAAGTTGGTGCACTTGACATGAAATCCCCCACATACAAACATATATAGTTACATTACAAAAAATAATCATTTATTTTCAAATATACCTAGAACTGCCACATCATCTTCGCTAGATTTATATATATTATCTGAATTAAACAGCTTTATCATTTCAGGTGGTGCTGTAAAAGTATGTCACCTCAACGTCTCAACCGTTGAAATGTTCATTCTATTCCTTAACTTATTTTTTACAATGTTAAACATTGAAAAGGTTCTTTCTACCGATGCATTTGAAAAAGGAAGAGCCAGTTCAAAAATACCTCAAAAAATATTCTATATATATTTTATAGCCTCTAAATTATCCCCTGACTAATGTTTCCCCCAAAATTTTCCACAAATGAAAAAAACCCCTAAATATAAGGGAAAATATCGTAAACTGGCAACACTGCATGGAACATACATATAAGCATGTTAGTGAGTGTATGCGAAAGTATTTTGTTTTGTTCCGATTTTGTGATTTCCGTTATGTATCGAGCGAATGCGTGCCTTAAAGCCTTCAGTCATTTTGAAGTATGGTGTGTATAAATGTATTGGAGTTTGTTTTCTTAAATGCGGTACATACATGAAAAAAAACACACACACTTCTAGTTACCTGTACACAGGCACCAATTATCCAAATTGTTTAGAATGTCGTACAGCATAGAGTTTCGGCATTTTCAATTGCCCTTAAAGCAGTGGGGAGTATACGAATTGGAGTGTGGTTTTGGGTAGACTGTATATTTATGCATGCCACACTGTACAGAAAAGTAACTACATGCACAGTCTTATTCATATATTAAACACAATGCTTTGTAATTTGTGGCATGTGAACATTAAAGGTGTTCTGATATATGAATTTGAATTTCTTTTGCAGATGCATTTGTGTGCGTCAAAATGGTATTTATCAAAATGTCATTTATATTCACTACAATTAGGCCTGTTTTTGATAATACGTTGTGATGAAATATCTTAATGTTAAAGTTTAAAAAACAAATTTGTTTGCATTTTGATAATTATTCTTACACTTAATAATATGCAAGGCCGTACTAATACTGGTAATGGGTTTCATCATTAAGAGTATAGTTAACGTAAAAAAAAAATTTTGTATGAAAAACATACAATAACGTCTACTTGAAGTACCCTTTAATTTTTATGAATACGGCTGTTAATGTATTAAATCTATATAAATAGAAAACTATATAATTGCTCACTAATTATTTCTGTTAATATTATAACGAATATATAAAGGGTCCGCCATCTAACGTCTTTTTTTTCAACTGGTGCTTATTTCGTTAATGGTAACACTTAGCTCATGTCTAATTTGACAGATAATTAGTTTTATCCCTCCGCTGAACGAATATGGTTGTGTATACGCTTGAACGATGCTGGGAAATATTGCGACATTTCTTTAAAAATCATGGTAATGTTGCAGAATGTGTGCGAACATTGCGTACGGATTTTGGAAGAAGAGAAGCACCGTCAGCTCCGTATGTTCGTTATCTTGTGAAAAAAGTGAAAGACTCTGGCTTCCTCATCGATAAACCAAAGCGTGCAAAGCCAAAAACAGTGCGTACACCCGAGAATATTGCTGCTATGGCAGAAAGTGTGCGTGAAGCGCCATCAACATCAATTCACCGTCGTTCTCAAGAATTGAGCATTTCGGAGGCATCATTGAGAGGAATTTTGCATAAAAACCTTGGTATGACGCCATACAAAGTCCAATTGGTTCAGGAGTTGAAGCGAACTGACCATCCAATGCGTTTTCACTTCGCTAAGTGGGCCTGCGATCGACTTACAGAAGATGCCGATTTTGCCAAAAAAAAAAAAATCATCTTTTCAGATGAAGCTCATTTTGATCTTGGCCGGTATGTAAACAAGCAAAATTGTCACATTTGGGGCACAGAAAACCTGCACGCATACACTGAAAAGCCGATACACCAAAAACGAGTCACTGTTTGGTGCGCATTTTGGTCCAGAGGCATAATTGGGCCATTTTTTCTTCGAAAATGAGCAAGGAGTGGCCGTTACAGTCAACGGCGATCGTTATCGGGCCATGTTGAACGAATTTTTGTTCACCAAAATTGAAGAGGAGAATATTGGCAACATTTAATTTAACAGGACGGCGCTACGTGCCACACAGCCGAAGCTACACTCCATGTTTTGCGCCCTGTTTTTGAAGATCACATTATCAGCCACAGAGCTGATGTCGTTTGGCCACCTCGGAGCTGCGATTTGACACCGTTGGACTATTATTTGTGGGGTGCCCTCAAAGATAAGTGTTACGCCAAAACCCAGACACAATTGACGCTTTAAAGGACAATATTCGTGAAGCCATTGGTGAAATACAGCTGCATACAATCGATAATGTGCTTAAAAATTGGACCGATCGTGTAGGCTACTGCATGGCCAGCCGAGGCATCCATTTGAATGAAGTTATTTTCCATTATTAACCGGAAGGATTGTACTTTCAAATGAAAAAAGAAATTTGAGATAATATTCAGCAGTTTTTTTTTATAGCATTTTCAAAAAAAAAAAAGTTATTTGGCGGACCCTTTATATTATGTCCTATGGTTTCTATGAGGAATAAAGGGCCGCAACAAAGTTTCTCCATCGGGGTCGATTTGATGTTAGATTTTGTATCTCCCTCCAGCTCATGCCGCTTGGGTTAACTTCGGAGTCCAGTTGGCGTCGCCAAGTGTGCGAGGGTCGTCCTATTTTTCGAGTATTGCCCTAAGGATTCCAGTCGATAGCAGTTTTGGCAATGTCGCCTTGTGGTCTGCGCAACGTGTGTCCAATCCAACGCCATTTTCGGTTGAGGATCTCGGCTGGTCTGATTGCCGCCATAGTTGCTCGTTGGATATGGTGTTAGGCCGAAATATTTTTAGGGTCCTACGAAGAACTCTTGGATCGCATTCAAGTCGCGTTGTGTTGTGTTCCAAGTTTCACAGGCATAAAGGAGCACCGATTTAAGGCAAGCGTTAAATACGCTTATCTTGGTAGATTTAGAAATTATTGTAGATTTCCATACACAGCGAAGCATGCCGAAGGACTGGTTATCTTTTGAGATACGATAGTTTACGTCAACACTGGAGCCGCCGGTATGCGTCAAAATGCTGCCAAGATAGCAAAAGGACTTAACTTCTTCAAGTTCAACATTCTGTTTCTTGAATTTTGAGTTGTTAAGGGTGTTGCAGCGCATCAACTTGCTCCTGCCTATGTGTATCTTCAAGGCGGCTTTCGATGCTCCGGTCTCGAGGGAATTGAGGTTAGCTACCATATGGCGGTAACTGTGAGATAAAAGCCAGATATTGTCTGGGTATAAACAAACGACTCTCAGCCGCATTCGTTTCAAATCTTCGCAATGAACAATTTGGCTTTCGACCCCAAATATCCTGCATAGACCATGTGAACAGCCTCCGTATTATAATAGAACAGTCCGTCGAGTGGAGATACCCTTTGTTCCTCGTTTTCATAGACTTCGAGAAGGCCTTTAAAACCCTCTCACACTCGGCTACTTGGAATGCCCTCGCATGTAAAGGTACACCCACCAAAATTATATCATTGATTCAAGCCCTCTATAATAATGTGTGCTGCAGAGTGATGCATGAAGGTTGCGTGAGTGATAGATTTACCGTAAATACTGGCGTGAGGCAAGGTTGCATTTTATCCCCCCTGCTTTTCAACATAGTCTTAGACAACATCATGAATAAAGCAACCCGTGAAGAAAGAGGAATTTCATGGGGATTTCATAGAAGGCTTGAGGATCTCGACTATGCTGATGACATTTGTCTGCTTTCATATAACTACAACGACATGGCGGCAAAGATCACAGCAGTACAGAAAGAAGCAGAAAAAGCCGGTATGAAAATAAACATAGCAAAGACCAAGGTATTACGCATCAACTCTTCAAACAACAGAACGTTTTTCATAAATGATATAGTGTTAGAAAATGTTTCCAAATTCACCTACCTGTGTAGTTTATTAACAACAACGGGTGGTTCCAGTAATGATATACAGAGTCGCATTAATCTTGGTAAGCGATCATTTGGTCTCTAAAATCCCATTTGGCGATCTCCTCACATGTCAAAAAGAACAAAAATTAACATTTTCAACTCCTGCATTAAATCCGTGCTTCTTTATGGATGCGAGTCTTGGAACGCAGCAGTCCGTGATATAACCTCATTGCAAGTGTTTATAAATCGATGTCTACGAAGAGTTCTAAAAATATTTTGGCCTCAAACAATTTCGAATGAAAGGCTATGGAGAGAAACAAACCAAACCCCCATTAGTAATGAAATTCTTAGAAGAAAATGGCGTTGGATTGGTCATACCTTGCGAAGGCCACTGAATGATACCACAAGAAATGCTATTGAATGGAACCCTCAAGGTAGCCGAAGAAGAGGAAGACCATCACACACATGGCGTCGCCAAATTGAATTGGAAGCTGCCAGAATGTACAAGAGCTGGAACGAGATTAAGGCACTAGCGTTGGACAGAATTGAATGGAACGACAGGAATTTATTATTATTATTATTATTCCAGGCTCTCGAGTTGCTGGTTGAGTCCCCATCTTATACCTCTGGTCACACGAGTAGCATTGTGCACTGTAACATCTAGAACGATGTTGAAAACTTAGGGGGATAGTATGCATCCTTGACGAACACCAGTTACCACGTCAAAGCTGTTGCTCAGTGCATTGTCATTGGCTTGAATTAATGTATAATATTTGGAGGAACGCCCTTGCAAGCTAGAACGCTTCATATTGCATTATGGTTGAGGGTGTCGAACGCCTTTTCGAAGTCTATAAAGATCATATAGAAGGGGCTGCCACTCGGCAGACTGTTCTTCAATAATCTCCAGTTTCTTCACTCGGTAAAATTGCCTTTTTGGGGATATTGACAATGACACCTTCCTTTAGATGCGAATGGAGTTCTAGGGTGAACCAAAAGTTCTTGATAAGAGGTTGCAGTAAATTTGCTGTTGTTTGACAGTCAGTTTTGAGCATCTCAGGGGCTATACCGTCAACCCCAGGAGCTTTATTTTCCTTAAAGGCCACTACAGCACTTAGAACTTCTGGAAAATCAGGAGATATCTGGCGTTACAGTATGGGCTATACATGAGCAGATATTTAAAAGAATTGCGAGAGGGTTTGAAAGCATACTGAAGTAATGTTTTCTTCATATTTCCAGTTGTGCGTGTGTGGATGTTGTCAAAACGCCTTCACTATCTTTCAGCGGTTTACTACTTGCGAAGTTTCTGCCAATGAGCTTTTTCGTAATTGCATACAAATCTTTGGATCTGTGCTCTTCTGAGGCTTTTTGCGCATCGGTAGCGAGTGTTTCGTACCACCTTCTTTTGTCATTGACTCTCTAAGTGCTCCTTTTTCTCTACGGCTTTATCTCCCTTCTCCCAGAATTAGTTTCCAAGTGTCATCAAACATCCAGTGAGTACTTTTTGGCGTTTTGAAGCCTACCTGTACTCTGGCAGCGTCACTAAAGTTGTTACTCATATTTTTCCGCTCTATCACTGGGTGGGCGCGTTGCATAACTAAGCCTTCTTTCAGCTCTTCAACGTAATTATGAAGGGTTTGTTGGTTTTTTAGCCTGTTCACATCGTATTTGCGCACGATTTTTTCCGACTTACGGATGGCAGCAACCTTTACTCGAAGGTTACCAACTACAAGGTGATGGTCAGAAGAGCAGTCTGCTCCACGTTTAGACCACACATCAAGGAGACTTCTGCGCCATGACCTAATTACGGCAATATAATCAATTTGATTCTCGGTCACTGGAGATACCCAAGTGGTTTGTGAGAGATTTTGTGGGGATATATGGTACCTCCAATAACGAGATTGTTATTGGAGCATATTTCAGTGAAAAGATTTCCATTTTCCGTCACTCTGCCGATGCCATGCTGTCCCATTATTCTCTTTCGCCCAGTATTATCTGCACCTACCTGTGCATCTACCATAAGTATAACGATGTCACCACGAGGTATCAATGACAGCACTCTGTTTAGGCGGCTATAAAAGCTTTCCTTTTCCGCAGATTCAGAGGTTTCGGTTGGTGCGTAGCATTGTACACAGGTTAGGTTTCTAGCCCTGGTGCGAAATCTTGCGGTACTGATTCTATCAACATAAGGTTTCCAGTCGATCAGTGCATTGCGAGCTTCACTGGATAAAAGATGCCGACTACACTCGATTTTGGATGGTCTTCCGGCTTGCCGGAATATAAAAGAGTAAGATTTTCGGAGGTACTGAATTCTCCTGCTTCTGGCCATAATCCTAGGAGCAACAGGTTGTAGTTGGCAAATTCTCTGCATACTTGGGCCAGTTTATATACATCCAGGAGTGTGCGCACGTTCCATGTTCCGATTCGTGTCTTTTTTTTAAACTGAAGGTCCTCATCGTGGGGATCCGTCGGTTTCTGCTATTTGTTGTGGTTTCAGTATTCTTTTGTTTTTAAGATGGGTGACTGATTGGGCCACGCATCCGATGCTAGCGTTGGGGCTGCCAACAACCTCTAGGCAGGTTAGCCGATAACCGGCAAAAACAGTTAAGCTTCAGTGACTAATTGCACTCTGCTTGTCGCCTAATTGCCTGAAACGCAACGGTGTTTGCATGCCATCAGGTTACTCTACTGCTCGCCTTCTCACTCTAGCTGTCGACAGACGGGTGTCTGACCGACATTAACAGGGAATACTTGGTCAAAAAGACCGGAAGTAGTGAGCTGCTTGGGAATTTCGAAACAGAGCAATCGGTTCTTGTCACCACCAAGTGGGTGATAGACAGATTTGCTTTTAATAATAAAGATTTCATCATAAAAATGTTGAAAGTACAGCAAATATAAAATAAATTATAAAATTTGATATAATTTGGCCTACAAATGGCAAGCTAATAACAAATTATTGCGACTGCTATTGTATGGCAAGGAATTATTAACAATAATTATTGTTAGATAATGAAAGATAAGTTAGAGCCAGCATATTAATTTATTTGCAATTTCTAGGCAATAACTAGAGAGATTGTAAACAGCCTACATTATGTACGGTGCAATAATTTTAGATATAATTTGCTATATGTTCCATTCACATAAATCTATTAATTGCAGGATAATATATGTGGGATCGTACAAGGAAGAGTTAAGAAGATCAGTAAGGGTTAAAGGCAGATGAGTGCATAATAGCAGACTGACGAAGTAAAATTGAAACAGACGGACGCTGGCATAGTTGGAGAGGCATATTATTTAAATTTCTGTATTAGTCATTTAGTATTTAGGATTAATTTACTTGTTAATGTATTTTATATTTAAATCTAGTATTCATATTTAATTTTCTATTTTGACAAAAACTATACCATTTAAATGGTATTTCTTTGCAAACGTGCACACATCTTGTATATTTTTTTTTATACCCTCCACTCCAGTGTGCAGAGGGTATATATAAGTTTGTCATTCCGTTTGTAATAATTAGAAAAAAAAATTTCAACCCCATAAAATATATATATTTGTGATCCTTA